>CM046042.1:796153-826153 GCA_025215565.1 Flaveria ramosissima
GATCAATATTTATTATTGTTCCCTGATGTATCTCACAGCCAGTAAACCTGATATCATGTTTGCCACTTGTATCTATGCAAGATATTAGGCAGCTCCAAAGGTGTCTCACCTAGCTACTACGAAGAGAATCCTCTGATACCTCAAAGGAGCACCTAAACTAGGTCTTTGGTATACAAAAAATAGTGATTTCAATCTCTATAGATACTCTGACAGTGACTATGGTGGCTGCAACATTGACAATAAACAACATCAGGAGGATGTCAATTTCTTGGTGGAAGGATCATCTCATGGCAATGCAAGAAACAATCCTGTGTTCTACATCAACTGCTGAAGCTGAATACATTGCTGCTGCAAGCTGTTGCGCTCAGCTGCTGTGGATTCAAAATCAGATGTTAGACTATGGATTCAACTTTATGAGTACTCCTATCCATATTGACAACAACAGTGCTATCTCCATCACTGAAAATCCGGTGAAACACTTTAAGACAAAGCATATTGATATCAGGTACCATTTTATTAGAGATATTCATGAGAGAAATCTGATCAAGCTAATCAAGGTTGACTCAAATGAATATGTTGATTTGTTCACCAAAGCTTTTGATGAAAAAAAAAGATTTAAGTATCTCATAACATCTATTGGGATGATAAACATTGATTAGACTACCTTTTTGAAAACCTTTTAATGTGTAATGTCTTATGTCAATACAACCTAAGCCCTGTTACAAAAGATCTCTCTGAAATTTTCTAAGTATAAATTTCTTCCGAAGAGAAATTAACCCTCGGAAGTTATTTTCATATCTTCCGAAGCAAAATTTCTCCAAGGATAATTTTTCTTCTCGAAAGAGTTTTTAGTCTCGGAAGAAGCGATTGATTTCATATCGATCTACTTCTAAAGCTTACAAAAACGCTCTATTCGAAAAGCAATCTTTACCTTCGGAAGACAAATTACCTTCGGAAATGTTTTATATTCGGAAGAGAGATTTCTACTGTGTAACGGAAATCTCTTGGGCCCCACATTGTAAAAAGCAAAGATTTTGTTAATGATGTCGGATTATTTAACTGAATTAAACCTTACCGCCACTGTCATTTCATCCACTAAAACATCACATCACCTTATCCTAACCCCATTACCTCCTTTCCACCCTCTTTTAAATAATCCCGACTATTCACTTTCATCTTCTTATTTCAATTTTACTGCCTTAAAAGTGTCCTTCACTCTGACTTTACCCAAGCTCAAATTCATCCACTTTCACCTTTCTCAAATGACGCTCAACGCTCAGCACAACCAAGTCGCACTTCTTGATTCGTCAAGAGATGTTGACTTCTCTGAAATCATCTTTCTAACCCAATCATCCTATTACACAGCCTTAACTGTTAATCCCACTGTTTACTCCAATCAAATGGCTGAATTTTGGGAAAATAGTCAAGTTGAAACCCTAAATGGGGTTCATGTGATGAGATCCAGCATTTGTGGACAAGATTTGGTCATCACTAAATAACTTATCAGGGAGCATCTCGAGCTTCATGATGAGGGTGCTCCTACAGAATACCCTAAAACAGATTTAGACAGCACCTACATCCTCATGGGATATGGTGGAGACGTGAGCAGGTCGACTGTCTACAAATTCAACTTCTCCTACAACTGAAGTTCCTCCTGCACGTTGTCCTTCACTGTCTGTCAAACAAATCTGGGGGATGGGACCAATCCCGTATGAACTAGGATGCTTAGTTCATGGACTGGTGAGAGGCCTCCGCTTCAACTACTCAAGATTTATGCTGACCAATCTTATTGGGAATCTTCAGAGGGAAACATTCTTTATGTATCCCAGATTCCTTCAGCACATCATCAACTATGAGCTGGACCAGAGTCACCTTGTTGCACAGCTGCTCTGACTGTCCCTCAAATGAGCCTACCATCTTCAAGACTTTGAAGAAGGTATCCACCAACTTCACTGGAAGGTACACTTCTTTACCTCTAGGTATGACTAAGCGTATAGTTCCTGGTGACATTCCTGTTCACCCCACAGGTGATGAACCCTCACCAACAACGCCCCAAGTGAACCCTTGTTCATCTAGAGTGGAACAATGGGCTCCCACTCAGTCTGAGGTCTCACCATCTTCTCATTTGACCTTAATTTGGGTTTTGAGTCTCCTTAGTCTCAAACCCATGAGCCCGAAACCCAAGCCAACAGCCCTCAGGATAACTATTTATACTCTTCTGAGCAGCCAACAAGGGACAGCCCCACCAAAGGCTCAATGCCTGTAGACATTGACCAAGGTCCCGGGTCAATAGGCTTAACCTCCTTATCTTTCGCTGACCTTCTCTTCAAAACTGATGAAGAGACAACATCCCTCCATGGCAATTAAGTTGATCTACAACACCCTCTCCAAAATCAACAGAGCCTAGAGATGTAACATCCGCCATTTTTTCAAGTTAAAACCCAAACCCGAACTCATTTTGAGCTCCATTATTAATTTACTTAATAAATGGATCAAATACATTAAATATGTAATCAACTTATTGATTGATAAATAATTATCTTCATAAAATTATAAAGTTTATTAATCATGTTACAAAAAAATAACTAAATGGAAAAGACTTATTAAAACTTATAAAGTTATAAAATGAATTTTAATAAACTTATATAAAGTTTTATTAGTAATTATGAATTTTAAATACTGAAATAAATAATCAAATTATAAAGTTTATAAGTTTTGTAAAAGTTATAAAGACTAACAAATAAATAATTTGATTGATTATTCAAATTGGTTTTATAAAGTCTATAATATTTTATAAAAAAAGTTGTTAAAATTAGAGTCTTCAAGAATTTAAATTTTAAATTATAATTATTCTTTTATTTATTTAAATTATTTAATTTTATATTTATTTCAAATTCCAATCATAACCCCCTTTTAAAAGACTTTAAATAACCATTAACACCATTCATAACCTCCTCCTAACCTCAAGTATAAAAGCAAGGCTTAGGCCTCACTTTTCATTTGCTCATTCTCTAAAAACCTCACTCTCATATCTTTCTTTCATCCATTGGTTATGATGAATTTGAAGAATTTTATTTTACAAGAAATTTCAAGAATTCTTAATACTAAGGTAATCCTTTATTGTTTTTATATTATACATTTTAATCATCTTAACATTCAATTGTTCTCATGACTTTATGTTCTTACTATTATTCTTTCTTCTACCAAACCTCTTTTTATTTTAATAAGTATCATTTGATCATTAACATTTTAATAATCACTAATATTATAATAATCACTAACATTCCTAAATTAAGCTAACAACACACTACATAAACAAAGAATCCCGTTTGCATATGGACGGCTATGCCGCCGCATTCGGTATTCTGCAAGATTATTGTTCTAAATGATGGCTATTCCAAAGTCTTAGAATATTTTTATAACTCAAATGAAGACTAATATACCATATATTAACATAATAAATTGTTCTAACCCGTTTCATGTATTAACAATTTTAAAAGTGCACATAAGTGCCTTACTATAATTCTGGCAGAATATAGTCTTCTTACTTCAACCGACCATAACTTGATCATAACAAACTAAATTTGGGTAAACTCAGACTCCAATGTTAAGTTCATTGAATTACTTTTTCAACGACAGTTTACACGTCTTCAAACTCAATCGGACGACTCAACAATAGCCTTCACAAATAAGTGCGCATTTCAGCACCTTCTGTCTTGTGATGCTTGTTTGACCTATTTAAAGATCTTTTCATAAAAATGTTTCTGAATGAAAGTTGTCCGGGAGACTTTGAACTAGTCTAGTATAAATTTTATAATTTTATGAAACCGTTTGCTATTTTTAAAACCTGTTCAAACACATACCAAACATTCTGTCCAGAATCTAAAATTGATGCAATAATCCTTTTTCAATCTACCTTTCGCTTTTTAGCATTATCTAAACGTTCTAACTTCTTGTAATGAATTCCAACATCAAGTTATTGTTTTTCTATCATTTAGGAGATCACCTTGACTCTTGACATCCAAGCTTTCTTATGTACTCTACAATCATCACTATACTTGTGAGTTTTCTATGTGAGTATTTCCATACCCCTTTTGCTTATTTTCACACTTTGGGGTGAAACATGTTAACTTATTATCATTGCACTTGTAAACTTATTTGAGACTTGTAAATCTATGGCAATTCATCTTGTAAAGTTGTGGTTAGTTGAACTTTTATGGTTACCATGTTATGGCGTTATATGTACAATCATTAACTATTGCTAGCCCAGCGAAGTCATAGATCTATGGGTAAGACAAGCCTGCTTGGTTGATCCAAGTACACTTAGCTGATCATATATACTTTTAACGTTTGAGACTTGTAAAACTTTTGTCGAGGTTTGATTGTTGCATTGTTCATAACATCCCTAATCACTTTACTCACTAACTTATGACTTGAATTGCCATCTTTTATATACTTATGTATTGAAAACTATGGAATGCTCACCAATTTTTTATGTTGACCCTTTTATTTTTTAACATGTTTCAGGAATACCTCAAGTATGTGATCTACTCTTTGAAGCTTGCACATCTAGGAATGGACTTAGATAAATAAATGAAATAAGAATGATTTGTTACATTCTATGTTATGCTTTTAATTCCTTTGAGACATATGTTGTAATGTGACAATTGAAACTTATGTTTAAATTATATTTGGATTATTAATAGCGTTATGTGGCTGTGAACGATCTTAACTCTCACTCCTCAACGTTTCCGCCGTCAAGGTTGGGTGTGACAAGAGAGACCTCTTATCTCTAGCCCCCATCAGCAACCCATAACTGAGGTGAGTCCCACTGATGTGGAGGGGACTCATGCAGATTCAGCTGCCACTATAGAAGGTGCCTCAATGGACCTTATGGATAGTGGTAACATTTTTGAGACTAAATCTGCGGCAACCATGCCTCTTGATGACTCTGAAAGAGACATCATTAAGCAAGGGAAACCAGGGTGCCAAGAAACCACATCTGGTGGTGAGGCTGAACATACTAGGTATGTTACCTCATCTCCCCGTGATTCTTCAAAAGAAGATGAGGGAAGCATGCAGCTCCTCATACAAGACCCACTATCTAAAGTCTCAAACCTTGAATCCATGGTTAGGACTATAGAAGAAAGGTCTGTCACTCAGCAACTTGAGATTGACAATCTCAAGGCTCAACTAGCTGAGAAACAGATTGAGAGATCTGTTAGGCATGTACCTGTTCAGGTCTCCTTGACCTCTTCCTCCAGCTCATCTAGCTCTCAAGATGATGCTACCAAAAAGGGGGAGAGTGTTCAGAGAAAAAAATCTGAGGACCCACAGAGCCAAACTTCAACTTCAACACTTTCAGCTCCCTTTACAACTTTGTCTGAGCCATCCCAAGTTGTACTTCAAATCGACCCAAGGATGCTCGGAGATCTCTATAGACTCTTTTCCAAGTTTCTGTTGAGATCCTCTATTGATCAGCCAAGCCCTGATGTTGCCATGATGTACTTTGGAGCAGAGGAGCTTCAGAGGCTAAGTGCACCTTCTACCACTGTGGAAGAAGTTGGTCAACCTAAGGTCCAAATGGAACCTAAGATTCAATTCGAAGGGGAAATGAGGACTGATGGCCCAGCAACTGAAACAGTTGGGACAGAATCTGCACCTCCTCAAACTTCCGAAGCTGAAGTCAAAGCCTCGGAAGAACAACCTAAATCTTCCGAAGCTGAAATGGAAGCCGCGGAAGGACTGTTCTCTCTATCCGAGGATCTAATCATCACAGATGCAATTCTAGAACTAGAATAGTGAGGACTTTCTGGATCAACCTCCTGTTCAGACACCCTCTCTGCCTCTCCTACAATCAGAATCCACTCTCCAAGAACCACCAAAGTCAAGCTCTTCAAAGGATAACAAAGGGAAGAAGAAAATGACTACGGAAGAGCTTCAGGAAGAGGAGAAGATTGAAAAGCTAAAAAGAAAAGGAAGACTTCCAATTGGGAAACTACTAGCTGCCAGTACAAAAGCAGCTGCAGCCAACCAGGAGGCTGTCAACAACAATAGGAGAGAATATATCATTGACTAGCTCATCAATCTTGGAGCTGCCAATGAAGAAACACTCTTGCTACCATTAGAGGAGTTGGTGGAACTAGAAAAGGCAACCAGGCTGCAGAAGGAAGTAGCAAGGTTGGCCTAGGAGGAAGAAAAGGAAGAGGAATAAAGGGAAGCTGACATACAGCTCATGAAGGAAAGGATAGACTTCCTAACATCTAGAGGTTTCTCTCTTTAAGAACTGTCTCCACACAATAGTGAAACGATCCTTTGGCTCTATAACAAGGAGCATGATCAAATGGAGAAAGAGAGAAAAAGAGCTGCAAGAGAAAAGCTGAAGGAGAAGAAGAAGAAGGAAGAAGAAGCAAGGGTCACTGCAACCAAGAAGGTCGGTGAGAAAGCTTGGATGAAAGACTATCTCCGGGCTCACGGCTTCTCTGGTAGGCAGGTGGGTCCCATGTCTGAAAGTACACTCCAATGGATTGTCAGTGAAATCAAGGCTGACATTCGTTTGGGCAAAAGAAGAGAGATGTACAGAAGGGTACAGGGGATGACCTTCACTGCAACTACTCAACCCCAACCTGAACCAATTCCCTCTCCATTCACCATCAAGACTGAACCTTCCACTCCTGAACCCTCACCTTTACCCACATCCACTTCCTCTCCTCAACCACCCAAACTACCCATCCTTCAACCCAAAACACTTACCCGAACCACTATACCTCATCCTACCCTACAAGCCTCCAAACCATCCCCTCTGCCTTCCAAACATCTCTCTCTAGAGGAGTTCAAGGAAATCAAGACAAAGCTCACCAACTGCACAACTTTGAGCGACATCTCCTGTAAGGAAGACTCTGTCAAACTAACCTATGTTGATGGATCTTCACGTTTCCTCACAAGAGATCAATTTCTTGATCTTTCCAGAGGAACATTTGACCATGCTGCAAGACTTCTAGGCCTCAACTCAGATTCTTTGAATGATGAAGAGAAGAGACTAAGAAGAAAGCTGGTGACTCTGTTGGATACAAAGAAAGAGGACAAGATTCCTAGTCAGTCTCTTGTGCCTAGAAAGAAAATAATCCAATGGAGGTTCGATGAAGCTACTCACAACTTTGTTGTGGAAAAAGAGAGTGGTGAAGTCAATAGGCTGAATGCCATATCTCTGCTACACTCTAGCAGGTTTGATATTGCTGAGTTAGCAGAGAAACCATTCTCCAACCCCTCCAACTCTGAAACTACTGCTCTCATCAGAAATCATCTCAGCAGTCTTCATCTAGCTGAGCTAACTGCAAAAGCCAAGATTGAAGAAGAGTTTAAGTTGAGAAGAAAGGAAGACAAGGATAAACCTCCCACCAAGGGCACAACCTTTCTACAGATGGTGGAGGGTCCTGAATTGAAACCTATAGTTAGATGGGAATATGATTATAGCTCCCATCAACTAACTCTTTTCAGAGGGCCATAACAAATGGTACATATCATTCAGGGTGACAGACCGGAGTTCCTATCAACTAAAGATTTGTACAAACTTCTCAGCACCACATCAGGGAAGAACAAGGAAACTGACAAATATTTACTTTCCTTGGTGCTGAAGGTTTTGAGGAGCAGAAACAAGTGATGTTTTGGTAGCATCAGCCTAGGGAGAGTTTGTTGTATCAAGAAGAAGGCTGGTGCAACCAAAACCAAATCACTTAGACAAATTTTGCTGCTACTTACAAAGGCTTCCGAAGCCAAGTGTGGAGCTTCCGAAGGAAGTAGAGTTCTTCCGAAGACAAACTCTACTTCCGAAGTCAAAGAATTTACTTCCGAAGATCAAGTCTAAGAAGAAGAAATCAGAAGACTGCTTCTGAAGTATGAAGAAAGAAGAAGTCCTCAAGCCTCGGAAGAAGTAGCCTCTTCCGAAGTATAAGTGGCTTCGGAAGTACTTGTTCTTCCAAAGCCATTTAACCTTCGGGAGACACTGCTATGAACCAGTGGACATAAGTATGGTCTCTAACACTCCGCTGCAAACCTCTGATACTGCATGGCGCTTTCTCAAAGAGCCATGTAGTTAACCATACTTTATCCCACTATTCACCTTTTATGATAGTACAAGTTACCAACTTTAGTTGTTGACAAAAGGTAAGTCAGGGACATGTCCTGACTACCATATCTCAGATGAGACTTTATCTAAGATACCTTAAACTATAGCTTTGTAGTATTAGCTTTAGTTATAGGATTCCAGCTGATATCAAAGTATATCCGGCTGTAGGTAGTATTATATATAGTTTCTCATTGTAACTCATAACATATGCTTGTAAGTGTCTTGTAACATTTGAGTTGAGAAGCAATATATGCAAGTACCTTGAAAATTACTTCTTGTGTTTGTTTTTATACTTATTATATCGTTATGAACTCTTAGAGACTCTGCCTTCATCCGAGTGTAGTTCAAGTGAGTTTGAGAGAAAAACAAAGTATTTAGTGACATAAACTGATCCTACAGTATGTAACCCATAGCTTTATGGTTGGTGATCTTATTTTTTTGAATTAATTCTTTATTTAGTTCTCTAAATCGCTACCTATTCCTCTTTGTCATATATGAGCTCATCCATAGGACAGAGGGGTCGTACCTAATTCTAATTGCTATAAATTTAAAGCAAAAGAACAATCACTGAACATCACTATAGTGTCCCCATGTGAAAACTTTGCCAAACGATCGACGTGGCTCGATACCTATGAAACTGGTATGGAGAGTTGTTATTTTTGTTTGATTTTTTGGTTTTTTAAAAGGGTCTGATTCACTAATTCTTAAAATCCTTAGACGAAGCTCTCTTGACGTATGTAACTCAACATCACTATGCCTCAACCACCATCACTAAACCACCATCATCATACCTAAACCACCATCAATGATGACCATTACCATACCCGAACCACCATCGCTCATTTATCATCACCATACCTAAAACACCATGACTTATAACCACTAAACTTAAATCATAACACTAACCTGAGTTACTCAATTTACAAATGGTTTCTTGTTCCAAAATGCCCATGCTTCCTTCACACGGTTTATTGACCATTGCCTATTTCTTCATGATAGAGAACGGTAGTGTGGGGATGGTAGTGGCGATGGAGAAAAGCAACAATGGTAGTGTGCATATGTGGTACTGGATACTTGATCAGACGGTGACAATGGTGGTGGTTGATGGGTGGCTGGTGGCTGATGGGTTGCTAGTAGCTACGAAGAATAGCGAAGAATATAGGACGGTTGTGGTATGGTGATGGAGAACGGGTAATGATCATGGTGGGGATTTAGTTGATAATGATATTATGTATACATACATACATACACATAATAAGTTTTTTATTATAAGAAGATGGGGTTTACACTGTTATAATATCATAATAATTAACACAAGATTAGTGTTATAACCTTAAGAACTTTAAAGAGAATTGCAAGAGCAAGAAGAAGAGAAATATATAACTTATGAAAGTGTATACAAGAGGTGCATCTTCATATTTATACTACAAACATCAATTATTTTGGTAGACAAGTTAAACTATTTTGGTAGATAAGTAGCATACCCGGTGGGAAAAAACCTTAGATAAGAAAAAAAGAGTACAGCTTATTACTCCACCTCAAATTATCTTTTGTAGATCATCACATTGTGTGTACGTGTCGCATGCCAATATCATAAACATGTCTTTTGAAAGTTGTTTTAGGAAGTGCATTTATGAAAAGATTAGATGAATTGTTGCTAAATTGAACGTATCTCATTTCAACTTGTTTATTTTTAATAAGATCTTGAGTGTATGAAAAGAATCTTAGTGGTATATGTTGTGCTCTGTACTTTTGATATACCCTTATTTCATTTATGAGACACAAACTGCATTATCTTCATAGATTGGTGTTATATTTTCATCTTTCTCTAATCCATAAGAAGTTGATATTAACCATATACATTCTCTTGAAGCTTCATGTAGTGCAATGACTTCAACATAATTTGAGGATATCGTAACAAGTGTTTGCTTCTGAAAACGCCATGAAATCGCAGTTCCTCTATTTTTAAATACGTATCCAGTTTGAGATTTTTCATTATGGGGATTTGATAAATAAACTGCATCTGCATAACCAACCAACCTTTCTTTTGACTTATTAGGATAAAACAAGCCTAAATCAATAGTACCTTGAAGATATCAAAAAATATGTTTAATCTCATTCTAGTGCCTTTTAGTAGGAGCTGAACTAAATCTTGCTAACAATTAACTGCAAAAGAAATGTCAGGTCTCGTACAGTTAGTAAGATACACAAGAGCTCTAATTGTACTGAGATATGGTATCTCTAGACCAAGGACCTCTTCATTATCTTCACAAGAACGGAATTGATCATTATCAACATTGAGTGATCTAACAACCATTGGTGTGCTTAAAGGATTTGCTTTGTCCATATTGAAATGCTTTAAGAGTTTCTCAGTATAAGTTGACTGATGCATAAGTATTCCATTATGCATATGCTCAAATGTGCAAACCAAGAAAATATTTGGTTTTTCCAAGGTCTTTAATTTCAAATTCTTTCTTTAAAAGAGCAAGTGCTTCATTTATTTTCTTTTGCGTCCTAATTATATTTAGATCATCAACATACACAGCTTTGATCACATATCCTGATGTTATTTTCTTAATAAAGACGTATAGACAAATAAGATTACCTGTGTATCCTTTACTTGTCAAATAGTCACTCCAACGGTTATACCACATTCTTCCAGATTGTTTGAGTGCATACAAGGATCTTTGTAATTTGATGGAATATATTTCCTTAGGCTTTGAGCTTAACGCTTTAGGGAATTTAAACCTTCACGGACTTTCATATAGATGTCACTATCTAGTGATCCATACAAGTAAGTTGTGACAACATACATAATACGCATCTCTAAATTTCTAGAGACTGCTAAACCGATTAAGTATCTAAAGGTTATTGCATCCATAACAGGGGAGTATGTTTTCTCGTAATCAATCCCTGGCCTTTGTAAAAAAAAACCCTGAGCTACAAGTTCTAGCTTTATACCTTATAACTTCATTTTTCACTTTTCGATTTCATACAAAAACTCATTTATACCCTATAGGCTTTACGGCCATCGAAATAATAACAATAGGTCCAAAGACCTTTCGTTGGTTAAGTGAATCTAATTTAGCTTGCATAGATCATTTCCATTTATCCCAATCATGTCTATTTTTACAGTCACTAACTGACTGTGGTTCAGGATCATCATCTCCACTTAGATTCGTTTTTGAGGGGTCGAACCGGCCGGTTCTTCCCGAACCGGTGGTCGGACCAATTCGGACCGGTTTTTGTTTTTTTTTATTTTAATGGGTAAAAACGGGGTGTTAAATCATAAATTAGTGTGTTTGATATACAAAAATAGTTATATTTTATATATAACTATAAAATATATATATAAATTATATATAAATTACTTATATTTAACTACATATATAAATATAATTAAAATATAGTTAAATCCGGTCCGACCGGTCCGACCACCAAAGGCGTCCGGTTCGACGTCCGATCCGGTTCTGAAAGCATTGGGAAAATGTGCTCGCAATTTGATAATTAGTATAAGAAATTATTCAAACACTACATTACGAGTTGATAACAAAGAGACATGAGACCATCAGCTTGATACGTATATTAAAACCATAAAGTATCTAAATGGTTCACATGGTGGATAAATTGGCCCACATATATCTCCTTGAATTCTTTCAAGAAACAAAGGTGATTCCTTTTCAATTTTCACAGGCAAAGGCCTTGTAATTTACCAAGAGAACAAGATGTACACAAAGGAATTTTATTCGATTGTGGGATCTTTTGATATTTCAATGGATGCCCATGAGTGTTTTCAATTATTCTTTTCATCATTGTAGATCCTGGATGACCCAATTTGTCATGCTATAAGTTAAGTGTTTTAGGATCATAAATTTTTTTTAACTACCATATATTCCTGAGGCATATTAATGTGTGTATAATGTAAACCAGACTAAAGTGTTGATAGTTTTTCTAATATATGATCTTTGCTTATGACATGCAAATATTTTTCATTGTCAATAGTCATTGACTAAATATCATACCCATTATGATATATGTTTTTGAAACTCAAAAGTTTTTTTGATTTTGGGGAATATAAAGCATTTTCTATTATAAACTTTGTACTATTTGGTAATGCTAAATTAGTTTTTCTCACTCCTTCTATCAGGTCTGTAGGGACTGATATTGTATTAACGATTCCTTTTGTTGGTTTAAGTTCATAAAAATATTTTTGATCTAAGTATAGTGTGTGTGGCTCCACTATCCGCTATACATATATCTGCTTCATTTGTTTGATCTTGTGCTCCAGTGATGTTCATTTTAATCTTGAAAGTATAAAGAAAAATAATAAGTGAATAACGACGACATTGTTATATTTTGACAAGAACTTTATTTAATCGAAAGAAAACATTACATGAAGAAAAATACATGATTAAAGATAGAAAAACACTTAATTGTTGCATATAATTATTGTGATCAAGCAACATGTGTTTCAAAGGTCTATGTCAAAGTCTGTAGTGTTTAACTCAATGTTGAGATCATTAAAATTATCAATGTGACATCCGTCACTTTAAGGTCCGTCAATTAACGTGTTTGTCCGTCATCTATTCTATGATTGGTCATTCCTCACCTCTATTTGACTCTTTATGTGGATATCATGTGTGTATTATTATCGTTGTATGTGTATTCGTTATAACCATGTGTTAACCTTAAAAAGACTTTTAAAACTTTCATTTTTGAAAACGTCAAATATATCATTTTATAAATATAATAAATGTTTTTAATATAACCATTTCTTAAGTCATGACAACATTAAATATGCTTTTACAATTAATATAAAACACCTAACAAAGTCGTTTTCCAACCGAACCAAATTTGAGAAACTCGGGGGGTTAAGTGCAGGGACTAAACTTGTAATTTTACAAACATGGGCTGGGTATAAATACCCTCTTACCAGCCCTAACCTTAATTATCACCATCTTCTTCATCTTCATCCTCTACACACACAAAATCACCATTCTTGCACCAAATCCAACCCGAGAGGTCTCGTTTTCTTCGTCTTAACACCGTCTAGAGCTTAGACTACCCCTTTCTAGCAGGTAGTTGTCCTTGGTTGTTTGTTTTCTAGCCTTTTCACGGCTGTCCAAAACTAGGGTTTCGGGTGTTCGGGTTCAACCCGAACACACAAGGTCATATGGGTGCGTGTGAGGTCTCTTTGCTTGTGTTTCATGCTTGTGTATGTTTGTTGAGTGTTTCTGGAGGTCTTTGTGGTGTAAAACCCGTGTTTAGAGAAGCTCGGGGGCTGCTCATCCCGACCACAGTCGCGATTCTGCAGATCAGGCGACTGGGTCATCCATGCGATTGAGCCGTGCGATTGAGTGGGTCGTGCGACTGGATCATGCGTCTGAGTCAATCGCGCGACTGAGTTGTGCGACTAGGCATGTCGTGCGACTGAGTTGTGCGACTAGGCATGTCGTGCGACTGAGTTGTGCGACTGAGTGTCTGTATGCGATTGAGTCATGCGTGCGAACGAGTGTATGCGATTGAGTCATGCGATTGAGTGTTTGTGTGCGACTGAGTCAGGTGACCGACTGAATGTGTGCGAATGTGCGTGATTCGCACGACTGGAGTCCAATCGCACGAATGAAGGTTCAATCGTACGAAAGTAGCTTATTCGTACGACTGGAGGTTGATTCGTGCGTATGGGAGTTGAGTCGTGCAATTGGGTGTTGTGTGGTACGACTGAAGGCCAATCATACGAATGAAGGCTCAATCGTACGAATGAAGCTGATTCGCACGATTGAGGGTTGATTCGCACGAATGGAGGTTGAGTCGTGCGTCTGGCCTTGTTATGCGACTGAAATTGTTGAGTTTGACCCCTTGTGCGTGGTGTGAGTAAGTCGTGTGATGTTGAGGTAACATTAACACAATAATGCCATTGTTCGGCCACAAAGATTAAAGTCAACGCGAGAAAGGGCACACAAACTATTTTGAACAAATTGAACTAACGCTTTACAACGATCAATTGACTTATAACTATTGACACTTATTCAATGCTTCTTCAATAACAACGAGACTTTTACTTAAACACCATCATTAATGGCGACAATGTCTTGTGCTTGGATCTACATAGGATCTAGTACGTGTGTCAGTCTGTGTGTGTTATACGCGACCCAGCCGATACGACCCGAACCGACCCATCATTATTGCACGCTTATACATATATCATATCTTTAATGCTATACAATAACTGTCAATAGGTGTTTGACTGTTTATTTGCATTCAACATTTGGGATACATCGATCATACATACTTACCACCTAACAAGTGAGTTTCGTGGCCCCTTTTTACGCTTATACAATATTTCAATCATTTACAACTTGGGGGAAAAGTATGCTTACACAATTTCTATGTTGTACAACTTACATACATTTTACATACAAGGAATCAACGTGATACTGTGTTGCAAGTACTATTTGATACATGCTTGGGTCTGCTGTGTGGTTCTATCTTTGCAACTATTTAATTCCAGTGTGGGAACCGACGGTTAGGTATTGGTAGTACTACTGGGTTGACACCCCCACCCTCGTTCGATGGTATACTAGTTGGTACCATCAGTGGCCAGGAACGGGCCCTTGGGTGAATATATGCCGACAATTTCTTTGTGTACATCGCTAGGTTTGGTTGCAAAGCTCATGTCATGTGATATTTACTTGTGTATATAACTGTATTCACGGTATTCCGACGCGCTTACTTATTACAGCATCACTTACATTTTTAATACATAAACCTGCGAGCTCACCAACAATTATGTTGACCGTTTTAAGCCTATCTTTTCAGGTGATCATGCAAGTCCAGGAATCTAGGTGTGCTGCCTTAGTGGAGACCCTAGGATGCATTTTTGGGACTTAACATGTTTTGTTAAACAATCTTTTTGAACAATGTTAACGCTTGTAAACAATTATCAACTTTTGAAACTTGTTCCCGGGTTGTGGGAATTAACATTTAAATTTTCATCTTTATGTGATTATGTGTTATCGGTATCATGTTGCTTATGGCTATGTTGTCGTGAACATTGACTAAACACGACACAAGTCCCCTTGTTGTCGGGTGTCGTCATGACACGCTTGTCATCATTTATTTATATTGCATCTCTATCGCTTACCATGTGTTATGAAGATCCCGGTCTCGTTACATCCCCGTGTTTCCGCTTTTAGCGGGGGTGTGACAGATTGGTATCAGAGCCATTGGTTATAGAGAATTAGACAATACGCTTGACCTAGACTATAACCTAGGAACCTTCATGTAGATTTGCATGCTAGGACTCTGTATGCATATTATATCTCGTGTATGTGTTCCTCGCTGCTTGATTTGTTCATCTATTTGTTATGAGATCTTTCTGCCCTATGAGAGAGCCTCTGTGCTCACTCTTTTATGGGATGCTTCTATTGGATCTTCCGTTCCCTCTGCGCGCCGAGTTAGTTTATCAGATCCGTGTATGAAACCCGAAGAGATCTTCACAGATCATGCTATTGCGCTTGACCTTGGACATTGAGATTAAACCTGAGGAGGCTATGTCTGAAACCTCGAAAAATGGGGAAATAGACAACCTCCGTTAGACTAAACGTGATTGTATACATGGACTTATAACTGTTGTGATGGATTATCATTGAAACATTATCAATTCATGATGTGTGAACTGCACGAATTGCATGTGATGTGTGATGACAATAAGTATGATATTGACATGAAATACATGGACTTGATGGAATATTATGGATATGATGTAAAGGAAAGTCGGATGTCATGTAACCGGATCGGGCATCATTCTCGGTACATCGTGGGTGTGGTGGGAACGCTGCGGGGAACCCTATATATAAACATCACCGGTATACCGAGAATATGCTTGAAATGGACTGCATGGTGATCTTGACCGACCGGAACATGAACATTGGAACTTGATAAGTGGAATACTTGTGTATCTTATGGTGACTAAAGCTTATATGTTACCTCTTTTATGATTAGAACATGCCGCCTCGAAGAGTTACTCGTAGCAATAGTGGCGGGAGTGAAGCCCCAAGGGGTAGAGGCCGAGGCAGAGGCAGAGCACCAAGAGCAAACGATGCTCCTGCCAGTAACAGTCAAGGAACAGGGAACGCCGACATGGCAGCCCTGATCGCTTGGAGCAATTGGCCGCGCTAATTCCTACTATTGTGGCCCAAGTGAGCGACGCACTTCAACAACACCACCCTCACGGGGATGGTGGCAACGATGATGGAGCCCAAGGTGGGATCGAGACTGAGACGGGAAACGGAAACCCGACCGGAAACGAGAGCAACCAGGAAACCGGGAATGGTGGTACTGCCGGTATTGAGACTGGGGTGGTTAATGCTCGTCGGGGATGTTCGTACAAGGAGTTCGTGGCTTGTAAGCCGAGGGAATTCGATGGGAAAGGTGGGGCGATAGCCCTAACCAGGTGGTTGGAAAAGATGGAGGCAATGATCGACATCAGTGAGTGCCTCGACAGCCAGAGGATCAAGTATGCCACTTGTTCTCTACAGGGTAAGGCCCTAACCTGGTGGAACACCCAGGTTCAAGCTTGAGGAAGAGAATCTGCGATGCAGATGTCGTGGGACGAGTTCAAAGCCTTGATCACTGAGGAATACTGCCCTCTCAACGAGATGCAGAAGTTGGAGCATGAGTTCTGGAATCATGCCATGGTGGGGGCAGGGCATGCAGCTTATACTGATCGTTTTCATGAGCTGGCAAGATTGGTTCCGCATCTGGTTACGCCGGAATCAAAGAGGATCGAGAGGTACATTTGGGGACTCGCGCCTCAAATTAGAGCTATGGTCACAACAGCCATTCCTCCTACTATTCAGAGCGCAATTCTGAAAGTTGGCGCTTTGACTGATGAGATGGTTAGAACTGGGGTTTTGGGCCGAGGAGCCGAGAAGAGGAAAGATGTTGGGGAATCGAGCCGGTCGAGTGCCGGGAAATTTGAGAAGAGGTCTAAACCGACCAGGAATTTTGTGGCCGTGTCTCAGGCCAAGAGAGAGTATGTGGGGCCGCACCCCAAATGTGACAGGTGCAATTATCGTCATCCCCTAGGGACGCAGTGCCGGGTGTGCGCTAACTGTAGGCGCCCGGGTCATTTGGCAAGAGATTGCAGAACTGCGCCGAATCTGGTAGCACCCGTCAACGCGGTTAACCCCGCCGGGAATGCAAGGGCTTGCTTTGAGTGTGGGAGCCCCGATCACTACAGAAACATGTGCCCCAGGCTGAATCGGGCACCGGGTCAGCAAGGGAACAACCAGCAGCAGGTGATGGCTATCGCTGGGAATCCAGGCCCGGCTACTCAGGGGAACGCAGCTCGGGGACGTGCATTCGTCATTGGAGCCAATGATGCTCGTCAGGACCCGAATGTTGTCACGGGTACGCACTTACTCAATCATCACTTCGCATCTATATTATTTGATACTGGAGCAGACAATAGTTTTATATCTTCCGAGTTTGTGCAATTGCTTGATTTGAGTCCTAGTAGGCTAGAAACTAGCTACTCCGTAGAAATGGCCAATGGCAGGGTTGTTCAGGCCGATGAGATTATTAGGAAGTGCACGTTGACATTGGAGGACCATGCCTTTGAGATAGACTTGATACCCTTCGAGTTGGGAAGCTTTGATGTTATCGTGGGTATGGATTGGTTGTCGCAAAATGGAGCAGAGATTGTTTGCCGAGACAAAGTAGTACGTATCCCTATGCCAACCGGGGAGGTACTCAAGGTTCAGGGAGAACGACCGGGTAAGAACTTAAAGCTTATTTCCTGCATGAAAGCATGCCAGAGTTTACGAAAGCAGTGCTACGCTTTTCTGGCTCATGTGGTTGAAAAGAAAGACGAAGAGAGGAAACTGGTGGATATTCCAGTGGTACGGGATTACCCAGAAGTATTTCCAGATGACTTTTCTGGTTTACCTCCTCCACGACAGGTGAAATTCCGTATTGAGTTGGTTCCTGGAGCTACACCGGTAGCAAAAACGCCATATCGACTAGCGCCATCCGAGATGCAAGAGTTGTCTAGTCAATTACAGGAACTACTAGAGAAGGGTTTTATTCGACCGAGTCATTCGCCGTGGGGAGCACCGGTACTATTTGTCAAGAAGAAGGATGGATCGTTCTGTATGTGCATCGATTACCGTGAACTGAACAAGTTAACGGTGAAGAACCGATATCCTCTCCCCAGGATCGACGATTTATTTGATCAGCTGCAAGGAGCTTCGTATTTTTCAAAGATCGATCTTCGTTCTGGTTATCATCAGCTAAGGGTTTTCGAGGATGACATACCGAAGACTGCGTTCAGGACTCGTTACGGGCACTATGAGTTCTTGGTCATGCCGTTCGGATTGACTAACGCACCAGCTGTATTCATGGATCTAATGAATCGGGTGTGCAAACCTTATTTGGATAAGTTCGTGATCGTATTCATAGACGATATACTTATCTACTCTTGATCAAAAGAGGATCATGTAGAACATCTTCGGGCAATTCTAGAGCTGCTACGGGAAGAGAAACTTTTCGCCGAATTCTCAAAGTGCGAGTTTTGGTTGCGGGAAGTGAAGTTTTTGGGTCATGTGGTTAATGAAGACGGGATTCACGTAGATCCCGGCAAGATCGAAGCGGTGAAGAAATGGGATACGCCCCAGACACCATCAGAGATACGGCAATTCTTAGGATTGGCCGGTTATTATCGTCGCTTCATCGCGAATTTCTCCAAGATCGCTCAACCGTTAACCCTGCTTACTCAGAAAGACAAAAAGTTTGACTGGGGATATGCACAAGAGCAAGCGTTCCAGACGTTGAAAGAGAAGTTGTGCAACGCGCCGATATTGTCTCTCCCAGACGGAACCGATGATTTTGTGGTTTACTGCGATGCGTCACATCAAGGATTGGGATGTGTATTAATGCAGAAGGATAAGGTGATTGCCTACGCTTCGCGACAGCTTAAAGTGCACGAAAAGAACTACACCACTCATGATCTTGAGTTGGGCGCTGTAGTATTTGCACTCAAGATTTGGAGGCATTACCTGTATGGAACCAAGTGCATCATCTTCACTGATCATAAGGGCCTTCAACATATTCTGGATCAGAAGGAACTCAACATGCGCCAACGGCGTTAGGGAGAGCTTCTTAGTGACTACGATTGTGAGATCCGGTATCATCCGGGGAAAGCTAACGTGGTGGCTGACGCCTTAAGCCGTAAAGAACGCATGAAACCACTACGTGCACGAGCGTTGGGACTGACCATCCAAACCAACTTGAAAGCTCAGATTGAAATTGCACAAAGTGAGGCATTGAAAGAAGAAAACCTTGCGGGAGAAGAGTTCCGGGGGTTAGATAAACAGATGATTCGCAAGGATGACGGTATTCAGTACTTCATGGATCGCATATGGGTACCCAAATGGGGAGGTGTTCGAACCTTAGTCATGGATGAAGCCCACAAGACGCGATATTCTATTCATCCTGGTGTAGACAAGATGTATCATGATCTTAAGGATCTATACTTGTGGCCAGGCATGAAGAAAGACATTGCCTTATACGTCAGTCGATGCTTGACGTGTTCGAAAGTCAAAGCTGAACATCAAAAACCATCAGGATTATTGCAGCAACCTGAAATTCCCGAGTGGAAACGGGAGAACATAGCAATGGATTTCATTACCAAACTCCCTAGAACAAGCAGCTGTCATGACTCTATATGGGTCATTGTTGATCGAATGACAAAGTCAGCACATTTCTTGCCTATCCGAGAAGATTACAAGATGGATAAGTTGGCGAGATTGTATATCAAGGAGGTCGTGACACGGCACGGGGTGCCGGTGTCAATCATATCCGACCGTGATAGCAGATTCACTTCACGTTTTTGGCAGACGCTACAGAAAGCAATGGGCACTCGATTAGACATGAGTACAGCCTATCACCCTCAAACAGCTGGCCAAAGTGAACGCACTATACAGACGCTAGAAGACATGTTGAGAGCGTGTGTAATCGATTTTGGTGGTAGTTGGGATGCTCATCTACCGTTGATTGAGTTTTCCTACAACAACAGCTACCATACAAGCATTGGATGCGCACCATTTGAAGCGTTGTATGGAAGGAAATGCAGATCTCCCGTTTGTTGGGCCGAAATTGGTGAAAGTCAGCTGACAGGCCCAGAGATCATCCAAGAAACAACAGACAAGATTTTCCAAATCAAAGATCGACTTAAAGCCGCGCGAGATCGCCAAAAGAGCTATGCCGACAATCGTCGGAAGCCTCTAGAATTCAATGTTGGGGATCGTGTGTTACTCAAAGTCTCCCCTTGGAAAGGAGTCGTTCGATTCGGAAAGAAGGGGAAGTTAGCCCCAAGATACGTTGGACCATTTGAGATCACTGAGAGAATCGGTCCAGTGGCTTACCGGTTAAGGTTGCCACAAGAGCTTAGCGGTGTACATGATACTTTTCACGTGTCAAACCTCAAGAAATGTTTGGCCGATGAATCCCTTCACGTGCCAATCGAGGAAATCAAGATTGACGACAAGCTTCATTTTGTTGAAGAAACCATTGAGATCATGGATCGAAAGGTCAAGCAACTGAAGCGCAGTAGGATACCTATTGTTCGCGTAAGGTGGAATTCAAAACGAGGGCCAGAGTTTACATGGCAACGTGAAGATCAGATGAAACTCAAATATCCACATCTTTTCGAGGATGACACTCTTGGACCTAACTCTAGCTGAATTTCGGGACGAAATTCTCTCAACTGGGGGATACTGTGACATCCGTCACTTTAAGGTCCGTCAATTAACGTGTTTGTCCGTCATCTATTCTATGATTGGTCATTCCTCACCTCTATTTGACTCTTTATGTAGATATCATGTGTGCATTATTATCGTTGTGTGTGTATTCGTTATAACCATGTGTTAACCTTAAAAAGACTTTTAAAACTTTCATTTTTGAAAACGTCAAATATATCATTTTATAAATATAATAAATGTTTTTAATATAACCATTTCTTAAGTCATGACAACATTAAATATGCTTTTACAATTAATATAAAACACCTAACAAAGTCGTTTTCCAACCGAACCAAATTTGAGAAACTCGGGGGTTAAGTGCAGGGACTAAACTTGTAATTTTGCAAACATGGGCTGGGTATAAATACCCTCTTACCAGCCCTAATCTTCATTATCACCATCTTCTTCATCTTCATCCTCTACACACACAAAATCACCATTCTTGCACCAAATCCAACTCGAGAGGTCTCGTTTTCTTCGTCTTAACACCTTCTACAGCTTAGACTACCCCTTTCTAGCAGGTAGTTGTCCTTGGTTGTCTGTTTTCTAGCCTTTTCACGGCTGTCCAAAACTAGGGTTTCGGGTGTTCGGGTTCAACCCGAACACACAAGGTCGTATGGGTGCGTGTGAGGTCTCTTTGCTTGTGTTTCATGCTTGTGTATGTTTGTTGAGTGTTTCTGGAGGTCTTTGTGGTGTAAAACCCGTGTTTAGAGCAGCTCGGGGGCTGCTCATCCCGACCACAGTCGCGATTCTGCAGATCAGGCGACTGGGTCATCCATGCGATTGAGCCGTGCGACTGAGTGGGTCGTGCGACTGGATCATGCGTCTGAGTCAATCGCGCGACTGAGTTGTGCGACTAGGCATGTCGTGCGACTGAGTTGTGCGACTAGGCATGTCGTGCGACTGAGTTGTGCGACTGAGTGTCTGTATGCGATTGAGTCATGCGTGCGAACGAGTGTATGCGATTGAGTCATGCGATTGAGTGTTTGTGTGCGACTGAGTCAGGTGACCGACTGAATGTGTGCGAATGTGCGTGATTCGCACGACTGGAGTCCAATCGCACGAATGAAGGTTCAATCGTACGAAAGTAGCTAATTCGTACGACTGGAGGTTGATTCGTGCGTATGGGAGTTGAGTCGTGCGATTGGGTGTTGTGTGGTACGACTGAAGGCCAATCATACGAATGAAGGCTCAATCGTACGAATGAAGCTGATACGCACGATTGAGGGTTGATTCGCACGAATGGAGGTTGAGTCGTGCGTCTGGCCTTGTTATGCGACTGAAATTGTTGAGTTTGACCCCTTGTGCGTGGTGTGAGTAAGTCGTGTGATGTTGAGGTAACATTAACACAATAAAGCCATTGTTCGGCCACAAAGATTAAAGTCAACGCGAGAAAGGGCACACGAACTATTTTGAACAAATTGAACTAACGCTTTACAACGATCAATTGACTTATAACTATTGACACTTATTCAATGCTTCTTCAATAACAACGAGACTTTTACTTAAACACCATCATTAATGGCGACAATGTCTTGTGCTTGGATCTACATAGGATCTAGTACGTGTGTCAGTCTGTGTGTGTTATACGCGACCCAGCCGATACGACCCGAACCGACCCATCATTATTGCGCACTTATACATATATCATATCATTGATGCTATACAATAACTGTCAATAGGTGTTTGACTGTTTATTTGCATTCAACATTTGGGATACATCGATCATACATACTTACCACCTAACAAGTGAGTTTCGTGGCCCCTTTTTACGCTTATACAATATTTCAATCATTTACAACTTGGGGGAAAAGTATGCTTACACAATTTCTATGCTGTACAACTTACATACATTTTACATACAAGGAATCAACGTGATACTGTGTTGCAAGTACTATTTGATACATGCTTGGGTCTGCTGTGTGGTTCTATCTTTGCAACTATTTAATTCCAGTGTGGGAACCGACGGTTAGGTATTGGTAGTACTACTGGGTTGACACCCCCACCCTCGTTCGATGGTATACTAGTTGGTACCATCAGTGGCCAGGAACAGGCCCTTGGGTGAATATATGCCGACAATTTCTTTGTGTACGTCGCTAGGTTTGGTTGCAAAGCTCATGTCATGTGATATTTACTTGTGTATATAACTGTATTCATGGTATTCCGACGCGCTTACTTATTACAGCATCACTTACATTTTTAATACATAAACCTGCGAGCTCACCAACAATTATGTTGACCGTTTTAAGCATATCTTTTCAGGTGATCATGCAAGTCCAGGAATCTAGGTGTGCTGCCTTAGTGGAGACCCTAGGATGCATTTTTGGGACTTAACATGTTTTGTTAAACAATCTTTTTGAACAATGTTAACGCTTGTAAACAATTATCAACTTTTGAAACTTGTTCCCGGGTTGTGGGAATTAACATTTACATTTTCATCTTTATGTGATTATGTGTTATCGGTATCATGTTGCTTATGGCTATGTTGTCGTGAACATTGACTAAACACGACACAAGTCCCCTTGTTGTCGGGTGTCGTCATGACACGCTTGTCATCATTTATTTATATTGCATCTCTATCGCTTACCATGTGTTATGACGATCCCGGTCTCGTTACATCCCCGTGTTTCCGCTTTTAGCGGGGGTGTGACAATCAACACGTTTCACTTCCTTCTCTTTTCTTTTAAGAGAGGCTTGGTATAGTTCACACAAATGTGGAGCTGTGCGACAAGCCTTAAACCAATGGTTTGTGCTACTACATCTAAAACAGGAAGTACCATTGTTTTCAGACCTACCAACTTCATTCCCTTTGTACTGGTTGGAATTGTTATTTTGTGGGGTGTGGTAATGGACTGTTCTTTGATTTCTACCACGGCCATATCCACGGGTACGACCACGTCCACGGTTATAAAAGTTACCTCGATAATTATTATTACCCTTAAAAGAATGGTTGCAATTATTAGGGTAACTTTTATTAAAAGAACCACGACCACGACCTCGTCCCCACTTTCTCCCAGAGTTTTTATATCTAGAATTGCTAACAATCCCGTGGGGCGAGCTTGATGATTTTTTATCAAAAGCTCATTATTTTTTTCTACTACGAGGAGAAATGAATTTAAATCAAAATTCCTTTAAATTTTTGCAACCTATATTGTTGTTGCAAGTTTATATTTGATGCATGAAATATGGAGAAAGTTTTCTCCAACATATCTTTCATAGTTACATTTTGCCCGTAGAATCTGAGTGTCGAGCATATACTAAACAAAGCAGATGTATACTCGTTTACCTTTTTAAAATCTTGGAACCTGAGATTGTTCCATTCATCTCTAGCAGTGGGTCGTCCAAGGTATATAGTTTTCTCCCTTGTATTGTTTCCAAGACACCCACTGATTTAAGATGTCTTCTCACATGGGTCGTCCAAGGTATATAGTTTTCTCCATTGATACTAAGAGCTGGGAATTTGATTTTTGTAATGTTCTACATTTTGTTTTCTAAACAAGAATTAAGCGAATAGTAAAATAATTATTAGAATCCATATATATCAATAAACATTGCGATACAATAAAGTGGTAGAGCTATGAACAAATACATAAATAAGAATAGTTTAAATTCTTCAGGTGGTAGTTTAGCAATGGGGATAAGAATTAAAATAAGCATTATGGTTGCCAGTATTAAAACCGGGTGTATCATCTTTGAAAGATTTACTTGGAGAACAAAGATTTTCTGTTTATTGTAAACAAAAATGATAGTGGTCAATTTATAGTTTTAAATTATAACCGTTTGTAATGGCTACGTGATTGTTTACAACGGCTATATAACCGTTTATAAGGGCTATATAAACGTTGTGTATGTATATATAAACAATAATTTTTAAATAAAATAGATAAGTATAAGATTATGTTATAAAAACATGAATTTAGTTTATTAAAACAAAATATAATAAGAACGACAAATTAGGGTAATAATAAGACGTTAGTACGAATAAATGTTAGTGTATTGTAGAGAATATGTATAGAGGCTGAAGCAACCAAAGTCTTTCTACATGCATGCTGCATAAGTAGTGAAGAAGAATGCATCGAAAGTTTCACACATGCAACAGAAATATTCTAAGTGTGAAATCTTCCGAAGCCAAGACCAATATCTTCTTAAGCCAAAGATGAAGTCTTCCGAAGCTTCAGACACAAAGTCTTCTGAAGCTCAACTCTTGAAGACAGATTTCTTCCAAACACTTTTAACAACATGTTTTATCTTATGTACTTTTTCATAATGTTGGACCCCCTTTCCGCTGCAACTCTGTAAAGTCACCAACTTACATGAGTTGGTGAAAAGGTCCATGCTTTTGGTAACTGTACATTGAGGTCTTGAGTCTATAGCTTTCTACTTCATGTACTTTATCCTTTTTGTAATAGATAAGATGTGAGATATGGCATGTCATATTCACTAGTCAAAAGTCAATCTGCCTTTTGACTCTACAATTGATTTTGTTTTGTGTCTAGTGAATTGTATCCAGCTGGCTTTCATAGTATGGCCAGTTGTAGGATGTAGTATAAGTATCTCATGTTCTTGTAACTTTCCTTTATGCTTTGTAACACTTGTAATAGAACATTGAGAAAGCAATATACTGCAATCTTGAAAACCATACACTTGTGTATCTTGCTCTTGTGTTCTGTCTCTTAACTACTTGTGTTCTTAGTGTCATATATTGTGGTTAATCCAGTTCACTGTTTGATTAAGTTTAGTTACTCTCCTCTATGTGTTGTTGTGTTGTACGTGACCCCCTTCTCCGGTCCTGCATTTGGTATCAGAGCTTTCCAGGCTTTTGATATAAGATCTCCCCATCTTAAGATCCCTCACACACACAAATACTCAACTTTTCAAATGGCAACCATTTCCAAGACTGATATGGAAACTGGAACCATGAACAAGTCTCCACTGATCACTCTTGATGACTTTGATACCTGGTGCCTGAGAATGGAAGGTTTCATCAGGTCTCTAGACTCAAGAATGTGGGAGTCTCTTGAGAATGGACCTTACATACCAAGCACCCCTTCTGCTACTGGTGCTGGTATGATCCCCAAGGTTGTGGCAAACTACTCTGATGAAGACAGGAAGAGAGTAGAGATTGATAGAAAAGTCATGACGGCCCTTCAAACTGCTCTTCCAAACTCTGTATACAGAGGTTTCAAGAAATGCAAAACAGCTAAACAGCTATGAGATGAATTGAAACTGATGTATGAGGGTTTCTCTGAAGCTAAAGAGAACAAGAAGGATCTCCTAAAGCAGCAGTTTGAAAACTTCACCTTCAAAACAGGTGAAACCATGACTCAGCAATACTTCAGGTATGTTGAGATTGTGGATACCCTTGTGGATGGAGGAGTTCCTCTTGAGAACAGGGACATTGTAAGGAAGTTCATGTCCTCACTTCCTAGGCAGTGGACATACTACTGTGTGGTGATCAAGAGGATTGAGAATCTCAAAACTCTCACTCTGACAGAGTTATATGGGATTCTCAGTGGCTACCAGATGGAGATGAACATGCAAGGTTCATCTGGAAACTCCAACAATCAAATGGGTTCAGCCCTATATGTGGTTGAAAGGGATAGCATAAAACCCCAACATCATCTCATATGCTACCCTAACAACTCCCAAAGGGTCCTTTCATCACCTTCCCAGAGACACCAAGGGAGAACTACACTCAAGGAAGCCCATTCCAAGAGACAAGTTCTTCTCAAGCCTTTGTGTCTTTTGATGAAAGTTGTGGCAGCTTTCTTTTCACTCTTGAAGACCTGGACTGTATCCATCTAGATGATCTGGAGTACATGGAGATAGTCCAGCAGATGGCTCTTCTCACTCACAGAGCCAAAAAATTCTACAAGAGGACTGGAAGGAAGTTTCCAAGCAATGTAACTAGTGGAAAGTTTGGCCTGGACAAAGGCAAAGTCAAGTGTTACAACTGTAACTTGATGGGCCACTTTGCCAGGGAGTGTAAGGCACCTAGAACAAATAGTGGCCAAACACAGTCCAGACCTAACTACACTGACAAAGCTCCCCAGAATGAGAAGCGAAAGCAGCAGGCTGTTGTTGCCGTTGAAGATGGAGGCTTTGACTGGAGCTTTTAGGTGGAAGATGCTTCTCCAAACCAAGCACTGATGGCAGATCATGATGAAGCCAAGGTATTGGAACATCTCTGTACCCCTGAATGCATTGCTAAAGTTAATAGATACATGTCCTTCAACTTGGAGATGAGATTTGATCTTGAGTCCTTAAACATTTTAAAAGCTAGTTTTAGAAAAGTCTGAAAATTATTATAAACTAAAGATTGAGGACATAGAGAAAACTATTTCAGTTCTAAAACATGAGCATATAGATTTTAGGACTCAAATCAAGGATCTTATAACCAAGCTGACTGAGTGCCAGGTTAAGCTTGTGATTAGCAAAGCCAGGGCATACAGGTGTGTTCTTGAAGAAGAGGCCTTCAAGAACATGATATCCTCATCCTTGCACAACAAAGTGTGCTATCAAAACAAACAGGGACTAGGATCAAATGAGATAGCTCCTCCAGACACAATCTTATCTGTAAGATCACCTAGATGTGGAACTTATGAAGATGGGCTTCCTCTCATAGATCCTTTGAGTGAAGAAGATGAAGAAGTGATAGTGAAGAATTCCTCTGAGAAGAGTGAAGATGAGGATTCTAAGAAGGGTCACTATCCTTCTGAGGAGAAGAAGAAGACTGTGATGACCAAGTCAATGAGAAAGAACTTGATCAGAAAGAGCAAAAGGAAAGCAAGGAAGGCTCAAGAGATCAAGGCTACTATCAACTCCAAGCAGAAGCAAGTTTTCATCTCTGCAGGGTTTGAAGTAGTAAAGACTGAAGACATCAACCTAAACTCTTCTGCTAAGAGTTCTGGTTCATGTTCAAATCATCTTAGTACACAGAAGAAGGCTGATCTGTTCTGTATCATTGCTACACAACCTAGACCATCCAACTCCAAGAATAGTCATAAGCCTAAAAGGACTGTCTCAGCATCTGCAAAGATGAGGGTGGAGAAGGAATGTGACCAAAGTCAGTCTTACTCCCAGCAAAAGGCTCTTGGGAAGAAGAAAATGGAGTGTGTTATGTGTGAGAGTACTGCTCATCTTGCTAAGGATAGTCCATACAATCCTAAGGGTACTCTTCACATGATTAAACCAAGGACTTCCAAGAGTTCTAAGAAGATTCAAGCTTCAGAAGGAAAATCTGTTTCCTTAGGAAGCTCCAAATCTAAGAAGAAGGCAAATGAATTGCCTTCGGAAGAAAAGTTGGTCTCGGAAGAAAGGAATACTTCCGAAGCACTAAAGTCTCCTGTTGTATCTACATAATCTTCCGAAGGTCCAATCATCAAAACCTCCAAAGTATCAAAAGCTTCTGAAGTGTTGAAGGTTAAGTCCAAGACTCCAAAGGTGGTGTGGAAGTCTAAGAAAGACCAAGTGACTAAAAATTTTCCATCAACAACAACTCAAGATCCTCCTAGCACAACCATAGGATCTATTACCGTTGCATTACCTTCTGTTTCACTTAGTGAGCCCAAGACAAGTAAGGCTTGGGTTTCCAAATGTAACTAATCATTTTTTTTGTGCAGGGATAGCTGAAGACAATCAAAAATGTCTGGATCATTGACAGTGGCTGTTCTAGGCACATGACAGGCAATAGGTCACTACTCCAGAACTTTGAAAGGATTGATGGAGGGCCAGTTGCTTTTGGAGGAGATGAAGGTGGTTACATTTTTGGAAGGGGCAAGGTCACAATGGTAAGCTCAGCATTGAAAAGGTAAACTTTGTCAAGGAGCTTGGGTACAATCTTCTAAGTGTATCCCAATTTTGTGATCAGAGTCATAACATGCTCTTTACTGAGCATGAGTGCATTGTTCTCAAGCCCGGGGTGGTCATTCCTCATGAGCATATTCTGCTTAGAGCCCCCAGGAAAGAGAACATGTACAAGATGGATTTGCAAGAAACATCTCCCTCTGGAGAAGTTTCATGCTTTCTGTCTACAGCAAATAGTGGAATCAAATTACATTTGGAAATACAAAAGTAAAATTAAAGAAACATAACAACATATGAAACTATCAAATTAACACTAGAACCATTAATCACAGATGACCAAACCATTAAACAAAAATAACTAATGTGACAGACGTAAGAAACTATTTAAAAATCAAATGTACTGAACCAAACCGTTGATCAAAAAAATAAAACAACAATAATAAACATGGTGGACCAAAATACGAAACCACCATTTCCATATAACTTCTTAGCAATAGACCCTATTGCATGCTCCACGCCCTTGTCCACACCCAACCCTATACCCTGATTCGCAACTTCTTTACTTGAACTTTTAACAAGACCCTTAGAAGTAGTTGATCCTGCTACCGCTCCAAATGAGGGAAGCTTACTAAACACAGTACCAAGCAAATTGCGATCATGTTCCCTGCGTGCATTAATTATAATTTGTTACTTTCATGAACCGCTTTAAATACTAAAAATTACTACTAGATGGATGTCTAACCTGGTTTTATACTTTATACTAAGCATTCATAAATAGATTAAAAAATATATAAATATTTATTTAAGAAGAAAAAACTTATGGTACCTGACTTGAGGGAAGTGGTCATTTGCGTAGAGCAGCAAATGAGAAGAAGAATAGTTAGGAGGAAAATCTTTGATTTCTTATCAAAGGAAGCCATTGTGTTTTTGGATGAATGCATGGATGTATGGATAATGGAAGGTATATATAGGACCTTTTATTGTAGATCAGAGTGAACAATCGACGTACCAGCATTGTATCTACCAAGTCAAAGTTAGTATATTACTTGTATTATAATAAGGACTATATATTTCATTGGTATTTTAAAATTTGAGGAATCATAGCTGCAAGTAACTATTAGTTCCTAAATAATAATCATCCACTTGTCAAGTGTACGAAGGTTTTGGCTGGTGTTATTGTTCTAAAATGAATAAATATTATATTAACCGATAGTTGTAACAATTAAATATTTAACAAGTGGACAACACTTGGGATATGTTTCCAAC
>CM046042.1:831153-1236115 GCA_025215565.1 Flaveria ramosissima
TAAGAAATTTTACCCTCGGAAGAAATTTCTGAAATATCTTCCAAAGCTTAAATGCTTGTCTGAGACACTTATATGTTTTCAAGACCATTTTCTTCCGAGGAAATTAACTCTCGGAAGCTTTGTTCTTCTGTGAATAGCATTCAAGTCTTAATTTTCTTTCTGAAGCAAAATTTTCAAAATCTCAGGAATGTCTTCCGAAGTCATTTTAGCTTCGGAAGCTTTTCATAAACTTCCGAAGATAATTACATTCGGAAGCTTTTTGATTTCCAAGAAAACTACTTTTTGAGCAAAAGTAAACTACTTTTCAAGGTGGGACCGACATCTGGATTTCAAAGTTATCCTCTTTCATTAAACTTTTCTGAAATCCTTTTTCACATATAAACCCAATGGTTTCCCTTTTCACATCGCTTCTTCCTCCTCCACCTAAAACCCACAAAATTTCTCTCTGAAATTACTTTCTTCTTTCTTTCTTCATCTTGCACTCCTTTATGAAATACTTTTCAATCAACCTTTTTTTTACTTTCAACTGATTTCTTTAGATTTCCTTTCCCATATGAAACTTATAATCTTTCTCATCAATTAACCAAATTCTCAATTATTCTTCTATTCCTATCAATCTCTCATCCTACCTCGCAATGGCCAACCCTATTCATAGAAATGACCCGAACTTTACCATACAGTTACACAGGCAACATAATCAGGTTGCTCTGTTAAGCTCTGAGAAAGATCCTCATTTCTCAGAGGTTTGCCGCTTCTTAGCTTTGTCCAACTACTTCACCTCCCTAACCATTGATCCTCCATTCTATGAGGATCATCTACTAGAATTCTGGAAGACCGCCAAAAGGTCATAATGGATGGGGAGAAGGCATTGTCTGCCACAGTGCAGGAGAGAACAGTCTTCATCACTCTGGCCATCATCAACATGCATCTTCAGCTGGATGATGAAAGAGGTGAGGTGTTCTTCCCAAAAGATGTTGTAAATCATTCTTTTGAGTAGATGTGTTAGGGGAGACTACTCTGTCCAGACCTTCAGAAAAGGGAAGGTCTCATCCCAGTGGAGATTCCTGCTCCATGTGGTTATCCACAGCTTATCAAACAAGCATGGTGGATGGGACCAGATTCCTGAGGATCTCTCCTTCATTGTCCATGAAATGATTCAGGGGGTCAAGTTCAGGTATTCTCAGTTTGTTTATACTAATTTGCTTGCAAACTTGGACTCCTTAGAATATTACATGTTCCCTAGATATGTCCAGTACATTCTTAACTGTGAACTGGGCTCACAGTTAAAGGGAACAGGTAACATTCTTAAACTGGGACAGATGAAACCCGACATCTTTAAAATACTGAGAAAGCCCACTGTTGGCTTCTCTAGGGTAGAAACAGCCCTAGTCCCAAAAATGTTAGAGCTCATTGCTCAAGGTGACAACCTAGCAGCACCAGCTAGTGTTGAACCCACACCTTCTATTTCCCTACCTCCTAAATAGCCTCAAATCACCCTCACCTACCAAAGAAAACCAAACGAACCCCTACTCAGGCTATTCAGCCTGTGCAGGTCCCTATACACTCACCCATACAGGAAGAAGTGGACATTGGAGCTCCCACTTCTCCTGAGGAGCAGACCACTCCTATCTCTTCAAGGATCAGTGCTGAGGTTCCTCATGCTCAGCCTGATGAGCTCACAAGCCAAACTGCCTTAAGCCATCATTCTAAGTCTCAACACTCAGGTGATCAACCTTCAGGGGACAATTACCATCCCCAGCCTTTAGATCTCAACCAACCTATCCCCAACCTTGACTTCTATACTGATCAAGATCTAGGTTTCAGTGATACCATGATTCTCTCTTCTTTTCCCCTACTCAAGGAGAGATGAGTGCTCCTGAGTCTCCTATTTTTAGCCCCCATTAGTCACCTACTACTGAGGTGGACACTTCTGAACATGTTCAGGATGTCCATATGGAAGAGGCTCTCACTTTTGAAAGTGATTACATCATTAAGACCTCAACCATCGCAACTCAGCCCACTAACATCTCAACTGAGATTGCCAGTGAGCAGAGGAAATCCAGCAGCCAAGAACCTGAAGCTGGTGGTGAGAGTGAGGACTCTGGTCCAATCATCTCATCCCCCAATGATTCTTCTGATGAAGATGAGGGAAATTTAAGACTAAAGGTGCAAAACCTGTCTCAAACATGCACCTATTTAGTCTCCAAGGTTAGTCACCTTGAATCTCAAGTGACTACCTTGCAGAACAGGGTCAATGATCAGCAACTTGAGATTTCATATCTTAAGGACCAACTAGCTGAGAGACCTTTAAGAGGAGCTCAACCAGGAACACAAGAACCTGTGGATGTGATTGACCTAACTCCTAGCTCACCTATGCAAGTGGGTGATGCTACCAAAAAATGGGAGAAAGTCATTACAATCACAGAACCTGGGAGTTCTTCAAGGAGAATGGACACTGAGGACTCACCATCCTCACTTGCAATTGTACCTTCTCAGCAACCTCCTCAAGTTCACATTGATGTGGACTACATAGACTCCTTCATACAGAGTCTGTTTGAGGAAGGGATACCAAGGGCTATGTCATCTCCACCATCTTCCAATCACATCATTGGGTGGAGGTATGACAGCAACAGGAGAGCCCTAATCATCATGAAAGTTCAAGGGCAGCAGAAGATCTTCAATTTTCAGACCTTGAACTTCTATGATAGTCTGGATTTAGTCAACATGCCACTTGTCAATCCAAGCCAATCAAGACAAGCTGACAAGTTGGCTCAAAGAATCCAAGACCGGATCACTGCAGAATTCAGCCTTAGAAGAAGACTATGGGAATCAGGCAATGTCATCGGTCAACTGGATGTTGAGGCAGACCCTAAGATTAGCTTCATAGGGGAAACCTTGACTAAAAGCCCAATGACTGAACCTGAGAGCCCTGTCTTATCACCAACAATGCTGCAGAGATCAATTCCCTTTTTAAGACATGTGCTGGTGAATGTGCTTCTCAACCTCTCTCTGGCTAGAGCTTGGAAGCTACACCAAGCAATGAAGGCTAAAGCTCTCTCTCCCACCCTGACAATCAGGTCTGTGAGTGACAAGGGGAAAAGAATAATGACTTCTGAGGAGATTGAGGAGGAGAAGAGAAAGAGGAAAAGGAAGCTGAGGGGAGAAAGTCCCTCTTCTAAGTCTTCAAGGCTCATGGAGTCTGCTATCAGGGCTGCCCCCAGACCAGGTACTCAGAACGATGAGTTAAGGGCAGTCAGGATAAACTATCGGCAGACAAGGAACTATGACATAGACAATGTCATCTCTCTCCCATTGGAGGAGTTAAATGAACTGGTTGACCTGGAAAGGTCAAGGGAGAAGAAGGAGGCAGAAGATGCAGAGCTTCTAGTACAAATCAATGAAGACAGAAGAAAGAAAAGATTATACAAGCATGTGCCTACTCTCTCCCCAGTTCAAGAAAGTCATGCACAAGAGGATGTGGTTCAACAAGAACCTCAGGTAGATAAAAAAGAAGATAGGATCAAGATGATCAACTACCTGAGTGCCACATGCCTCTATCAGGCAGAATTACTTCTTCCCTTATCCTATGACTATGTTGAGTTTGAGTATCTCAAACAACTCGAACTTGAGATAGTCAAGGAAATAAAGACAACCAAAATAATTCTAAAGGAAGAAGCTGCTAAGTCAAGAGTCATCATCCAAAAGAATATGAAGAAGTCTGCTGACAGGCAGAGGATGATGAGCTTCTTGAAGCTGTATGGATTCTCCGGAAGGAGACTTGGCCCCATGTCTCTATCCACTATGGATGAGCATATCAGGGTGATCAAGCAGAAGATCAAGAGTGGAAAACTGGTTGACTTACATTCCCCTCCAAGTCAAGCCCCACCTGAAGTGAAGGTTAAGGTTGAACAACCAGAGACAACATAACCTGGACCTCCTGCTGAATCTCAGCAAGCTTCATCTTCTGATCCACAGCAGGGTCAACATCACTCTTAATCTGAACCTGTGAGAGTAGAAGACCCAATTGAGAAAGACAATGAAGATCAATCTGGTACTGCAGGCCAGTCTTCTCAGTTAAAAGTCGTAAAGAGAAAGAAAAGGATGGCTTCTAAACTAAAGCCAAAGAAGAAGAAGACTGCATCCTTTTCTGAACCTCAGGATGAGTCAGAACATCTTGAGGATGTGCAGCCAGAGGATGCTACATCAACTCCTGTTCAAACAGCTCCTCTAGCATCAAGAAGACCATCTTGTCCTGGACATACACCACAAATCCGAAAAGATGTCATGTCATCAGAGATCAAGGCATTGAGGATGTCTACACATGGCAAGACATGTTTTAGTTGCCTCTGCATGATCTCTTTGACATGAGAAGATACTTTGATAGTCTGAAGGATCCTGATCAACTTATGAAGAAAGGGCTGGTTATTATCCTGATGGGGACTATTGATATCTGAAGTCTTCAAGTGTTTTGGTAGCATCAACCTAGGGGGAGTTTGTAAAGAATATGTATGAGGTTGAAGCAACCAAAGTCTTTCTGCATGCATGCTGTACAAGTACTGAAGAAGAATACTTCGGAAGTTTCACACATGTAACAGAAATATTCTAAGTGTGAAATCTACTGAAGCCAAGACCAATATCTTCCGAAGCCAAAGATGAAGCAGTCTTCCGAAGCTTCAGAGACAAAGTCTTCCGAAGCTCAACTTGAAGACAGATTTCTCCGAAGACTTTTAACAACATGCTTATCTGATGTACTTTTCCATAAAGTAAGACCCCTTTCCGCTTGCAACTCTGTAAGTCACCAACTTACATGAGTTGGGTGAAAGGTCCCTGTTTTTGGTAACTATACATTGAGGTCTCAAGTCTGTAACTTTCTACTTCATGTACTTTATCCTTGTTGTAATAGATAAGGATGTGAGCTATGGCATGCCATAGTCACTAGTCAAAAGGCAATCTGCCTTTTGACTCTACAATGATTTGGTTTTGTGTCTAGTTAATTGTATCCAGCTGGCTTTCATAGTATGGCCGGCTATAGGTGTAGTATAAGTATCTCATGTTCTTGTAATTTTCCTTTATGCTTTGTACACTTGTAATAGAACATTGAAAAAGCAATATACTGCAATCTTGAAAACCATACACTTGTGTATCTTGCTCTTGTGTTCTGTCTTTATTTACTTGTGTTCTTAGTATCATATATTGTGGTTAATCCAGTTCACTATTTGATTAAGTTTAGTTACTCTCCTCTTTGTGTTGTTGTGTTGTAAGTGACCCCTTCACCGGTCTTGCAGTTAGCAACATAACAAAATGTTAGTTGACATAAAAGAATTGTTAGTTGTATAAATAAGATTGAGTAAAGGTTAGATACATAAGTAATGTTAGTTGACATAAGATAAAATATTAGTTGCATAATCAAATGTTAGATACATAAATAAAAGTTAGTTTGTTAGTAGCCTCATGTTTATCAAGATGTCCATAATAAGATCTCCTTTATATTACTTTATTTAATTAGTTATCTTCTCAATATAAGATATTATATATATTACTTAATGAATGTCTTACCTTGATTAATAGATGACTTTATGCTCAATTGGTCTTCTTGATTAGAGTTAAGAGCTCTCGTGCTAATAACATTTATAATATCATAATAATTAACACAAGATTAGTGTTATAACCTTAAGAACTTTAAGAGAATTCAAAGAGTAAGAAGAGAGAAATGTATAACTTATTAAAGTGTATACAAGAGGTGTATCTTCTTCTCTATATTGAGGTGATATTTATACTACAAACTCAATCATTTGGTAGACAAGGTAAATTATTTTGATAGATAAGTAACATAGTAAACTTCTCTATAAATTGACAAAAAGTTCATCACTTGCTATGATAATAATTCATAATAACACAATTAATATATTGTTTTTGTTTTTTAATGTTAGGGATATATAGCCTTTTCAAACATTTAACAGATTAATTTAATAACAATTCACTTAAGAGACCACATGTGTTACGTTTATAAAATTCTTTAAATCATACATGTAATTTATTTAAAAATAAGAAAAAACTTGCAGTATGAGTATACCACTGGGACCAATTATATAACTTTTTCTTTCTTAAAATTAATTTAAGTTTAAGTTTTCTTTTTACATACTATCATGGTGACAATTTAGAAATATAATTTTTTATTTTTTTAAATGGTCTAAAACTAATCATACATATATAATACTAATTATCAAGTGGATTATGTATTATAAGTTGTATCAAAGCTTTAATATGTTGTACTCATTTTTTATTACTTTTAACCCCGATACTTTTGTATAATTTTTAACAATTTGACACTTACAATTTTCCACTTTAACTTTGGTTACCTATACTTTTTTTTATTTTTTACAACCTTTTCCTTTTATGTTTTGGTTTAAATTTTAAGAGTTCACACACTGCAATGTGTGCGTGTGGTTCAACGTTTTTGCGTCTATCTTTTTTTCATTGAACGGCCCTGTCACAACGCGCAGCTCTTAGATCGACTTAGTTTTGATCTTGTATGTTTTAAGTTTCACGTGTGACTTTTAACGTTTTTACGTCTACTTTCAGTTCATTTATTTTCCTCATATTTTTTTTCTTTTTTAGTACGAGTGTTTTTGGTATTGATAATTGCTAAAGGTGATATGAAATTGGTGCTACTTGTCATGGTTTTACGACCTTGCCACAATGCGAGAGGGTTAATAGTTATAATCGATTCAAACTATTTTATTTTATATTAATTTGAACTCAACAACAATCTAACTAGAGCATACATGCATCTTTCACTCTAAATAATTTTTAGAGTTAAACTTTAATTTTACTCTTTTAATATTTGTTGAAAATAATAATTTTTTTTAATATTAAAAACATCAATCTATCTCTATAATTTCATAGCTTGTTTCAGTTTTAATCCAAAAGTTTTATTAGTTGTTTTAATTTTATTCAAAATAATAAATTTTTTAGAGATTGATTAAAACAAATATGAAATTTTTGAAATTAAATTGATGTATATAATATTTTGAAGAAAAATAATTATTAAATCAAATCAAATATTAAGAAACCAAATTGAAATGAAAAGAGAACATAATGAAAATAGAACATTATTCTGAAGGTAAAATGTTTGGTAATACTAAATATCATGGTAATGACACTTGTGGTGTCGGTTGTTTGTTTCCCTCGGTGTTCGGATCTTCCCCGCCATCTCATTCATCCAATAACTATAATAATAATAATTTAATAATAATAACAACCAATCACTCTCACTTCCGAGATCCAATTTCACGATCATATCAACGGCCGTCGGAGCAAATCTCCGTCACCGGTGGATCATTCGACTCCTTTTTCTTACCATGAATCCCGAGTAGTAAGTCCTTCATCCATCACCCCCTACATAATCATCGTTATTATTATTATTATTATTTTCAATCAATGGTTGTGAGATCTGCTTTGGTTGTTTATGAATGCAAATGGAAGCGTTTTTTTAGGAATTAGTTGTGCTTCTCATGGAATTGAACGATCCAAATCGATCGCTCTTTTTTTTTGTTTTATAAACTTTTCGTCTAATCTTTGTTATCGGAACACGATATAATTTGTATATGATGTGTGATTGTTTGCTTGGGGATAGGGGATCGGGAGTTGAAATCATGATTTAGTCGTGTGAGGAATTTATTAGGGAGGATTTATGGTGAATTATGAAGCCTTTGAGCGGTTGGAGGATGAGGTTATATCTGTAGATAAATGATTTGTTTGTTTTGTTTTGAATTTGATGTCCAGTAGCAGCATGACTCCTTCAATACCTCTATAATTTATCTTTATCTCTCAGTTGTCTAAGTTCAATAGCAAATGATCATGCCTAAATAAGTATCAAGATTACAGGAGTCATGGTATAACATAGTTAGAAAACAAGATGATCTTTTGTGGCCCATGAAGGATATTGTGATTATTGTCACAATGCAGCTCAGTAGCTGCTATAGTAGCGAAATTCAGTTAATTATTTCATTATTAAGACATTTTGGATATGTGCACAATGGTTTTTTTTTAATTTGTTGAAGAACATATGCCCCTATTATATCTGACACGTATTGCTTGCTATATATTTCGTACAGTGACTACTTGTTCAAGCTTTTGCTCAGGGAGATTCAGGAGTTGGCAAATCTTGTCTCCTGCTTAGATTTGCGGTAAGAAAATGTTACATCATCTCGCTGTTTTCTTCTTTTTTGTATTTAAGTGCTTCATTGACAGCTCTGTGATATACTTGCATGCAGCATACTGCATATTATTTTCTTTCTCTCTGCTCATATGATATAATATTTGTAGTTTGATTCGTCATAATTTAGCTCATTTGAACACCTTTCTTGCCCATGCTTAATATCATTTATCTTTTCTGAAATTTGATTGGGAAAACGAAAGGTATAAAACTCATGGTCAGTAAGCTGGATGCTTCTTTTTTATATATATGGTGATATATGCTGCTTGATATGAAGTGATTTTTATTTTTCTAACCTTGGTCACTTTTGTACAGGATGACTCATATCTTGACAGTTATATCAGTACAATTGGTGTGGACTTTGTAAGATTTCACACTTACGTAGTGAGAAATGTCATATCAACTAAAAGTACAGCATTGTTCAAGGTTTTGTTTTCGTTGGTGTTTGTGCAGAAAATTCGCACCGTGGATCAGGATGGAAGACCATTAAGCTACAAATTGTGAGGGGTCACTTTTAAAATTAAAGCAAACATCTATTTGTTTGATAACAAAAAATCAGCTTATCTATTTTCACCTTTGGTTTTTTGAATCATGCAGTGGGACACTGCTGGACAAGAAGGTTCAGGACAATTACGAGTAGCTACTATCGTGGAGCCCATGGCATTATTGTATGTTTCTTCTAAGGTGTTTGGATTAGGGTCTTAGAACAAATCATCTAAAATAGTAAAATTGCAGTAGTCACCATTTAGCATTTGAATAAATATTCCGCTCATTCTAACTGTCTGATTATTTGCCCCACTGTGAAAAGGACTGATTGTTTAAGGGAAAATAAACTTACTTGTATGCATATTCCTTCAACAGAATTCCAGATTTTTTTTATTTACCATTTCCGTTCATGTCTATTTTTTCTTGACAAATATGCCATTTTTGGTCATCTTTTCTAAACTCCTTAGATAATCAAAACTCGCCAAACATCTACTTATCTGATTATTACAACTTCAAACAACAAAAGCACATTTGAGCACTATTTCTATCGCGTGTTTTGTTATGTGCTTATTTGATTCTAATTGTTCTACTTCACATAATCACTTCTATCCAAATACCTCTCCTGACCTCAAGTGAATGTAATCTTGCTTCCACCTTTTTTGATGTCTGGTAGGAATTGTATCAGAAAGTCACAACTGGAACTTGCTATTGTGGGAAGAACAACCCCACACCTGTTTGAATTTTATTAATTGAAAACCACAAAATACAAGACTCCTTAGACTCCTATGTATACTTGAAAAACTTGATCACCAAGACTCCTAACCTACTCAAATTCCAACTCATACTATGACTCGATCAAAGATAACTAAACCCAATTTAAACATTAGATAAAAGAACTATAACTAGACTAAACTCCCTGATTTGCGGCTGCATCTGCCGAGATATGCGAAAATCATGCCCCCCTTATTTTATATCTATCCAATCCCTATTTAATTTTATTAAGACTAAATCCAACAATGTCTTATTGGATTTCTGCAGATAGTTTATGATGTTACTGATATGGAAAGTTTCAACAATGTTAAGCAATGGTTGAGTGAAATTGATCGTTATGCAAGTGAAAATGTAAACAAGCTTCTGTTGGTAACAAATGTGACCTTACCGAGAGCAGGGCGTGTCACATGATACTGCAAAGGTCAGGTTTATGATTCTTTATCATTCTAATGCACAAATAATTTACCGAATACCCAAATCTTGTGTTTATATATACTTGTGAATAAGTTGATATGGATTATGGTTTTTCAATAAAGGTCAAATTACGTCAAACCAAAATATTTAGCTAAGAAGGAAAAGGGTTGAAAGCTCCCAAACTGTATCTAAATCTAAAAAGTTTAGATTGTTAATGTAATAAGATGGTCTTTGTAAACTATATTTGACACAAACTACTTATAAAAACAATGGAGAAAAAATGTTTGTGGATCAAGGTGATTCATATTACTAAAGCAGAGCTTTTAAACCCAAAGCAAGTACCCAACCCACCAATTTAGTCACCTCTAGTTTCTATAATTCTATAGACACTGAAATTTGTGTATGACTTCTTACTTCCTTGGTGTATGATTGGGTAGTTGTTGAGATAACTCTATAGTAAGATAAAGTTGCTGTGCCTCTTTGGTGATTAGGAATTTGCTGATGAAATTGGCATTCCGTTTATGGAAACAAGTGCTAAAGACGCTACAAACGTGGAGCAAGCTTTTATGGCTATGTGTGCTGATATCAAGAACAGGTACACACACACCTATATGTATAAAAACTATACATAATCTAACAATTATTTTAAGTTTGAAAAGTTGGTTTGAAATGAATGGAACAAAGATTTTATGTGGGGTTATACTCACACCGTGGGTCAATGCAGGATGGCGAGTCAGCCTTCATCGAACAAGAGCCACCTACTGTGCAGATCAAAGGGCAACCAATCAGCCAAAGAGTGGCTGCTGCTCATCTTAGGTTATTCTTCATATCGTTCAATCACATAGATCGTCACCATCATTTTGTCAATTTTTGTTATCTTGAAATATTAATTTATCGGTTGTAAGGATTGTTTACTGCTAGTGTTAATTTGCCTGCAGTTCCAATCACTTACCAACCAGAATCCAGTTTTGTTTTAAATGTTTAGATAAAGGAGCATTTTGGCAGACTTATAACAGTGTTTCAAATAATATACCAATTGGGTAGTTTGTTATACTTCCGAAGCCTATATACTTCCGAAGTTTAGATGTTTTTCTTCCGAAGTCTAGTTTGCTTCCGAAGTGTTAGTGTAATTCTTTGTATTGTTTTGAATTCTTTGTAACAATAGCATAGTGAGGGGTGGTGAAATGTGTAAATAGTTAGTTAGTCCTTCTAACTACTATAAATAGGTGTTTAGTGTGTAATTTGGTGATAACTTTTCAATAATAAGAAAACGATCTTCATGTTCAGTTTCTATCAATTGGTATCAGAGCATTAATAGGCTCTCGATCCATCATCTTCCTCTTCAAAAAACCTTGAACCAATTCACCACCGTTTCGATACCTCATCTCGTTCCGATGGCAGATCAAGGCAGGCAAGTAGTGCTGAAAGACGGTACGGTAGCGACTCAATTTCGTTCAAGATCCATTACTTACAACGACGAATTACACCTCCTGGGCGATAAAGATGGAGGCGTTCATGGATGCCCAGGGGCTCTGGGATGCCATAGAACCACCCACTGAAGACGCAGTGGATGCCAAACTGGGCAAGAAGGCAAGAGCCTTCATATTCCAATCTTTGCCGGAGGATGTGCTAATGTAGGTGGCTGCATTCAAGTCAGCGAAAGACATATGGGGAGCCTTGAAGAAACGCTATGTAGGTGAAGAAAGAGTAAAGCAGGCAAGAATTCAAACCCTTGATCGGGAGTTTGAAATGCTGTTGATGGGGAGTCGGACTCAATAGATGAGTTTGCGGGCAAGATGGGAGAAATTGGTGTCGCGTTATAGGGCCCTGGGGACAAGCGTTCCAGCCACAAAACAAGTTAGAAAGTTCTTGAAGGCGGCCCCAGAGAAGTTTCTCCCTATAGTGGCTGCCATAGAGCAATTCGCTAACCTGGAAGACATGAGTTTTGAAGATTTAGTAGGGAGGCTAAAGGCATACGAAGAAAGGGCAGCCCAAGAACTCCTCAGGGCAGTTACTCTTGACAAAGAGTGAATGGCAAGAAAAGGCCAAAACTGAATTGAAGGTTCAAAATCCACGGACGAGTGGATGGGACAATAAAAGAAAAGAAAGGGAAAGGGAAGATATGCCCAAGGCAGAGGAAGAGGAAACAGATCCAGATGTGATGGAGGTAAGAAGAGTCCCAACACCAACAAGAAGGACAAAGAAATGTGAGATGCTTCAATTGTGACAAATTGGGGCATTTTTCGAATGAGTGTAGGGCTCCAAGAAAGGGGGATCATGAAGCACATTTGGCTCAAACTCAAGAGGATCAAGAACCAACACTCTTGATGGTACAAAAGGACATGGGCCTGCTTCAAGAACAAGCTGTGTTCCCACAGGATCTGCCAGATGCTGGTGATAATTGTACTTGGTACCTTGATAATGGAGCAAGCAACCACATGACTGGAAGCAAAGCCCATTTTACTGAACTGGATGAAGCAGTTACAGGGAAGGTGAAGTTTGGGGATGGGTCAGTGGTTGCAATTAGGGGTAGAGGCTCCATTTGCTTTAAATGCAGCAATGGTGAACACAGGGTAGTGACAGAGTCTACTACATACCTGCACTGAGGAGTAATATCCTGAGCCTGGGCCAACTAGATGAAGTGGGCTGTCAAATCTTGATAAAAGATGGTTACCTATGGGTATATGAAAGCAGTGGAAAGACCCTGATGAAGTCTCGGGGATGTGAATAGCATCTCCCGGATAGGGGAGGGAGACGCGTCCTCGCCTGCAGGCGAGTGAAAGCTGAAAGCAAGGGGTGTCTCACCCCGATCTCCTCAACCAGCAAGAGAGGGATGCCCTCAGTGGGTATCCCGATCGATTCAAGCAAGAGCAGGGAAGCAAGAGCAGGGAGCGGTTGTGATTATAAAAATACTGGTTTAGTAAAATAAATAGATTTGTTTTCTTGTTGTTGGTGTCAGCTAGCAAGGGTTGCTCTTGAAAGAGGATAGATTTTTTATTGTCCTTCCTGCTGTTAGTGTTTTTTTTATCCATGAATCCGGACTTGAAGAACTTGAGGGCATAATTGTACAAGATAAGACTCAATGTGACAAACCCCATGTGTTTGCTTGCAGTGATGCATGACCAGCATGGACATGGCATGCAAGGCTAGGACACCTGGGTTTTGATACCTTGAATCACATGTCTAAACATAGTATGATGAAGGGAATGCCCAAGATAAATCATAGATCACAGCTTTGTGAAAGTTGCCTGGTGGGAAACATAGAAGTCAACCATACCCTAGTTCAAGTAACTACAGGGCTGACTCACCCCTTGAATTGGTTCATGCTGATTTGTGTGGGCCAATAGACCCACTCCCACCTGCTGGGAACAGGTACTTCATGCTTCTAGTGGATGACTGTTCAAGATTCATGTGGGTGTATTTACTCAAGTCCAAAGATCAGGCTCTAGAAGCATTCAAGATGTTTAAGGCCAAGTTGAGTCAGAAACTGCCTACAAATTGAAAGCTCTTAGGACTGATAGAGGTGGAGAATACTTCAAGGGACTTTGAACAGTTATGCAGCCTTGAAGGTATTAAGAAATACCTTACTGCCCCCTACTCTCCGCAGCACAAAATGGGGTAGTGGAAAGGAGAAATCAAACGGTTATGGGCATGACTAGGTCCATTCTAAGGCAATGCATATGCCTTTGGAACTTTAGGCTGGAGCAGTCAGACATTCAGTGTTTATTCTCAACAGAAGCCCCACTAAATCCTTAGAGAACATGACTCCATATGAGAAGCTATTTGAAAGAAAGCCAAAGATAAAACACTTGAGGGTATTTGGGTGTAAGGCACATGTAAAAGTTCCGAGTCACCAGGTAAAGAAGTTGGATGATAGGAGTGTTCCTATGGTACACCTAGGTATAGAACCGGGTCTAAAGCCTATAGGTTGTATAATCCCATGACTGGAAGGATTGTAGTAAGCAGGGATGTGAAATTTGAAGAAGAAAAACCATGGGAGTGGGAAACTTGTAATACTAGTGAGTTAAGTCACAAGTATGCATCATTTGGCTTAAGTGGAGGTGCACTTAGAGTGTCAATGTCAAATCAACTGGATCAGACTTCTGATGTTAATGCTGGTAATGAATCTTACTCGTCTTCCTCAACTGGTGAATCCAGTCAAAGTCAGTCTTTGACTGGACCACTCTAATTCAGGTGAGGGGTTGGAGGACTCAGGGGGTGTGAGCGGGAATAATCCTATGGAAGATGCAGAAATTCCTAGATCAACCTATGATGATACCCCACCAAGAGGTTTTACAAGTCTGAATGATGTGTTTACTAGTCTGAGGTATTAGAACAGATTCCATTTGAACCACCTATTATCAATGAATCAGAGTTATTGCTGGTTGAAGAGCCAATCAACTATGAGCAAGCAAAGGGTAGTCTTGAGTGAGTGAAAAGGGCTATGCAAGATGAGATTGATAGCATAGAGAAGAATGGAACTTGGAAATTAGTTGAATGTCTAAGGAAGGTGAAACCTATAGGTGTTAAATGGTTGTTCAAAAAAAAAAGGAATGCAGATGGTAGGGTTATCAGGCACAAAGCTAGATTGGTAGTGAAGGGCTATGTTCAGAAGTATGGAGTTGATTATGAAGAGGTGTTTGCTCCTGTTGCTAGGTTAGAGACTGTGAGGTTGATTCTGGCCTTAGCAGCTACAAAAAAGTGGAAGGTTCATCATCTGGATGTCAAAACAGCATTCTTAAATGGAGATTTAAAGGAAGAAGTGTATGTGACACAGCTAGAGGGTTTTGTGAAATCAGTCAAGGAAAGGTTAGTGTATAGGCTCATTAAAGCTCTGTATGGCCTTAAGCAGGCTCCTAGGGCTTGGAATGAGAAGTTGCATGATACCTTAATAGAATTTGGTTTTATGAGTGTCAAAAAGAGCATGCTGTATACATTAATCAGTCTGAAGCTGGATCAGTCATAATTGGAGTATATGTAGATGATCTCTTAGTGACTGGCTCCAGTATAAAGATGTTAGAAGATTTTAAGGAGATGATGATGTCTAAATTTGAAATGACAGATCTTGGACTGCTGAATTATTACTTGGGTATAGAAGTGAAACAGGAGAAAGATGGTATCTTCTTGAATCAGTCTGGGTATGCAAAAAAGATTTTAGAAGAACATAAAATGTGGGAGTGTAATTCAACTAGGTTCCTATGGATCCGGGGTTGAAATTGGGAAAAGATGAAGATCAAGATTTTGTAGATTCTACTTTGTATAGGAGAGTTATAGGATGTTTGAGATATTTAACTCAAAACTAGGCCTGATTTGAGTTACTCAGTGGGGATAGTTAGTAGATTCATGGAATCTCCTAGAACTACTCATTGGCAAGCAGTTAAACACATTCTAAGATACTTGAGAGGTATTTTTGAGCATGGTATTTGGTATAGATATGGGAATATGGATGAGTTAGTAGGTTACAGTGATAGTTCTCATGCTCCTACTAAGGCTGATGATGGTAAGAGTACTACAGGTGTGGTGTTCTTTTATGGAGGAGGACCTGTTAGTTGGTTAGTCAAAAGCATAATATTGTTGCTTTATCATCCTGTGAAGCTGAATTTATAGCTGCTACTACGTCTGCTCAGCATGCTGTTTGGTTGAAGGTGTGTTGGAAGTGTTAACTAAAGTTAGAGCAGGGCCCGTTTTGCTAATGTGGATAATAAATCAGCTATCAATTGATGAAGAATCCTGTATTTCATGGAAGATCTAAGCACATAGATGTTAGATATCATTTTGTAAGGAGTAGTTGTGTGAAAGGGGTTTAGTAGTGGTGAAACATCTTAGTGGAGACGAGCAAAGGGCTGATATTCTCACTAAAGCTCTCTCAGGCAGAAATTTGATGATATGAAAAGAATGCTTGGAGTAGGTTCAATCAAAGAATTAAGGGGGTGATTGTTATACTTCCGAAGCCTATATACTTCCGAAGTTTAGATGTTTTTCTTCCGAAGTCTAGTTTGCTTCCGAAGTGTTAGTGTAATTCTTTGTATTGTTTTGAATTTTTTGTAACAATAACATAGTGTAGGGGTGAAATGTGTAAATAGTTAGTTAGTCCTTCTAACTACTATAAATAGGTGTTTAGTCCTTCTAACTACTATAAATAGGTGTTTAGTGTGTAATTTGGTGATAACTTTTCAATAATAAGAAAAACGATCTTCATGTTCAGTTTCTATCATTCTTTTTCAGTTCATAATGCATTTAGAATACAAATGCACCACATGCATGAATAACCTCATGCTCTTTATACAAAGAATATGGTTATTGTCGCACTGGTAATGACAATCAAACAGCTTGGATATGTTTCATTATATCGTGTATGGAAATCACTAGTAGTTTTGACCCTCTGAATGCCTAGGCTTCGGATAATATAGGTAATAAAGACTTAAAGTATAAACTTTTGAATCTAACGAATTATACGGGGAATAAAGACTCTTGGTGGTGGTATCTAAGAACAAGATGAATTGTGTCAAAAGTATAAGATAGTCCGTAGAAAGAAAAGTTCTTCTTGAGGTATTATCCCCAATTCACTGGAATAAAGGATTGCCAAAGAAAGTTAATATATTTGCATAGAGACTTATTTTTTGGATAGATTGGCCACAAGAACTAATTTAAGTAAAAAAGGAATTGATGTTCCTTTCGTGATGTGGCTGTTTGTGGAGGGAAATTGAATTTGTTGAGCATGTTTTTGGTACTTGTGGTAGTTTTTACCAGTTTCGGCCTGGAGATCTATTCTTGCTTGGTTACATCTATCGGGTCCACCCTTTATGAAGCCAGAGGAGTTTTTCGACATGTTTGATTCCATTAAATGGCCTAAATCAAGAAGCAAACGATTGAGGCAATAATTTCAACCATATGGTGGGTCATTTGGAAGGTAAGAAATGAAAGTAATATTTAAAGCAGAAGATTTGAAGACGGACTCAATCTTGGATTTAATTATAATTTTTTTCTTTTTAAAAAGTTATTCAGAACAATGAATCCTACTCATGCGTTAATTGAGTCATATCTCCCCTCGTATCCAAAGTATGATTCTAGCATGTTTTCTCCCACTTGTATTAAAAAAAACCATATATAAAAGAGGCCGTGGAACTCACATAATAAACAAATAACATAGCAAACAAAAGCAGTTAGCAGCTAGCAATAATGTGTAGCAAAGTCCGGATGTGTAACCAGACCTACTTGTGTCCTAGAGTATACAAGACACTTAAGGTCTAGACAATGTTTCCAATGTGTAAGTTGGTTATTGTACAAATTCACCCAACTAGAATCGACAAGGATAAATTGTTTCTTTCTAAATGGTGACTCGACGACCGTTAGTAATATAAACATAAATATATTTATATAGCAATATAAACATAAATACTGTATACAATAAAAAGAAGGGTCCATGAATCTTTGTGTCCTTGTGTCAGCTTTGTGTCCGATTTATACAATAACGTTTCAACTAAATTGAATCGTAACTTGTCCTATATATGAATTTATTTTGAAAAAAAATGTATCAAAACACGTCGTATATCTATGTAAATTATTAATACATTATCTTACCTCTAAAATCTTTAAAAAGTTCCATTCTGTAACCACATGAAAACCATAACTTTTATATTCCACCAAAAGATGCCTAATTCACCAGTCTGTAAAATATGAATCCTTTCCGGCTTAAAATCTAGTTTTTATACATATAATCATTATAGCCAAACATTTCAAGGCTTTGTCATATTTCCATGTCAAATTTTCCAAATCCAAGTTTATACATCTATTATGTTTTACATCTACAATTTCCAAGTTTCGAAAGAAAATTCAAATATACCACCAAGTATCAATTCATGCAAAAATACTAAGTGTCTGTTACAGAATTGGGTGGATTTGTAATTGGAATTCAAACTAAATATGATGAAAAATATGTTTGGTTGTTGGTAAATTTTTCCTCCAATCATAAGAATTCACATTCCTTCACACTAATGATGGAATTCTCAACATTTCATTGGAATGTTTGAATATTACCAAATAGCCCTTTTCATTCTTCTCTCATTCATCGATCCAATTGAACATAGAAATGGAACTCCTAAAAAATCAACATCATTCAAACATAAAAAAGCGAATTCATCAACGATCAGAAACATTTATTTACCATTCAAGATCAAAAATAAAAAAAAGTGATATATAAAGATAAGAAAATCAAAATCGAAGAAAGAATCTAACGTGATATATAACGATCAGAAAACCAAAATCAAGAGTGCAGATGATAAAGTTTAGGTTGGAAAGGATTTGGGGGTAAAGGTAGTTTTGACATTTTAAATTTTATAAATTCCAATTCCATTCAACAATTTTTAACCAAACACTTTATAAAATATTAAAAGAATCTTTTGAATTCCATTGCAATTCAAATTCCAATTCCTATGATAAACATTCTGTGAAACAAACACCCCCTAAGGTTTAGAAAAATATACCGACAACATATTCATTTGAAGCCATAGTTAACTTGGTTTCATGTGTTGCAAAAAATCTAACCCTAAACTTGTCTACTAACAAAAGTCACCAATCAAGACCGCAAACTTACATACATACTGAAAATATCACTAATGGACAATGTCATCATGTATCTAAAAGAAATTCTTGTAACTATAAGGTTAGTCTACTTTTACCATATTTACCATATTTGGGGTTAATGTTTTCAATAAAACCACTGGTATGAGAATAAAAATAGTGTTTTTAGTAGAAGAATACTCACTTTAAGCAAGCAAGAATAATGATTTTGGATGAAAGAGCCTTGAACTCTTGAAAGCTTCTTAGGATACCTTGCATTCACCTTAGGAGAAGGGTGGTGTCTATGATTTGAAGGAGAGAATGAGAGGTGTGGTGATCTTCAAGGAGAACAAGCTTGAGTTCACGTACTCCGAGGAATAAGGCTTTTAGTGACGAACTTTTTTCAAATTTTGTCGCCTAGCTTATTGAGACATAATTTAGTCTTAATAAATTCGTCGCCATCATCCGTTATGATAGGCCAAAAATTTAGTCGCTAAAGCCATCATTGCTATACATCGACTTAAGCGACGACGAAATTTAGTTGCTAAAAAAAATGTTACTAAAATTACTCATCAATTTGAATTAATCTTAATTTTTGGAAGAATTATAGTGTAACGACAAAATTTAGTCTCAATGGATGTTATTTATAATTTATAGAAAAATTATATTTGTGTAAGTTCAATTGTTTTTATTATTGTTATTTATTGAAATAATAAAAAAAAAAAGAACTAGTAATAACATTATTTTCCTTGATTCTCAAGTTTTGAAATAAAAAAAAAAACTAGTAATTTTAAAGAAAACTTTATTGATTCTAATATAAATAAACAAAGAATGAAACAATAAAATAAATTTATATCGTATTCGATTAAATGCATCCAAACAAAACCAAACTAGCTAGTCATTTTGATCGGTATAATCTTGATCATCTTCTTCATCAGGTTGACGGGATGAGCTCAGAAGTTACGTTTTGATTAACAATAATATTTGATTTATTTTTTATTGCAATAGCACATTTGGTTGTCACAATTATGTTATAACTTGATCTTATCTTGAAATCGTTCATTTGCCTGTTCATCATCTTCATCCTATTTACATTACGGAACACGTCAAGGTTACACTTCGCAACGTTCGACAAGCGCCACGTATGTGATAATGCCGAAAACCAAAGCTACTTTAAGACACCTAACTGGTCCACTGACTTCTCATTCACACCCGAGTTTGATATGGATTTATTATACTGTTCACTGTATTTTTCGTGCATTAAACACGAATAACCAATTTGTTATAAATAATAAATAGTAATAATAATATATTTAGCATAGAAGTAACATCAACTTTTAGTCAATCAAGTTTTATTTAATAAACTTTATACACCCAACAAAAAGTTGGAAGGGTCAAAATGGTCCAAAGTCACATTAATAAACTTAATACATGTAATTAGAAGTTTAAATCGGTCAAAATGACCCAAAATTATTTTGATAGACTTAAAATTGGCTTATAGTTTAAGCTACTTAAAAAAATTTTCAAAAAAAATACATATTTTTTAAAAAAAGATAAATAAAACAAATGTGATTAATTTTGTGTGAGATTAAAACAAAATTATAATAAAAAATTCTAACTTTTCTATATGAAAAGAAGATTTAAATTAAGTCTAAGTGAATTAAAAAAACCTAAATAAGTTTTAAAAAAAACTTTTGTTCTTAATTACGACATAGAACCAAATGATTTTATAATTTATTAACCTTTGTCTTGATTATTTTGAAATAATATTATTTTAAAGTAAAAACATTTAACTCACAGCATTATAATGAAAAAAAAAATACTTCCAAAACACGTATTATGACAAATAAATATTATACATGAAATATTTAAGGAAAAAACTTATTTTGTAATATAGCAATAGTTGATTTCATTCAAATGAATTATGACTAAATATAAGTTAGATATTTTTAGGGGGAAATCATAAAAATAAAAGCCTTAAAAAATGACACGTGCCACTAAAAATATTATTATATTAAAAATATATATATATATTATATATATATATATATATATATATATATAATATATATATATATATATATATATATATAGTATTATAGTGCCAGGTTCTTTTCAAAACTTTATTTTTATTTAGAACTAAAAAAAAACTAATCTTAACCATTAATCATTTTCTACTATTAAAATTTAAAAATTAATAAAAGGGTATGATAGTCTAGTGTTAAATATTCTCTCTCCAATTAGTATAATTAATTTATCTTTATTTTTCTCTTTCCTCTTAAATCTCTATAACTTTTATGCTTTTCAAACTTATAGCTATTTACTTACCCACAAAATTCATACTAATTATTTATTTTTCAAATCACGCGTTATTATATCAAAGAAAATTCTCATTTAACTATTTATTTATAAATATGTAAATATTTTACCTATGTGGAAATCGACTATTTACATATACATATAAATACATGTATTGAGTTGCTCATTTTATATATACCTAAATTGATGTTTACGTATGTGTAAATGGTATTTAATATATATGCATATACATAAATAAATACATGTCTTGAGGTGCTCATTTTTACATAAACGTAAATTTGATGTTTTACGTATGTGTAAGTTGTATATGTAAACTGAGTTGCTCTTTTTCCCTTAATATTCTATCACCCACACAAATTTAACATGAAACATCATTGTGTATTGTTTATTGTTTATTAATTTTAAAATTATAAAGGCATTGTCGTATATTTTGTATGAAAGCATGACTGACAAATATGAAATGTTAAACTTTAAAATAAACAAAATCATCATCATAACTCACCTGTGTCATTCACGAGGGCAACTATAGAGAAACAAAAACAATAAAGAAATCTGTTGAATAAAATTTGAATATCATCATAACAATTTAATGTTGTATTCCACTCATCTTGTTTCTTCAATTTTATAAACAACCCAATTACCTCGATTTGATTCTACATTCACCGACCTAGAAAACTATTTTATATTTACATCCGATACGATTGCAATCCTATTGTTTGCACATGAGTAAGATAAGTAAGATAAATTATTATTAAAACAACAATCCATTATGAAGCCAAAACTATTAAAAAAAAATAAGTCGAATAATACCAGAAAACCATGATGACTTTTGAACACATCTACTGACACCTCGTTTCGGTATTTATATATAATCTAATGCTTTGATTATATTAAATCTTTTTCGCATTCTCTGCTGCTCATGCTTCGATTTGGCCAAGCACTTTTGAATTTGAATGCGTAGGGGTTGTTTTAGGGTTAGAGAGAGAGAGAGAGAGGATGAAGAAAAATGATAAATCACAAAAAATCTGGGGAAGTTATAATATATTTTGTTTCCTAAACTTACCCTTTCTGTGTAACAATAAACACCCAAACTTTTATATTATTACTATTATACCATTGAAATTTCTTTATAATTTGAATCACAGAGGTGGAATTGATTAATCAATAGAAAATAATGAAGAGAGACTATTATCTGTTATCTGCTTGAATATAAGAATGATGAAACTGATTAAATTTTTCCTGAAAATCATAGGCGAAAGAAAAGATTGAAGAACCTAATTGTTAAGAAACAATGGTGGAAAATTTGATTTGATGAAAAACAACATACTGATGAACTTGATTGTTTGAATTAGTCTGCTGATTTGTTCAATAATGAGGAGAAAAATAAGGGATTAGCCAATATTGATTATTTACTAAAAATAAGTTATATAGACAATTACTAAAACACCCTTTGAAAAAATTAATATAAATAAATCAAAGAAAAGTTTGAGGGTTAGAAAGGGTTTTCTTGGTTTTCTTAAAATTAGTTGGTTTTCTTAGGGCCCGCCTCGAGATATATATATATAGAGATAGTTATATATATATAGATATAGAGAGAGAGAGAGATAGAGTAGAGAGATATAGACAGAGAGAGAGAGAGACAGAGAGAGATAGACATGGAGAGAGAGGAGATATATAGAGATAGGAGAGAGATAGATAGATATATAGATAGATCAGAGAGATATAGACAGACAGAGAGATACATACATATAGAGAGAACAGGATATAGAGACAGATATAGACATCTCTATATATATGTATATACATATAGAAGATATATATACATCTATATAGATACAGATATATATACATATATATATATATACACACAATATATATACATATATATATATATTATATTATATATATAATATATATATATATATATATATATATATATACTAGGTTATTAGCCCGTGTATTACACGGGTTAAAGTTATAAATATATAATTTAAAAATGTAAACAAAAATATTTAAACTCTATTGTTTTTATAATAAATTATTATGTAAAAATAAGGATTTGTGATCATAAGGTTTAAAGGGTTAAATAAAATTAGAGATGTTTGATATAATAGATTCAAAATCTCTAGAATTAAGATTGTTAAAGAAAATAAAAACTTCACACTTATTGTTCAAAAAAATTTAAAATATAATAAAACTTCAAGTAATGAATGTAACATTATTTGTGAAAAATTGTTAAAAGAATTTTAGGCGGGAAAATTTTATGAGATGAAATCTGGTGATGATATGTGTCATCACATGTAATCATTTATTAGTATATATATATATATATATATATATATATATATATATATATATATATATATATAATATTATATAGGGGATCAAATGAAAACCACATTTATAAATGAAAACCATAAAAACCACTCTCATCCGATCATATTTTTTCTTTTTTAAAGTTTTTCTTTTTATTAAAGGCTAATAAGGTAATTTGACACTCTTTTAATTTTGATAATTATTTATTTCTTTTGAATTCCTTTATTAGCTCCCTAATTAAATTTTTTATTCTTATCTTTCTCTCACCTCTCAAGAATTCAACCATCGTGATTTTAATTAGGGCATTCTATCATCACCACCATGAACATACCATCACCGCCATCTCTTACCACCATCGACATCGCATACCACCACGTTTTTCATCTTTGTGCGGCACCCTATAAACCACTATGTTGTCGTTACCAATCACAATGCCTTCGAACACCGCTGGACACCACCATTTTTCTTCTATCAAGGGTTCATGTACTTCGAACACCACGTTCAAACACCATCAGTCGCCTTTGAACAACACCAGAACCATCATTACTAGTTTGATTAAAACCTAAAAATCATTCATGAAAACAACAATCGAGAGGAATATGCTAAACATGTGCCATGTAAGTTATGTTACATACATGTATCTTGGAAGATAATGGAGAGCGAAGACAAAGAGCATGGGCAAGAACTTGAAGAATATATTGGACTTACGTATATGTAAACACATATGAGATATTTAATTCTTCTTATTGGTTTTTACATTCTTAGTTTTTAGATAGATGTAACTCATGCGTATACGTAAGCAACATATTTTCACTGTTATTACATATGATATCTTAATTGTTTTTCCTGGTCTTATCAAATTGTATTTACGTATACGTAACACAATGATTTTATACATATCACGTTATTATATATACGTAACAAGATGTTACATATGAAAATTGATTGTTGTTTACCATGGTTACGTATATGTAACTCAGTTTATGCTAATGTGGTTATGTTCTTACTCTTTCAATCATCCGATATACATTGATACATATACGTAATGTAGTGTTACATTTAGTTATTTCAATCAAATTATCGTTCTAATGATTATATATATATATTTTGATTGTTACATATACGTAAAGAATATATGTAGCAAGATCTATTAACGTGGTTTAAATGCTCATAAGATTTGAGATTCGATTTGATGAATATAAAGTTTGATTAGGTTACATATATGTATCATAGTATTTAATATACATAACAAACTGATACATATACGTAACATATACAACGTTACATATCGAAACTATCAGTTCTTTTTCCTGTTATAAAATAAAAAAATCAGTTTAGTATTATTTTTTAAAAAATAATTTTTTTCCTTATGATTTATTGATTGTACAAAAAAAATATTGAAAAAATCTAATTAAGGGTGAGATAGGAGAGAGAATGCATATTTGTAAGAGATTGTTAATTATCTGGTATTTTTCAAAGTCAAACTACTTTTTGTATTCCTAAAATACCCTTGAGGGCTTTTAATTAAATCATTAAAAACATCATGTAATTACAACAATGCCATTAATTAATACTAGCCATAGATTAAAAAATCAAGGGTTAAATAGTGGTTTTTTTAGTTTTCATTAAAATGAGGTTTTCATTGGAACCCTCCCCTATATATATATTATATATATTATATATATATATATATTATATATATATATATATATTATATATATATTATATATATATATATATATATATATAAACCAAAAAAACTGACATGAGTCATTATTTGGATATTAGGATCGGATCTCATTTGAATATGAGTTCTCTAGTCAGACTTTGGTTCGGATTTTGAATATCAAAATTTGTAATTCAAATTATTCAGATATTTGATTAAATTGAATAAGAAGTCCATAGTATTTCTAACCCAATAACCATTACCAATTAGCTATTATGTTTCCAGCCTAATACCAGGTCTGTAATATTAGCCACTTTTGTTGACTTTTCATAAATTCTCAAAAAAATTATACGACCTCCAACTTTTTTTGAGTCCGCCGCTATTAAAAACACCGTTGTATATATGTACATATATGTTGGCTAATATGACACAAATCATCATATATAAATATATTGGACTAAAAAACAAGCATATCCTGCTAATCTTTTGACCTCTCATCTTGAGGTTCTTGTGTGCTCCATTTCTCCTCGTTCGTTAGGGAAGAGGCTCTTTAGACAGCGAAAGCAGCACAATTTTCGGCCCGTCGATCAAGTGGATAAACATTTTCTTGGAACGGATAGTTCATCATAGGAATGTGGTTGTTTTGATGATCCATCTGCAACAGATGATATTAATGTTATGTTAGTTTAAAAAGCAACTTCATTTCTAATTTTGAGTGTTGTATGCAAGCCAAGCTCTACGCTTTTCTCGAGCCAGATGTCTCGAGGCAAACAAGTTTGAGCTTGGCTTGACTACTATACCTCAAAAACACACATACTTGGCTAGTTCTCTTACAACATCTGGTAACCGATTGTAGCATTCAACGCCATAGGTTCGAGCCAAGGGTGGAGGCTGGGGAGCCGGGGGTCTCAAACTTAGTGTCATGGACTGCATGGGTGATCAACAATTACAAAAAACATTACTACCAATAAGGGTCACTCGAGGCGAAAATTATAACATATTTGTGATCAATTACAAACTCATTGACCTGCATGTCAAATAGGCTTGATCTTCGTTTCCTTTTCTCCTCAGGTGAAGTCAATCTAATAAAATACTTTTGGGCATGGCTCGCGACTTGAGTCGGGGTCCTCGTTGGCACGTAGTGCTTCGATATCGTTCTCCATTGACCTTTCCCGTGCTTTTCTAGACCCTCTAAGAACGACCTATGCTCATCTTCTGTCCATGGTAACCCTAATCATATGATCAACAAGATCATTGCAAACATGTTACAAACACTTTAAACACTTTTGTAACATCTGTCCCAGACAAAACATAACAATGAATTAAACCCATATCATAAAAAAGGTATAAAACTCACCTTTCTTTTTATCATTGTCATGTTCATCCATAACATCTATTGATGAATTATCCTCATTGTTGGGTATCTTCAACTCATCCATTCTTTTCGCTTCGCGATTCGAGGTAGAAGCCTGTAAGCATTCATCATCTTACTTTGATATACATCTGCTGTTGGATCAATCTTCACACCAAAAAGTTTAAAGCTTCCAACTTTGCCATTCTTGCATTTAGCTAAAGTATGACCAGTTTGACCACAATCACCACACTTTTTCATGGTTGATTGATCATCAGAGACCGACATTGGTAATTTACAAATTTTACAATGATCTACAAAGAGAGATACGTTTGCGGCGGTATTTACACGTATGACGTATATATATAGTAGACAAAACAAGGATTATAATGTCACACGATATCTAAAAAAAGATTAATATCGAGATCCGAGTAATTAGTGCCCTTTGATTGAATTAATAGTTTCCTTGTGTTTTTTCCTTTTATATTACGAACATGCAATAATTTTTACATTCACAAAGATACTTGGATCGTGTTCCTGATTTAGTTCATCATCATAAACATACAGTTTTAATTTATGTTTTTAGATATGTATATAATTATATAGATAAGTTTATCTATGCTATAATCATATTATATGATTAGGATGAAATTATCTTTTTCAATATATTAATCTTAAAAGTATAAAGGGTAAACTTTATTTGACACATTAATTATCTTAATTATTTTTACACACATGTTAATTCTAATTATAGTCATTGAATTTTAAACCAACTTTCCCATGATATTTTAACTAGTACGTTACTTTCCAATACGTTTATAGTTACAAAAAAATTACACTATATAAAAACAATAATTATATTTTTTTAATTAGAGTATGATATGATATTGCGATTTTTTTTCTAATTTAAAACATCCAGGTATCCTCTGGTACATATTAAAGCACGAGGGGATCAAATATAGTTTAGATATATTTGATCCGTAATATGTTACAAAAATATTTTTTTAATGCGTAATAAATAGATAATATTCGGGAATCTTTGTCTTTTTGGTAGAATGAATATCTTTAGCAGGTCTGACAATTTTAATTAGGCAATTATATTCATTTATTTAAAACTCAAAATTATTTTAAGCTAAAGACTATCACGGGCTGAATATATTATATTCACCATTGTTTTAGCCCCATTAGGGTTTCGCGCTGCCTCCTCTTTCACTTATATATTAAGTATTGATGATTTTGATTGTAGTATTTTATTATGGTTGGCTAACAATTAACATTGTAATGCAGCTCTATGATGGCGAACAAGGGTTTGTTTGATGTTGCATTTGAATGCTTGCCTTAATTGGTTCTCATATTCTTTCTTGATGCTGATCTTTGTCAAGGTCAATGCTAGCCCTTTGTGATGGTGAATGGTTTAATTGTTGCATTAAGATGACTTATCGATTTAGGGTACTTTTTGCAGGTGAACTAAGGTTTGTATGAGGGTGTTGATTAATTCTTGTTGTTGAGTAATGTCGCATTCCTTGCTATGTTGTGCTCAGTTTTTGCTGACTATTGGTTTGTATTGTGCAACTTATACTGTACCCTACACATTATATTTATGACGTTGCTGTATTGAAAACTTGAATGATAGGATTGTCGCTGTTCTTTATAATTACCCCACTATGTCGTATTGATTTTGGAATCAAACGTGCTCTAATATGTTGCTTCTATCTATTAGTTAAGTATTTTTGGAGTTTTAAGTATTGATCTTTAAGAGCTTTCGTGTGTTGAAGAAGTTGTTTTGTTTGTTGTTACAGGTCCTTTGATTAATCTCTGTCGTTCTTGAACTCTGATTAATCTGTCTTTCTTGAAGACCTTGCTGCTCAGGTATACCCTTCATCTAGGTTAAGTTTTTATTCCATTTTGTTTTTTCAATAGTTAGTATAGATGAGTAATTTGAAGTTATGTACAAAGTTTAGTGTTCAACCTTTTATCCTTCTGGATAAAAGAAAGAACATACATACAAACCTCATTGTTCATAATGCCTGTCATTGTTAGTAACTTGTAATACATAAGAAAGGATTAGAAAGTGATGTTAATTTAGGTACAGCTGTTGTACAAATAATTCAAATCCATCTCATAAGTGATGTCATTTTAATGTTGGGTACGTGTATTTGAGGGTGTTTGGATCTGTTTACATGTACATGGTTATCTTAGGTTTTGATCATGAGAACTTCTACTTGAATGGGCTTTTTAATGGTGGTTTTGTCAACAGATTTAAAAATACCCAAATGAAGGTAAATTATTAACAAAATTATGGTTGGTTTTAGGGACTACTTACTAATTATTCAAAAGGAATAATAAGTTGTTTGGGCCAACTTGTATGGGCTTTTTTAATGGTTGTATTGCCAGCTGTTAGATTTATGATTTATTACCTATGTGTGTTGTTGTTAGTATTACCGTCTTGAACTCACGATTTGGTTTGGTGATCGTTTATCGAGTGTGATGTCGCGTGTTGTTCATGTATGTGGGTTGTCAGCTGCTGTTTATAGGTTCGTTATTCGTTATACATTTTCACTTGGATGATATTTTGTCTTGTGCATCAGTGCATGGAGCTGTTCTGGTATGCTATAATGTGTTATTGTCAATGTATAACCTGGTGTGTAGTCCTTTTGTTTATGCATGTATTGCTATAGGTAGATTTAGAGTTAATATTAGACTTGGGGGGTTTGAAGGTTTAAGCTTTGTAATAAAGGAATTAAATTGTTGGTTGTGCTTTTGATGTTTGGTGTTATATTTTCTAGGTGTATTCTGTGACTTGTGTTCACTAATAAGAAATTATGAGAGCCCGTAAATGGATCCGTGTTTTTTTTTCTTATTGATTTGTTTGCCTCTTTCTTGGTTTCATAGTTTGTGGGCAATGTGTTTAGACTGACCTATTGTTGCAGATTCCCTGGTTTACAAAGTGTTCATTATTCCCTAAAAATTTCTCACCTAACGGATAATAATAACATAGGTAGAAATAATGAAAACTCTACTTCTTGCAAAGATAGATACAACTGTGTCAAAGAACGAAAGGAAAAGAAGCAAGACAAACAGCAGGAGTAAGATGAAGAACACAAAGCAACAAACGGTGACTTTTTTTGTGCAATGTAAATATAAAGTAGATGGTCTTAAGATGTGTGTTTACGTACAAAACAACATTCTGAATGGTTGCATAGAATCAACAGTCTGACTTTATAGGACATTGCTTGATAATGAATCATACTAAATATGTAGAATCAATGGTACACATTTTAAAAAACTATTGCGCATCGCAATATTGAATCATACTAGTTAAATCTATTATGAAATCTATATAAATAACTAAGGCGTGCTTTATATTGTTTTCGTGTATATGTGTTCGAAGCTTTTTAAATCATATAAAATCTTTTAAAGTTCTCTTGTGATATTATCGTTTTCATGTGGTGTTTGCTTTCTTGGTTGATCCTTATGTGATTGCATCGGTTTCGATCTTTTCAATCATGCATTTGATTATGTTATTCATATCATTCCTCCTGTACTATTGATGATGGAAGTGGGCTAATACCCACCTAACAAGCACAACAAATATAAAAAGCTCAACCAATCTACATTTGTGAAAGTCTATTTCGGTCACTCATCTTTATTTTATAAATAGGAGTTGACTCCCATATTTCTGGAGCATCCCATTTACGGTAGAAAACACCAACTTGAAAGATTTGATCTGCCCAAGATACATATAAAATTAATGTGGCTAGTGTGATATGATCCAAGTCGGGTCATACCCAATAACAAGCCTAACAAACACCGAAAGATAAATTATTGTTGATAAGATCATAACAAATAATAAGTTACACCAATTTAGAAAATTGGATTTTCTAAATAATTACTTTTGTAGATGAACATCATTATATATATAATGTAATTTGTTCATGAGGGATTTCTTGTGCATTGTTTAATTAGTTAAACAATAACAAAAGACTAGTTGTATGTGTTATAAAATTAAATTGGTTTAATTTTACAAAAAGGTGAATGTGTGAATGGAATTTTAATTAAAATTTGAATGGGAGAGAGACCAAGGGGTGCCCATTTTCGGCCGCCCCCTTGTGTCTTGGGAACCTCCTATTTTGTTGGTTCCAAGTACATGCATATGGGTCTCTTGATTCATTATTCATTCACACACTCAACCAAAACACAACACACAAAGAATCCTCTCTCTCTCTCCCTCTTAGCTCACGATTTTGAAGAAGAATTTTCAGCTTGAAAACTTAGTTTCAAGGCTGAAAATTGAACAAGAAAGAGAGAACTACACTTGGTGTTCAAAGCCTAGCAAAAGGGTGTTGTTTGTTCAAGCTTGGGGTATCACTCCTTGAGGTTTTCTAGCTTGAAAACTCAGCCACAAAGTCACATTCCACAGCTTTCATTTCGGGTTTGAAGGAAGCTAACAAAGGTTGTAGTTTCTTGACTATCTAGTGTTCTTTCATTTGTATGTATTGTGTATAAAGATCCATGGGTTGGGGTTCCTTGTTAAATGGGTTTAACACATATATTATTAACATGTTTCAAAATATTATTCCGCTGCGTTTTTTCATATAAACCATGTTGTATGAAGCTTTGATAAACATGTTGGAACCCCTACAATGGCATCAAGAGCCACTTATACATATGCATACATTTATTTCCTCCCTAGTTCACGGTTTTGTGGTGATTGACACCAAAAATCCGTGAGTTAGGGGCTGGATTTTGACCCCCTTTGGTGTTTTAAAGATGCTTCTTTATGCATATAAGGATCTTTAAAACTCTAGATTATTAGATGTTTATTTATATGTTCTTAACCCACTTGTTCTTGGTTTATGTTGGCAAAAAACATGGGCAAAAGGGGCTGCCAAAATCGATCTTCTTGTGTATGTTTGATCATGTTGTTGTTGATTATGCATAACAAAGCCTAGACCATTTGGATTGAATGATTGGTTGTCATGTTATATTCATTTGGGCATGTGTATATTATAATTTTGTTTCAAGTCTTGTTTTGTAATCTATTCATTCATATGGTTTGTAATAAATAGATTAGGAGTTTATCTTTACTAGAAAAATGTATTAGGATACATATTTTGTAAGGATGCTCAAGATCAAGACTTGAAGAAAAGATGGACAAAGAGGATGCTTGAAGATGTGGATTCAAGTGGGAGTTCCTTTTGTCAACCATGTGTCATGTTCTTAACCCTTAGGACAAGACCTTTTGACACACTTGTTTTGGCTAAACAAGTGTGCTCAACTTAGTATGCTTTGTTATGCATATATGGATTGTTTGGTTATGCTTGGTTGAATGCTTATGATGTTGTTTTGTTTTGGATATTTGGATGTCATTAACAAACATCACCTAGAACAAGCTAATACAAGAAATTGGTTCTCAAATCATTAAAGCAAAATAGAATGGGTCTATAAAAAGGAGTTAATGGTTTGCAAAATAAAATGGGTTTTATTTATAAGAACCAAATAGGTACCATATGGTTGAATGCATACAATCATATAGTACATGGATTTTTCTAAAACATGAATTGTGAAATTATAAATCCCTTTTGAAAAACAAGTTAAACACCATCCTTTTACACAACACTTAGGTTACTTGCAAACTCTTAGTGGGATAAAGGTCACCTAACCACTTTGAGGGAACTTGTAACTTGAGGTGATAGTGCCATGTTTGTGGGATAAAGGTCACCTAACCACTTATGTGGTAAACTCACACGTGTGTGTAAGTAGGATGACTTGATTTATAAAATATATTGAATGGATCACCTAAAATGTATTTTATAAAAGGTGTTGATGGGGTAAACATGCCGTTATAAACATAAGATGTTTAAATGATCCCATACCATTAGAAGTTGCAATGGGTTGCAATTGTCATTTATGACTACCTTGTTTATTTAAATAATGGGATAAAGGTCACCTAACCAATATTTAAATATAACGTTGGATTCTAAAAATATTTTTTTATTAATAGTCTATGAGACGTAAAGGGTATTAATAAATGAAATGTATTATTATATCAACGATTACTAAAATGGAACTTTGTAAAATCTTGTAGATGGGCCGATCACACCAACGCTAATAACGATGTACCAAACCAAAACAACCAATCTCTTAGGGCGATCCTTCAAAGGGATCGTCTAACACCTAACAACTTCATGGATTGGTACCGCAACTTGAGAATGTTCTCAAGCAAGAAAAGCGGGGCCTACATTCTTGATGATCCATCCCCGATGAACCTAACGAGGAGGATGTGGAGACCTATAATGATTGGGTTAGATATACGGAAGACTCCATCCAAGTCTCTTGCTTAATGTTAGCAAGTATGACACCCGAACTCCAAAAGGGAGTATGAGCTCCATGGAGCCTATGACATGATCACTCAGCTGCGGGAAACGTTCCAGCAACAAGCTAGAGTGGAGCGCTTCGAAACGGTTCGAGCGCTTCATGCATGTCGGATGGAGGAATCCCAATCAGTTTCATCTTATGTTCTTAAGATGAAAAGCCACATCGACCGCCTTCAAAGGCTGAACTGTCCGTCTCAAAGGAGTTGGCCACGGATTTGATCCTAAATGGCCTAACTAAAAAGTTTGAGGCATTCGTCATGAATTACAACATGAACGGATGGGACAAGAGCATAAATGAACTTCATTCGATGCTCAAATCAGCTGAGGCGGGAGGGGAATGGGTAAAAGGGTTTTACCCGTTCTCACCATTAATGAAGGTGGGAGAAGGAAGAGGTCTCTACCCCCTCCAAAGGCAAATGTTGCCAAAGGAAAGGGGCACGTTGGAGGAGGAAAGGGAAGATGGTTGTTAGGGCGGAACCTCCGAGGCCCAAGGAGAAGAAGCAAAGGTTGCTGTAAATGACCCATGCTTCAAATGTGGTGAGATAGGGCATTGGATGAGAAATTGTCCAGTCTATCTCAAAGAGTGAGAGAGAAAAGAGGGATGCGGGGCAAACCTCAGGTATAATATACATGATACATATAGAATTAAATGTTATTTCTTCTAACACATGGGTATTAGATACCGGATGTGGAACTCACATTTGCAATTTGTTGCAGGGGTTCAAAAGAAATGAGCATTATGAGAAAGGGGAAATAAGTCTCTTCATGGGCAATGGTGCAAAGGTTCATGTGGAAGCCCAAGGAGACTACATTTTGAAACTTCCAAATGGTTTGGAAGTTATTTTAAGTAATGTATTATATGCTCCTAGTTTGACTAGGAACATAATTTCTGTTTCCCGTTTAAGACAATATGATTATGATTTCAAGTTTGTTGACAATGATATTCATGTTTCTTTAAATCATGTATTTTATTTTAAAGCTATACCTTGTAATGGTATTTATGAATTGGTTCATGAAAACGCAACATATGATAGCTCAATATACCAAGCAACCACCACAAAAAACTTAAATTGGATTTGAGTGATACCTACCTTTGGCATTGTCGTCTTGGTCATATAAACAAGAAACGTATACAAATACTTCAAAAGAATGGTCTTTTAAAAACAAATGAATGTGATTCATTTGATGTATGTGAATCTTGTTTACAAGGTAAAATGACTAAGGCACCCTTTAGTGGAACTAACGAAAGGGCAAAAGATTTATTAGGTATCATACATTCGGATGTATGTGGTCCTTTTAAGCCAATGACTAGGAATGGTGAGAGATACTTCATTACCTTACCGACGATTATAGTCGCTATGGGTATGTGTACTTATTAAGGCACAAAGATGAAGCTTTTGAAATGTTCAAAATCTTCAATAATGAAGTAGAAAATCAACTCAACAGGTCAATTAAAATTCTCCGCACCGATAGAGGTGGCGAATACCTAAGTGATGTTTTTCAAGATCATCTTAGGAGTTGTGGGATTGTCTCACAACTCACTCCACCTGGAACACCCACAACATAATGGTGTGTCTGAGAGGAGGAATCGAACCTTATTGGATATGGGTTCGATCGATTGATGGCTAGAAGCACATTACCTCTATCATTTTGGGGATTCGCTTTGCTCTCCGCGGCACGTATTCTGAATATGGCCCCAACCAAAAAGGTGGAAAAGACACCTTTTGAGATATGGCATGGAAGAGTTCCATCCTTATCATACTTAAGGGTCTGGGGTTGTGAGGCTTATGTTAAGACTCCCACCCCAAACAAATTAGATGTCCGATCCACCAAGTGTATCTTTGTTGGATATCCTAGAGATTCTATGGGATATTATTTCTATGATCCACTGGAACAAAAGGTATTTGTTGCCAGAAAGGGTGAGTTCTTAGAAACTAAGTTCCTTATGGAAGGAATTAGCAGTATAGAACAGTGGATCTTGAGGAGGATCAAGAAACACAGCCCGATGCACGTTTTGGTTGAAACTAGCACTCAACGTGAGGACGTTGAGGATGATCAAGGGGTTGATCAATACACACAAAACGTTCGCAGAAGAGTGGTAGAACTAGTAATCCACCTGAAAGATATGGATTTTTCATGGATGGATGCTATGTGGTGGATTCAGATGAACCAGCCACATATCATGATGCATGTCCAATTTGGATTGTGACAAATGTGGATGGTGTTGATGAGCATGCAATGCCATGTCAATGTTTCAATCAGTTGGAACTTATTGCCACCTCTTAATTCCAAAGTAGTTAAGTAGTAGTTGGTAGTAAGTGGGTTTTCAAGAAGAAAACCGATATGCATGGAAACTTGGATACTTACAAAGCTAGACTTGTAGCAAAGGGTTTCACTCAAACTCAAGGGGGTTGATTATGATGAAACCTTCTCACCTGTTGCAATGCTTAAGTCTATAAGGATATGTTTGCCATAGCAGCTCATTATGATTATGAGATTTGGCAAATGGATGTCAAAATCGCTTTCCTAAATGGATATCTTGAGGAAGATGTCTATATGGTTCAGCCTGAGGGTTTTGTTGATCCAAAACATCCTAACAAAGTATGCAAGTTAAAGAAATCAATCTATGGATTGAAACAAGCATCGAGAAGCTGGAATCACCGTTTTGATGATGAAGTAAAGAAATTTGGCTTCATCAAAAACGCTGATGAGGCTTTGTGTATAAAAAGGCTAGTGGGAGCACAATAACCTTCCTAGTATTGTATGTTGATGACATTCTACTATTTGGAAATGACATTCCAACCATGGAAGGTGTAAAAACCTGGCTTGGAAGTTGTTTTTCCATTAAGGATCTTGGTGAAGCCGCCTATATTCTGGGAATAAAGATCTATAGGGATAGATCAAGACGGCTAATTGGTTTGAATCAAAGTGCATACATTGACAAAATCTTGAAAAGGTTCAAGATGGAAAACTCTAAGAAAGGTACTGTACCTATTCAAAGAGGGACAATATTGAGTACAACTCAATGTCCAAGCTCCAAGGAGGAGCAAAATAGAATGAAGGCAATCCCATATGCATCTGCTATAGGATCCATCATGTATGCAATGATATGCACTAGACCGGACGTGTCATGCGCTTTAAGCATGACAAGTAGATACCAGCAAAATCCTGGTGATAGTCATTGGATGGCTGTCAAGAACATTCTGAAGTACCTAAGGAGGACTAAGGACATGTTCTTGATCTACGGGTCTGGTGAAGAGGAACTCGTTGTAAAAGGTTACACGGATGCGAGTTTCCAAACCGATCGAGATGATTCACGATCTCAATCAGGGTACATCTTTATTCTAAATGGCGGAGCTATTTCTTGGAAAAGCTCAAAGCAAGAAGTCGTAGCGTTGTCCACTACAGAGTCAGAATACGTCGCCGCTTCAATGGCAGCACAGGAAGCTGCATGGCTGAAGAAATTCATAGCCGATCTAGGGGTAGTCCCTTCCATTCAGGATCCCCTAGAGATCTTTTGTGACAACGAAGGTGCGATTGCTCAAATCAAGGAACCTCGTGCTCATCAAAAGACTCGGCACATTGAACGGAGATTCAACTACATAAGGGATGAAGTTGAAAAGGGAAAGATATGTATTCGCAAAGTCCACACTGATAAAAACATTGCGGATCCACTCACAAAACTCCTTGAAAAGGCAAAGCATGAGGGTCATGATTGTGCATGGGACTGATATTGCTGAAGGCGAGAGTCATTGAGTGTGGTATTTGTATTTGGATTTGGAACTTATTTATTACTTTTTATGACTTATGTATTTAGTTATTATTTTTTCATTTGTTCTTCTTTAGCATGTTTAAATCCGTGAATAAATAAGTTATTCTAAACGTCCGTAGTCGATCATACTTGTGGGAACAACTATGAATGTAAGACTATAATGAACTTGGATTGGTTGATGTTCATAAGATATGAATATAGAGCAAGAGGTTGTTACCAAGGTTCATTGATATCTATGGGATATAGATATTGGACTGACCCGCACTCAATTATTTCTGCATGGAATCTTCTGATTAGTCATAAGAAATTTTTGAGTAAAGGCGAATATCATTGTATCCTCAGACCTGAGATACATATTGGGTCTCGATATTCACCAAGTATTGTACTTTGACTTAGTCCTTTGCTGTTCTGAAAAGGCAGTACATAAGGCTGAGTTCAGGTATGATATGAGGTGATTGTGAGAGACGTATGTAATCAAGATGGAATTTGTTCCTCTTATTCGTTGAGAGTTAGAGTCTAAGGCCTGTTAAAGTTAAATCATCAGAGAATGACTATTCTGTGTCTCTTGGATTAACATGACATCTGTATCAAAAGGATAGATGATTAATTCACCTAAAAACATATTCAAGTAAGGTACTTGAAAAGGATGATGTTATTGAATGGCACTTAATCATATACATTAGGGTAGCAAACCGTTGCTAGGCGTTATTTGCTGCTTGCATCAATCTTCTATGAATCTTGTGCAAGTGGGAGATTGAAAGATTTGATCTGCCCAAGATACATATAAAATTGATGTGGCTAGTGTGATATGATCCAAGTCGGGTCATACCCAATAACAAGCCTAACAAACACCGAAAGATAAATTATTTGTTGATAAGATCATAACAAATAATAAGTTACACCAATTTAGAAAATTGGATTTTCTAAATAATTACTTTGTAGATGAACATCATTATATATATAATGTAATTTGTTCATGAGGGATTCTTGTGCATTGTTTAAATTAGTTAAACAATAACAAAAGACTAGTTTGTATGTGTTATAAAATTAAATTGTTTAATTTACAAAAAGGTGAATGTGTGAATGGAATTTTAATTAAAATTTGAATGGGAGAGAGACCAAGGGGTGCCCATTTTCGGCCGCCCCCTTGTGTCTTGGGAACCTCCTATTTTGTTGGTTCCAAGTACATGCATATGGGTCTCTTGATTCATTATTCATTCACACACTCAACCAAAAACACACACACAAAGAATCCTCTCTCTCTCTCCCTCTTAGCTCACGATTTTGAAGAAGAATTTTCAGCTTGAAAACTTAGTTTCAAGGCTGAAAATTGAACAAGAAAGAGAGAACTACACTTGGTGTTCAAAGCCTAGCAAAAGGGTGTTGTTTGTTCAAGCTTGGGGTATCACTCCTTGAGGTTTTCTAGCTTGAAAACTCAGCCACAAAGTCACATTCCACAGCTTTCATTTCGGGTTTGAAGGAAGCTAACAAAGGTTGTAGTTTCTTGACTATCTAGTGTTCTTTCATTTGTATGTATTGTGTATAAAGATCCATGGGTTGGGTTCCTTGTTAAATGGGGTTTAACACATATATTTTTAACATGTTTCAAAATATTATTCCGCTGCGTTTTTTCATATAAACCATGTTGTATGAAGCTTTGATAAACATGTTGGAACCCCTACAAAACTAATAGCATCTACTTTTTTCTCTCTAGATGGAGAACTAGCTTCTTCTTTCTATCATCTTTTTTGTATAATAATCTTTGCCTATATCATATGAGATCCTGGTAACTTATACATAGTTCACTCCATTAAGACTTTTACCATACATGGCAAGGATTAACTTGCATTGCATCAAACCCCTACCCACAATCAATCTTACTTATTTCTTGTACCTGCTCATATCTTACTTTTACGCTTTAAACATGTATTCTTCAATCACCTTGTATAGATTATTGACTTGAGCGCCGCGAAGTGCCCTCAGAGCTAGTCCCCCGGGTCCTTTAACGTAGATCTTCTTTATTGTTGCAGCCTAGATCCAAACTCGGAATTGCTAGATACGGTTTCAACCCAACAAGCCCCGACTTGAATTTATGTGTAGCAACAATTATGATTCCTTTCCTCTCCTACTTTTTCCCGGATGGTTCTAGGTATAAAGATACAATCGAGATATGATAACTTGGGATTTTTTTGGGTTGTAGAGTGTATCGACAACAATAAGGGTTCTTTAAGTGGGGGAATTCGCATCAAGAAACTATCAAAAAACCTTTACATCAATTTGTTTCTGTTTCTATTTGGGTACAACTGTTGTTAACACATATATAACTTGATTTTTTCTTTGTTTGGTGTGCTATTATCAATTACATTATGGGAATCATGGGTCACGGGATGTGATTACATCGGGTCCGATCTTTTAAGTCATGCGTCTGATTATGTTGATAATTCCTCCTGTTATGTTTCCTTTTCTCTCCAACATTTTGATTGGATGGTTTTTAGGTATAAAAAGATACATCCGAGATATGGTTGCATAGGATTTCTTAGGTATTATGACAAAAGTAAGGGTTCTTTGGTTATTCGAATGCTTCACTAGCACATATATTACGAGACGAGCGATGGTGTGTGTGATGGTATGCGGTTGGCTCACGGAAGTGAAGGTGAAGATGCAGCTGTTGATCGGCCAAGGGAATATGGCAGATCAAGGGGGATAACCAGACTCCTAGATTTCAGCAGAGAGGGAAATCGTTTTTATTCAATCTTTGTTGCTACTTTATTTATACTCAATCGCACATGAGTTATCGTATGTATCTTATTGGGGATAAGATCAACATAAGCTTTCAAAAAAAATAATAATTATCTTTTATTTATTAAATATATTATATGATAATAATATTAAATAAACAACCATGATATCTCTAATATTTATGTGTACCAATTATCAAAAAAATTATATAAATTTAATAACATTAATCAATTGTTGATCAACAACCCCTTAAATTTTGTAACATTTACAAAAACCACCATTCTCACCACCAACCGGTATTTTTATAGTGTGTGTACTCTTCTCACCTTAACTCTAGTGTACTCTCTTTTTTAGTTATCGAGATTTTAATCTATCTTTTGTTATCTATGTTATTACCAAGCGCCATTTTTACATATATAATGTAAATACAAGAACATACACACATTATGTAGAGCATAATGCAACGACCTGCCAAAGAAGAAAGATTGTAACACCCTAATTTAATCAATAAGGGCATATTAAAGCAACCATGGCTGCTTGGAAGACTCCGGAACAACCCATAAAATTTTGGAGCACAAAGCAATGCAAGAAGGGTCTACAATGTCAAGCAATACACTAGAAATATGACTTAAGTGCTAATTACAAAAAAAAAATCATCTAGAGCAGCCTTGAATGGTGGCAAATTCAGCCACAGAGACTAGATGGAAAGATCATGGAAAAGCCTAGATAATATTATAGAAATATCTAGTCTTAGATTTTTCTATAAATAAACTATTGTATAGAGAAATTCAGATATAGAAGAATCTGGAAACCATGAAAGTATAAATAGGATGGTGGTGCTTCATTTATTAAATTTAATTATTATGATAATTAAATAAATAAACAACCATGATTACCTTTAACTTTTATTTACATCTAAAGGTAAGTTTATGGTGGTAAAAAGTGTCTTTAATTTAAAAAGTGTAAGAATGATTGTGAGCTTGGCACATGTCCTTCTATTGTTTTAAAAAATGAAAACATTTTGGTCATTGTGTCTAATAAATCAGTTTATTGTGTGATATACTTTCATTATGTCAAATATTAGTTTATTGTGTCATATATTTTATATTATTTTTTATATCTATTATCATTGTGTTTGATGTTTTAAATCATTTTGTGTTACTTGTCATTGTTTTTAAAGATTATATGAATTTGTTATCTATTATTATGTTGTACAATTAGAAGTGCACAATAATATATTTTCACCAATATATTTATCAAAACTTATAGTATTTTTGTTATTATTTTATATACATTATATAAACATGTTGTTATTTATCATTATGATTTACAACTAGAAGTATACAATAATGTTATTTCACCAGTGTATTATTCAAAACTCATACTGTTCAAGATAACAGAATAACGATCAAAAAACATAATGAAACATTGTGCTATTTTGTCATTGTTTTTAATGTATTAGATTAATTAGTTGTTAATTTAGTATTATGTTTTACATATTAGAGATACCAATATTCAACCATTATATTGTTTTAAGTTCATCATTTTATAGAAACACAATAGTATTTTGAAAAATATAATTACTAATAAAACGACACAATGAAGTGCACTAAAAGACATAATGAGTTGCACTAAAATACACAGTGACGAGATATGAGCTTAAAAAATATAAAAAATTATTATATTTTTATATAACAATATTGTACTCGTTTAAAGATAAAAACACTCGTATTTATGATAAAAATTTTATAAAAAAATAGTAACGTACATAGAAGTTATGAACGTTAAAACCGTTCATAACTTTTAAGTCACATGCAAGTCACATGTCATTTCTATCTTTTTTTAAATGTTCATAACTTTTTTTCATAATATTTTTTCAAAAAAATTTCAGCATTAATTTTTGTATTTTTTTAATCTTTTCAACGCCTGCCCTATTGATTTATATATTTTTTAAAATCGTCCACCCGTTATTTATATATGTGTAAATCTGGTTATACAAATGTGTATACCGGATTTACATATATGTCAACCGGTATACACATGTGTAAAACTATTTTGTAAAAAAAATGATAAATTTTTTATTTTTTATAAATTTTTTTAATTTTTTGTGAAAGAGAGAAACGAGTGAAACATTTTTGTGTTTTTATTTTTCTTATTTATGTGTTATTTTTTATTTTATAATTTTTTTATTACATTTTATTAATTACCATTTTGACATTAAAAACTAGTGACTCAGATTGGTTTCTAGATTTCTCACAAAAAAATAAGTTATCATTTGATCCCTTGTAGTATTTTTACAAAATTCTATTATATTTTTTCTAAGCTAAAATTTAAAACACCAAATAAATGGGTTTTATATGACGACTTGTACATTTACGTATTAACTTATTGTACCTTACAAAATACAGACTCTTTCAGCTAAAAAATTACACCAAAACGTTTAAAAATTTACAACTCGTGATTATGCGCTTCACAAAGCTTATAAATTTCGAATGTCTTACTATCAGAGCATTTCAAAGCAATTAGAGCTTTACACCCAGTTCTAATGAAATACATTTTCTTGTTCTTCTTTTTGGATTTCTTACTAGTAGAATCAATTGAATCGTATCTTTTAAAGGGTTTGCTCCCCTCCTTAAAACATGTAAAATATTTCACCTTTAAAATCCCATTGCTAGAGTGTTCATCACCTTTTCGAGCATAAAACCCACCTTGTTTTGCATATGCCATGTAGAACTCATAAGCATCATTAATGGATGAAAATGACATACTCACAACCTGTTTATATGACATTGAAACTTCCGGGATAAACCATAGCTCACATTCTTAGGAAACTTCTAAACAACCTCCTAAAAAATATAAATAAAAACATAAATCACGCAACCATTATATGAAACATACACAACAATCAAATCAATTTAGATCATGAAAATTCCATTTATCACGCAAACACTATATCTAATTTACACAATAACTAAATCACTATACGGCATCAAAATAAACATAAACAATTACGCTACAAAAAATAGTTTGATCTATTACTTATCATGCAAGCCTTACATGTTAACATTGAAACACTCCATTATTTCATCACAAACTTACGTACCAAAAAATACATCAACTAATGCACACATATTATCAATTATTGAACAATAAACTTGATTCAGTTAAACATTTGTTGTTCGTCAATTATGAAAATTACACGAATCAAAACGAATGAAACATATTAAAAAAACATAACATTGCAAAACGACCATTAAAGGCATCCTGTCACACCCTCAAATTCTACGTGCGGGGTTTTACCGCGAGGCGAGTGAACAAACCAGGATCACAGTCACTAGTTACTCAGAACGACACTATATGCAACATTTAAAATAAAACCAACCAAAGTCTAAACTTTAAAACTGCGCGAAAGCGTTTTGTAAATAAGACAAACCCAAAGTATGTCATCTTGTAATATTGGCAAAACACGTACGAACCCAATATTTAAAAACCCATAAATAGAAACCAAATGTCATGTCATAAATACGAAGTCTTAAAATGCATGTTTGACTTGTGATGTGCTCCTACGGGCAACCAGAGTTAACGACCTGAGAATAGCATACTAAAAGAGTCAACACAATGGTTGGTGAGTTCAATAGTTTGCGTTAAACATAATCCATAACAATTGTAAAACATAAGAAGTTCATTGAAATAGATAGCTAGTCTATATTCATAAGTAATAACCATAGTGATTTCACGATTGTAGCTGACTGTGTTGCGTTTGTTGCCTCTTGTCACGACTTACCAGGTTGTGATGATGTTTGTGTTTAAGACAATATTGCACCCGTTTGACCTCGAGTTGTACAGGTGGGGCTTGTCAAACCCAGTAGTACTACCCAAGATTTCCCGCTAGTTACAATTATTAACAATCTGAAAGTGTAAGGGCTTTCAAGGTATAACATACTATGTTACACTATACACCACTTATAATAATAAAGCGTTTGTATAAAAGTATGCTATCTATCCCAAAAGAGTAGGGCATAAACTCGCCTGATGCGCAAACGAACAATTATAAAGCTGATGACGGATAGAAAGACAACCCATCAAAGGTTACCTAGAACATGCAAGTACATAAGTACGTGTACACTGAAAACTTAACATTTCTGGGTGCTCAATAAACACGTTGACCCAAGGTTTTGGAAAACAAGGCTCATTCGACCTAGTTGACCTGTTTGACCCGTTGGTGACAGGTTAATTGGAATCTCGTTTAGTCAAGTATAAAAATTTCACCATTAATTTCAGTATTTTTTATCTTTCCAACGCCAACCATAGTGATATACTTTTTTTTAAAAAATCGTCTGCCCGTTATTTACACATGTGTAAATTAGTCATTACATATGTATAAACCATGTTTTACACGTGTATTTTAAGGTATTACATATGTGTAAAATGACGTTCGTAAAAAATCAAGATTTTTTTATTTTTTATAATTTTTTTTTATTTTTTTAATGATAGAGGGGAACAAAGGAAACACTTTTGTGTTTTTACTTTTTTTATTTTTTTGTTATTTTTTAAATTTTTTTTATATTATGTTTTCGTTAATTACCATTTTGTCATTGAAAACTACTGGCTCATATTGGTTCCTATAGTTCTCACAAAAAAGAGAGTTTTCATTTGATCCCTCATATAGGGGATGGATCAAATGAGAACTATCTTTTTTTGTGAGAACTCTAGGAACCAATCTCAACCACTAGTTCTCAATGACAAAATTATAATTAACAAAAACATATCTAAAAGTTTTATAAATCAAAAAATAACATAAAATAAAAAATAAAAACACAAAATGTTCCCCTACTTTCCCTCTTTCATAAAAAAAATAAAATTTTTTTATAAAAAATAAAAAAAATTCCCTTTTTTTAACGAAATTCATTTTACACATGTGTAATATCGGATTTACACATGTGTAAATCCAGTATTACACATGTGTATAACTAGATTTACACATATGTAAATAACGGATTGATAATTTTTTTAGAAAAATATATCAATATGGTAGGCGTTGGAAAGATAAAAAAAATACTGATTTTTGATGAATTTTTTTTTGAAAAAATGATGTCGTGAAAAAAGTTATGAACGTTTAAAAAATAGAGGGAAAATTACATGTGATTGTATGTGATAAAAAATGAGTGGCTGAGATTGGTTTCTAGAGTTCTCACAAAAAAAGGTGGTTCTCAATATATATATATATATATATATATATATATATATAATATATATATATACACATACATATATATATGTGTATATATATATATATACATATATATATATACATATATATATATATATATATATATATATATATATATATATATATATATATATATATATATATATATATATATATATATATATATATCATATCTCTATATAGAGGGGCTTTCATTTAAGAACTAAAATTTTGTAAAGAACCAAAAGAACTAACAACAACCAATCAGATTTTTTATAATTATTATAATATTTTTTTGTTTAGATAATTATCCATAGGGGCAAGAATGTAAATTGACATCTTCAAATAAGTTAGTGTGATAGGATATAACTGTTCCCTCCATTTCATGAAAACAATCTGTGATTTTTTGGCCATCGATCTTTATATTTCATCAAGAAAATAAAGAAATCAATCTAGAATGCCCAAGCCCAAATGATTCAGTTGATCCTACAATTCAGACTACAAATTCATTCGATTGTCAACTATGATTTATCGCATGTCTTTAATGGGTAACTAATTCGTTCATTATCGATTAAGTTTTTTCTTTTTATAATCGATTGTAAATCTTTGATGGTATTATTTACAGATAAAACAAGTTATGACCCATACATAAGCAATGCAGTGGTTAAATTTCATGATGCTCATGTTGTTGAAGTTGTTTTGAACAAGAAGAAGATTGTATCTGCACGGCACGAGGCTTCTTGTAATGTAAAAAAAATGAAGAAAGCAACTCTTGTTTGGTGTATGAGTTATATATACGGATTTCTAGAAACAGTTACAGGGGTTTAATTGCTTCACGACGGAGAATTGGAGATGCGGACTACGGACGAACGAAATCCTCGTTGATACTTTCGTCAGAGGAACAAAATTCTTGTAGGCAAGTTCAATTATTGGTCGTTATTAACTGCGATTTGTAAATTCAATATGTTATTGCTTGTTACTTATAATAATTTTCAACGTGATATATGACTAATTCGTTTGTATGTTTTGTGTAGACATTGATGAGAGTGAAGAGAGGGGAAGCTTAAATGGGTATGAATTTTGGGGAGACTATAGTGTAGGTTTGACATGTCATAATAGAACTTATTCAATATAAATTGTATATGTTCATAAATCCATATATGATTGCATATTTCTATAAATACATACATGCATTTTTACAAAACAAAAAAAAACATATAACTAATTAATCTTAAATAAAATGTCAACCATAAAATTAACTTCCACTTCAAAACGAATTGTAATCCTAAAAAGCATAAGTGGTCACATGTGAGAATCATGAAGTTGTCTAGATTACTATTAGTGATATGGACTTGATAACTTGATTGAAGGAGTTTAAAATCTTGTGTTTGTGTATGTGCTCGGGTGTGTGTGTTTGGTGGCGTTCTAGGTGTTTGAACTCATTTGCATTCGGGTTAGAAGGAAGATACACCCAAAGTTGCACCAGGTGAGTTTCTAGACCCCGGTTTCTACTTGTTTTAATCACCTTTGGGGCTGAAAATGTATTTAAAACGTTTTTACAATGTTATGTATGTTTACCCGTATGTATTATGCATGTTGAATGTTGGTTCTAAGATGTTTATAGGTTGTTCATGTTTAGAATAGCCATGTTAAGCTTAGAACAGATAGGTTTGATGTTTGGAGTCGAAATCATGCTAGAAACAAGTTGAACAGAAGGTTCATGCGCCTAAATAAGGTCCATGCGCCTGAAAAATGCCTTAGACGAATTTAAGTATAAGCCCATGCGCCTGAACAGTAGCCCATGCGCCTGAAATTTCCTTAGAAAAGTGTAAGTGTAATCCATGCGCCTGGACAGTAGCCCATGCGTCTGAGATTGCCTTAGAAATGTCTAAGTATAGCCCATGCGCCCAATGTGGCCCATGCGCCTAAAGTGTCTCATGCGTCCAGTGGCCCATGCGCCCAAGTGGCCCATGCGCCTTAGCATTTCCAGGCGCCTGAATTGTTCATGCGCCTAAGAGTAAAAAAGGTTAAGGGTTGGCTGATGCACCTATATAGTGATGAGACACCCAAACAGGGCTCATGCGCCTAAATAGTGTCAAAGCGCCTAACCCTTAGAATTTATTACAGTATGTTTTGGGAGTCTGTGTCCTTAGGGTTTTGGCCGAGGGTTGACTAGGGCATATTAATGATGGGTTTCATGCATGATTATTATTGATTATGATTGTCTTATGATTGTTTCTTATTATTATTATTGCTATTATTATTACCTATAGAATGTGACTTTACGTGGTACGTTTATTATCGTAACGTAAAGTATATTGTAATAATAAAGAGAAAAGCAATAAAGAAAAGAAGAGGAACATTAATAAAATGTTAACAGTCTTGCAAGCTTATAAGAGGTACACGACCGTGTTGTCGTTAGCTCAACTGTGCTGCGGGTTAGCTACCCTATTATGCACACAGGGCCAGTCTTGGAGATTGCAGGACCCTTGTAGCGTACCCTGGGTGATTGGGTCGGCCTTGTATACAGTACACAACACCCTTTCGAGGGATACAGTTGACCCTTTCGAGGGATATAGTTGACCCTTTCGTGGATTAGATATGGCCCATCATCCATCGCGCATATAGTTGGGGTATTGCTCATTGGTCCATACAGACAGTGAAAGATAAAGAAAATAAAAGAAAACAGAGTAAACAAGGCATACAGTAAAGAGAACGAACAGTATTTGTTCATATAGTTAATGCGTGCTCGCATATACAGTAAAGAGTTGTATTTTAAAAGAAAAGAGTATTTTCATATACAACATACAAAAGTATTTTTTATTATAAAACTAGAACTCACTCAGCAACGCTGACTTTTTATACATTTTCAGTTGGCAGGTAATTATTGCTGAGGATGGCACGAGGGTGAAGCTACTCGGCAGGGAAAGACTGACATCCATTCGTATTTTATATGCTGTTTGTTTTGTAATGCAGTAAAACAATTCTTTTGTAATCAGTTAAACGATGATGTATTGCTCAACAACAATGTTTTAAATGAAATGAATGGTTTTTGATAAATTACTTCCGCTGCTTAAGTTTGTATAATATAATGATTAATGTTTTAACTGCTGTGATTGACCAACTTTGAGGTTTCCGGGAACGGGCCTTACAAGTTGGTATCAGAGCCAAAGTTTAAGAGAATTGGGTTAAATAAAATTTTTAAAACCTAAACTTAAACTGAAAACGGGACAAATGAGAGATGTCAGCCCGAGTAGCTACGTGCCATCAGGTATGTCTTTTCTTAATGTTAACCGGTATTATGTGCGCATGATATTTGATTTATGTGCTCTTAGTCGATTTAGATACTGCTTAAGTCAGGATAGGAAATGCTTGGGGGTATGAAGAGTAAGTAAGTGGCTAATCACAACTAACCACTGTAATTAGGGACTTACTATACTTAACATAAACTGAGCATTACCTTGAATGACCGCGTTAGTGTTTGAATCTTATAGTGTGCTTTAGAGGATGGCTGCGGTAGATCTTCAAAGGCCTCTGATGGTGGAGGTCACGGTGCTGCTCCGCGACCTAAGAGAGGGAGACCCAGAGTCGAGAAGGTGGTTCATGAGGGACCAGAGACCCCTCATCCGGAGGGTGGCGACGAGAGCGCCAATCTGAGAGCCTTAGTAAAGGAGCTGTTGTGGAAGAGGTTATCAGGTCATGCAGACGATTCTACCGTCTGTGATGACCGAAGTGATCAAGGCATTAAAGGAAGGGGAAAGAAACCGGTCCTCGGGAGGACGGGAGCAACCAGAGCCGGAAACGGTTCTCTCTGATGACGAGGAGGAAGAAGAAGAGCCTGCGTCGGAGGCGACCCGAGGCTGTTAACTACGGGCGTTTATGAGATGCAAGCCCCCTACCTTCGATGGAAACGGAACTGCGGCTGCTGCTCACCGGTGGGTGAGGGAAATGGAGGCCGTTCTCGATATCAGTGAGTGCCGTGAGGATCAGAAGGTGAATTCGCTACCCACTCTTTTGTAGACTCGGCTTTGTGCTGGTGGGACAACATTGTCCAAGCCGAGGGTAGCAGGGCCATTGGTAGAATGAGATGGCCTGAACTGAAGAAGTTAGTGGTTGAGGAATTCCGTCCTCACAGAGAGATGGACAAGGTAGAAAGAGATTTCCTGCAACTGGAGCGGGAACGATGACACACAGCAGCAGTACACCACTAAATTTAATGATTGGCGCGACTGGTGCCTGATCAAGTGACACCACTGTCACGAAAGATTAAGAGATACATCAAGGGGCTGCCGGCGGATATCCGTAGGCATATGATTGCCGCCTGGCCGAGCACTTTTAGATCGGCGGTTGATTTGGCTGGTAGATTATATGATGAGCGCAAGGTGGTGGTGGCTGAGGTGAACAAGAATGGTTGAGGTGACCGTAACTGGAATGGGAAACGGTTTGGACGTGGTGGAGCCACTCCAAACAATAAGGTGGCGAAGGTGGGTGACCGACGTGTGGTCACATCCAGTGCCGGACGGGAAGAAGTGTGGCAAATATGGAAGGGAGCATCATGGTGAGTGCAGGATGGGGATGAACGTATGCTTTAGGTGTGGCCAGCCTGGCCACATCGCTAGAGACTGCAAGAAGCCGAGGGCAGAGAGCTCGGGAGCGGGAATAAGAAGCCGGAGGAAGGAGGGCAGATGGCAAGTGGTAGAGCTTACACTATGACCCGGGAGGAAGCCAGAGCTGATCCCGATGTTGTGTCAGGTATGTTTCTAGTAAACCAAATTTATGCCCTGTATTGTTTGATTCCGGTGCTAGCAGGAGTTTTGTTTCCACTACTTTCTGTGCTAAGTTGCCTGTTAGTAGTAGAAAGATTATTAAACCATTCATTCGATGTAGAAACTACTATTGGTAAGTCCACTAGAATTACTGATGTGATAGAGGACTGTGCCATAGAATTAGAAGGTCATAGGTTCGCTGCTAGGTTGCACGTGATACCCCTAGGTGGATTTGATGTAGTACTAGGGATGGACTGGCTAGCGACCTATGAAGCAAACATCGTATGTCGGAAGAAGATGATTCGATTGGTTGCATCGGATGGGAGTTTAGTTACGATTCATGGAGATCGTGTTACTACGATCCCGAATGATTCGATGTGCGGTGGCGGGGAAGTGCATAAGACGTGGATGTAGCGCCTACTTGGCCTACGTAAAAGATGTGGATGCGTCTGTACCGCAATTATCCAAAGTGCCAGTGGTGTGCGACTTTTCGGACGTATTCCCGGAATACTTACCCGGCGTGCCACCGGAGCGCGAGATTGAGTTCCAAATTGATCTGATACCCGGTGCTCAACCCGTTGCCAAAGCACCGTATCGGTTAGCTCCGATAGAAATGAAAGAGCTGATGGAGCAGTTGCAAGAGCTGCTCGATAAGGGGTTCATTAGACCGAGTATCTCTCCCTGGGGTGCTCCGGTCCTGTTTGTGAAGAAGAAAGACGGTAGTATGAGGATGTGCATTGACTACCGAGAGCTGAACAAGTTGACGGTGAAGAACCGATGCCCCTTACCAAGAATTGATGATCTGTTTGACCAGCTCCAAGGTGCCAGTTGGATCTCGAGAATAGATCTACGATCTGGTTACCATCAACTGAAGGTGAAGGAGCAGGATATCCCTAAAACAGCTTTTCGCACGCGCTACGGTCATTACGAGTTCCTCGTTATGTCATTTGGTTTGAACAATGCGCCAGCTGCTTTTATGGATTTGATGAACCGAGTGTGTCGGCCAATGTTGGATAGATCAGTGATTGTGTTTATTGATGATATCCTGATCTACTCGAGGAGCGAAGAAGAGCATGTCGGTCACATTCGGGAGGTGTTGGAAACCTTAAGAAGAGAGATTGTATGCTAAATTCTCCAAGTGCGCATTCTGGTTGCGCGAAGTTCAATTCTTAGGTCATGTGATAAATCCCGAGGGGATTATGGTAGACCCCGCAAAGGTAGAGGTAGTGATGTATTGGAAGTCTCCAAAGATGCCATCCGAGATTCGTAGTTTCTGGGTTTGGCGGGCTACTACAGAAGATTCATCCAAGACTTTTCCAAGATCGCTTCTCCACTAACCAAGTTGACCCGTAAGGATGTGAAGTTCGTGTGGGGTCAAGAACAAGAAAGGGCTTTTGAGGAGTTTAAGACAAGATTGACCAAGCCCCCGTCTTGTCATTACCCGAAGGAAGCGAGGATTTGGTGGTCTATTCAGATGCTTCCTACTCGGGGTTGGGTTGCGTGTTGATGCAACGAGGTAAGGTGATAGCTTACGCATCCCGACAACTGAAGGTGCATGAAGTTAATTATCCTACTCATGACCTAGAGTTAGCAGCAGTGGTCTTCGCATGTACGGAACGAAGTGCACCATCTTCACTGACCACAAGAGCTTGAAGTACTTCTTCGAGCAGAAGGATCTAAACATGAGGCAGAGACATTGGTTGGAGCTTATAAAGGATTATGATTACGAAAACCTTTACCATCCGGGCAAAGCCAACGTGGTGGCTGACGCCCTTAGCTGAAAAGATAGGCCCGAGCCGATTCGGGTGAAAGCTTATCAACTAATCATGACCTCTGATGTGATGAAGCAAGTCAAAGAGTTTCAAGATGAGGCACTGAAAGAAGATCATCTTAACTCTGAAAGGATAAGAGGTCTAGTTGGGGAATTGGGTGAAAAACACACTTGTGTGTTAAAACCCGATTTGGACGAGTGTGGATTCCTCGTTTTGGGGATCTATGGGCGAAGATTATGGATGAAGCTCACAAGACTCGATACTCCATTCATCCTGGTGCCACGAAGATGTATCAAGATATGAAGAAAGATTATTGGTGGCCGGGTATGAAGCGTGATGTGGTGGGAGTATGTGAGTAAGTGCCTTACTTGTTTACAAGTGAAGGCCGAGCACCAAAAGCCGTATGGGAAGATTCAACCTTTAGATATACCGGAATAGAAGTGGGAGCACATCACCATGGATTTCATTACGAAGCTGCCGCGTACGCCGAAGAGTGCTCACTTCCTACCGATTCGCGAGACATATTCATCTGAGAGGTTGGCTGACCAATTATCAAGGAAATTGTAACTCGTCATGGTGTGCCGGTGTCTATCGTGTCTGATCGTGACACTCGGTTTACCTCTAAATTTTGGAAGAAATTCCACGACGCCATGGGGACGAGGTTACACATTAGCACGGCTTATCATCCCCAAACTGATGGTCAGTCAGAAAGGACCATTCAGACATTGGAAGACATGCTTCGGGCATGTGTGATTGACTTCGGGGGAAGTTGGGATGACCACTTACCGTTAGCTGAATTCTCGTACAATAACAGTTATCATGCTAGTATTGGCATGCCACCATACGAGATGCTATACGGTAGAAGATGTAGGACGCCCGTATGTTGGGGAGACATTGGGCAGAAAGAATTGGGAGGTGTCGAGGTAATCGAGGCTACAACCGAGAAGATCGAAAAGATTAAAGCCTTCATGAAGGCAGCCAAAGAAAGACATAAGTCGTATGCCGATAAACGACGCAGACCGACCGAGTTCCAGGTGGGTGACGGGGTTATGTTGAAGGTCTCACCTTGGAAGGGAATCATCCGATTCAGGAAACGAGGTAAGCTAAGCCCGAGATATATAGGCCCTTTCCGAATCATTGCTCGAGTTGGGGTGGTGGCCTATAGATTTGAGTTACCAGAAGAGTTAAGTGGAATTCACCCGACATTCCATGTTTCTCATCTGAGAAAGTGCTTAGCCGATGAAGACATGATTGTTCCACTGGAAGATATCGAGGTAGACGAAAGGCTCAATTATGTTGAGCAACCAGTGGCAATCATCGATAGAAAAGATAAGAGACTGAGGAATAAAGTGGTTCCTCTTGTGCGTGTACAGTGGAAGCACAGGAAGGGATCCGAATCTACATGGGAGACTGAGGAGGAGATGAGGCGGCATTATCCTCGTCTGTTTGAGGAATAACAGGTTTCAGGGACGAAACCTATATAAGGGGGGTGGACTTGTAACACCCGGTTATTTTAAAAAGACAAGAAATGAAGAATAAAAGAAAGAAAAACAATAAAGTCCAAATGGAGGGACTAAAAGTGTCCAAAAGGACAAATCTTTAAAAAGATGGTGAATAAAGCAACATGGCCGCCCATGTTGCTACTCACACCTTTTTCATTCGGATTATAGAGAGAGAGAGAGAGAGCAGAAAACTCTCAGTTGAAGAGAGAAGAAGAAGAAGAGGAACGAGTTCAAGGTAAGAATTCGTGGTTTTTAAGTGTTTATGAAGATCATGTTAGGTTGGACTCACTTTAGTATAGTGTACTTACATTGTAATAGACTTTTGTTAGTTTCATTTTGTATTTTCTTAGTAATTAGCAGTTTTGGCAGTCCAGCGAAACTGTGAGCGAATCTATACATTCGCTCACAGTTTGCTGTTTTGATTTACCCGGCGAACTTGTGTTCTGCCGGGCGAAACTATAGTTTCGGCATGACAGTTTCGCTGATAGCGAAACTGTCAGCGAAACTATGACTTCTATATATACAATTGTCATTTCACTTTGTATGGTAAGCTTGCAAAACCCTAATCGTGGATTTCTGTTGCAAGCTACCAATTCTAAGCAGTTTCTTCATTGAAATACTATTGTGCTTGTTGTTATTGAGTTATATTGTTCATTTGAGCATCAAATATGTCTTGATTCATCTTATACATTCTCAATTGTTGTTGTTGGCTTGTGGTGTTTATATTGATCAAATCATCATATCAATTGTACTGTTCATCGATCACATGGACCAACAATATGGTATCAGAGCCTTAGTGCTCTTGATTTGTTGAGTTTTTCTGGTTTTGGTCAATATCTAGTTTCAATCAATTTTCATTGGATTATCAGCTGTTTTTGGCATGGAAATTGATTGAATTATGCTTGTTTTTAATTGAGGAAGATTCTACAATCATCAGATCTCAAATTCATTGAGTTTTGGATGATTTCAGATTGATTTTGAGGTGAAAAAGGGTTTTGAGATCGACCAGCGAAACTACTGTTCTTACAGCGAAACTGTCTTCATCATTCAGCGAAATTATGAGTTATCTTGGATCAGAAGTTGTTTTTTCTAGAGTTTTAGCGAAAGTACTTCCCTTGAACGAAAGTTCATTAGTGTTTGTGACCAGTCAACAAGCGAAATTGCTGCCGAATTTATTTCTGAACGAAAGTTCAAGCTTGTTTCCTGCGAAGTTAGCAGCGAAACTAAGCAATTGTTGTCTCTGTTCAAGCGAAAGTGCTGCTGAAATTGCTAGCGAAATTGTCTGTTTCTGCGAAAGTGTCTGCGATAGTATTGTTTCAGCGAAACTGTTATCCAAGTCACCTCTTTCTGCGAATTTGTCAGCGAAATTATCAACTTTTCTACCGAAACTATCATGTCGAAATTAACTACTCTTACACTTGCGGATCTTGAAAGTGTTGCTCCTAATAGACCTCCAAGACTCATTAATGGAGATAATTTTGAAGATTGGAAGAGATGTCTCAAAGCTTTCTTTTTCTACACAGATCATAATCAATGGGAATCGATTATTTTAGGTCCTCATATACCTACGGTTACGGTTGGTGATGTCGTTTCTCAGAACAAAGATCCATCTTCTTATACTGAAAGAGATCTGAAATTGATTGATCGTGATCAAAAAGCTTTTGGTGCTCTACTCTCTGCTTGGCTCCAGACATCTACAACCGTTTTGCAGAGCATAAAAATGCTAAATCCCTTTATGATGCTCTTTGTGAATTCTATGATGGGAATGCAGATCTGGTAAAAGACAAGAGTATTCAAGCTGAAAAGGAGTTCAATTCGTTTGTAGGATACAAGAATGAAAGTTTGACAGATCTTACAAATCGTTTCTTAACCGTCTCAAGCACTCTGAAGAAGTATGATGAAAGACTCTCCAACAGTGAACAAGTTAATAGGCTTCTTGATTCTCTTCCACCACAGTGGAGTCTTCAAGTGAGAATGCTCAAACAAGAAAGAGGTTTTACAGATTATAAGCTGATGGATATCATTAACAAGTTGAAATCCTTTGAGTTGGATATGAAAAGAAGAGAATTTAACCAGACTATGATGCCCACATCTGGTTTTTCTCAAAATGCTGCTTTGTTGTCATCCGCTGCAAACTCTCACATTCAAAATCCAATTCAAGGAGGGAGCAATACAAGTAATTTCTCGAGTGGTAATAGTCATGTTGGAAAAGAATTGGGAAATTCTAAGGTGAATGCTGAAACTTCAATTCCATCTGAAACAATGGCTCTTTTTGGAATGTTTGTTCAGAGCTATGAAGCTCTTGTTGCTGGAGAATTGAAAGGTAAAGGAATGACTATGGAGGATATGTATCAGGTTGATCCTGATGATCTAGAAGAAACTGACATTCAATGGCAATGGCGATGGTGATGTTAACTTTAAGAGCCCGGAGATTCATGGAAAGAACAGGAAGAAAGAACTTTGGTGGTCAATCATCTACCTCAAAACTAGGATTTGATAAGTCAAAATTGAGGTGCTTTAATTGTAAACAATTGGGACATTTTAAACGTGAATGTCCATTACCAATTGTCACAGATCCTAGTAACACTGGAGTACCAAGATTGACAGCAGAGAAAGAAAAGGAAGAAGGAAATTCAAAAAAGGAGTCTGCCTTGATCTCAAACTTTAATTGGAGTGCAGAGGTGGAAGAAACAAGATCTGAAATAAATCACGCATTAGTTGCTGAGGTTGTGGAAGGTGATGAGATGGAAGTTGGTAAAGATGGATTTGTGTTGTTCAAGGAATTCAAAAGAGAAAACGAGTCTTCAGTAAAGGAGAAAGAAGAGAAGGCAGATGGAGAGGAGAGAAAGAGGAAATTACAGGTTCAGATGAAGAAAGAAATTCAAAAGATGAGAAAAGAAAAGAGAAGGATGATGCGGCCGCTATGCATGTGCGATAAAGCTTTAGCTGCCGAGGATGGTGGAATGGGACTTCCTTATGAGGTAATACAGGATATGTGCTCATCTGCTTGCAAAATCAGACTTTTTGGGATTTATAAGGCTAATCGTTTGTTAATTGATAATGAAAAGGATTTAAAACGAATTAATGATGAACTTAAAATGAATGAATTAAAATATTTTGTGAAATTAAATGAGGCTTTAAAAGAAACTGATCATTTAAGAAGAATTGTTTTGGAAAGAAATGTAGAGATTAATACTTTGACTGAACGGGTTGCTCTTGCTCAATTTGAAGCAAGCAAACTTCAGTCAAAGTTAGATAAATGGACTATTTCTGGAATGAAACATGATGATCTTTGTAAATCTCAACGGGGAGCAAGAATTAAAACAGGTTTGGGTTATGAAAATGTACAGGTTTATCCTCCTCCTAGTACATACTGTTATTCTCCTATGCCTGTTCCTCATCCTTCTAATGATTTAATCAAATCAGATACTGACATTATGTCTGCAGGTTTAGTCGGGCATAACTCTAAGTACATTCGTGAAGACTACGACTATGGACCAACTAGTGGGCTTGGATGCACTAGTTCTAGTACACCTGAAAATCAGCAGTCTATTTTTAGATAATAAGTCTAGTTTAAATTCAGTTTTTGTTTCTAGTTCAAATGTAACAGACTTGAATGTCTCATGTTCTCTTGATAGTTTTATTTCATCTTGTACTTCAAATCATGATAGTGATTATTTTTGTTCTCGTAATGAATGTAATGAATCTGATGTTTCTCCAAAAACAACTGCGCAACTTAAAATTAATTCTTTCGAAAAGTTCTTTTCTTAACCTATTCCATCTTTCATACCATTAAATATGACATCATCAGAAAAATGCAGTTCGTCTTCATCTGACACTAGTACCAATGGTACAAGTTTTACTGATTTGTCAGAAGAATCATGTTCTGATTTTGTGAAGAAGAATTCTGATTCAAATAAACAAAAACATCATGAGTTGTATGAGACATTCAGTGATGTTGATTCTAGTTGTTGAATGTGATGAGGAGATTATTATGATCCTATTTTTACCTCATCACATCATAGACCTAGATTCAAACCTCATTGTTTCAGGTGTGGTCAAGAGGATCATCTTGTCAAAAATTGCCCTTTGATTCAAAGATCCTCTAATAGGAATTGTTTTGGGAATAATTGACAAAAACAAAATTTTGGTTAAATAATTCTTGGGTAAAAATAAGCTTCTTTTAAAAAACTAAAGTTGTTCAATCTTGGGTCCCTATTGCTCCTGGCTAAATGATTTGTTAATTCGTTTCAGGAATCCTCTTCAAAGATTGTACACAGTTTGTGGCATGTAGATAGCGGATGTTCCAAGCATATGACGGGATTAAAGGATTTGTTGACTAATTATCGGATTATAGATGGAGGATATGTGGCATTTGCTGGAAATAAGAAGGGTGGAAGAATGATTGGACAAGGAGAAGTTACTAATGGTTCTCTTACTTTAGAAAAAGTCAACCATGTTCCTGAATTGGCTTTTAATCTTCTGAGTGTTTCTCAAATTTGCGATAAAGACATTCCTGTTCTATTTAAATTGGACGAATGTTTATTTTTAAAATCAGAGATTGCCATTCCGGAGGATTTAATGCTCATGCATGCTCCAAGGAAACATGATACATATCTTCTTGATATGAATTCAAATGAGTCAAAGGCTACTGCAACCTGTCTTCTCTCAAAAGCATCAACCTCTGAGTCACTCTTGTGGCATCGTCGCTTAGGCCATGTCAATTTTAAAATAATTAATAAATTAGTAAAGAACAATCTTGTTAGAGGACTTCCTTTAAAAGATTTTTCTGTTACTGAAAAATGCATGGCATGTGCCAAAGGGAAACAACATAAGAAACCTCATAAGCTCAAACTTTTAAATAGCATATCAAGTCCTCTTGAGTTGTTACATACTGATTTATTTGGGCCAATTAGTGTTAAATCAATTGCTAAAAAATCTTTTTGTCTTGTTGTTACAGATGATTTCTCACGATATTCATGGGTGAGGTTTCTTGCACACAAAAGAGGAATTGCAGAGGAATTGTAGAGAAAGCTGTCAAACGAATATTTCGTTATCTCAAAGGATCGTCTCGTCTAGGATTGTGGTATCCATATGGTGGAAATTTTGATTTACATGCTTACTCTGATAGTGATTCCAATGGTTGCAGGTTAAACAGAAAATCTGTTTCTGGAGGTTGTCAATATTTGGGAAATTGTCTGGTATCCTGGCAGAGCAAGAAACAAACTACTGTTTCTCTTTCTACAGGGGAAGCTGAATATATTGCTGCATCCAGCTGCTGCTCTCAAGTTCTCTGGATCCAACACCAAATGATTGATTATGGAATTAATTTCCTTCATACACCTTTATTCTGTGACAATGAGGCTGCCATTGGAATTGCTAAAAATCCCATTCATCATTCCCGCACAAAGCATATTGAAACACGAATTCATGCGATTTGTGATGCTCAAGAGAAGGGTTTCATTAATATTATACCCATCGATACAAAAAATCAAAAAGCTGATCTTTTCACAAAAACATTTGATAAACCTCGTTTTTATGAATTAATATCTTTTTAAATTTTCTTTTTCTATTTCTTTGATATTAAAAAAAATAAAAAATAATAAAAAAAATAAAATTAATTTATAATAATAGAAATATGAAAATAAAAATTTGGGAGAGTAATATCATTATTCTGAGATCGGAATTTAACATGATGAGAAATGATTGTATATTCTCTAAATATTTTTATTTACATGACCAGTACTTCTATGAGAAATGATAGTAACTGTTACTGGATTCTGTTTCACATTAAAAAAAAGGGAAATGGATCAGATTCTTTAACGATATGCTTGATAGACTCAGCCTGACGAATGAAGTAGACAACAGCTTTATGATTAAATTAAACTTTATGCTTAAGAATGTCTGGATTTATTCAATCGTTTTGGATTGCACAAAAACTGAGTCCTGACAAAAATTGGATTGAGAATGAATCTTTCGTTCATTTTGTTTTGTTATGTCATCACCCTCTGCTGGTATGTTTGGTGTTAAGATGTCTTGTGTCTGTGCTTATCTCCTCTGCTGTACGTGAGTACTGACCTGGAGTGATGATCTCCTCTGCTGTACAATAGTACTGACCTGGAGCTCTCATCAGCACATGTTCAAATGGTTATCTCCTCTGTTATACGTGAGTATAGATCTGGAGCTCTCACCATTTTGATATAATTATGTCAAATCATCTTATCGATGAATTTCCCTCAGAATGAAATATTCTGTTTATAATCATTTGCACACTAATGCACAAACCTTGTTCTATGAAGATTGATTCATAATTCAAGAAATCCTGAGGTTGGGTGAGGGTTTTTACCAAATGATTGTGGGGTCTTAGCATTCTAAAGCATCTAATCGAACCTTAAATGAATCATAAGCTGTTGGTTGAAAAAGGATAAGGCATGAGTTTAAGTGGACAATTATATCAGCAATCGTTATTGATTTGTTCTAAGTTCAGTTGTTTCTGTGCAGATGGTGATCAGATCTTGTATTCAGTATGATCTCATGACTGGTAGATGATTTTTGATCATCTTTATGTTCTAAAATATTTAGAGAATGTGATCTCTGATTATTTTAGGTCTCATTATGTGATGTGCTTCCTTTGAGTAATATAAATAAAAAAATAATAATAATAATAAAAAATAAAAAAAAATAAATAAAAAAAAAGAGTGCGAAATTATTCTTTCGCTAACAGTTTCGCAAAGCGAAACTGCAATTTCGCTAGGTTTGCTAATAAATTGTTAATCAGTTATCTCCTAGCGAAATTACAGTTTCACTGGACGAAACTGTAAATTCGCCTGACGAATTTATAGTTTCGCTATCTGCGAAACTATTTGCTATATAAGTCATGGTTGCGAAATTTCTCTCATAATTTCGCAAAATCGCTCAGTTTCACTTTTAGGGTTTCTCCGTAACATTATTGGCGATTTTGATTTGTGTTAGTGTTTTGGACTGATTTTTAGTGATATTCACTTCGTATGTGAGTTTCGAACCTTGATTCACTCTTTAATCTGGTTAAAATCATCTATTCTTAAGTAATCTGGATTGTGTCTCTTCGGTGGTTTCGCTGTTCGTTCAGCGAAACTACTGATTCCTCTGCGAAATTGAACGAAAGTTCACATCTTTTCAGCGAAACTGTAAAGTTATGCTGTCCGAGCGAACTTAACAGTTTCGCCATATTTTCTCTAATTTCGCAATGTCTGGTCTTTAACTTGCACAGTTTCGCTTGTGTTTTCTTATGTCAGCAAAACTAATACTAATACAGCGAAACTAATTTGTAATAGCGAAACTAAATTAATATTTGGTGAAACAAATTGCGAAACTTCTTTAATTTATTATAATCTTGTCGAAACTGCCTTTTGTTCTGCGAAAATAACAAGTTTCAATGAGCGAAATTATAGTTTCGCTTGTCGAAACTGTTTGTTTTCTTTGTCGAAATTGTCTTTGATTCAGCGAAACTATCATGTCTTAGTGAGCGAAACTATTGTTTCGCTTGCCGAAACTGATTGTTTCTTATGTTTTTATCTTGTTTTCTTATTTTCAGTATTTCTCATTCAAATTTAATTGTTTTTCTTTTCAGGTTATCATGGCGAATCTCAAATTTGATGAGAGGAATAACATCACTGCCATTTTAGACGATACTCATCCGAAGGCGGCCGGATTTCGTGACTGTATTAGATGGCTTCAGAGATTGCATATGCTATCTCTCACTCACCTACTATTTATGATCTTCATATTCGAGATTTTTGGAGATCAACAGAATACAACACTGTAGGAGATGTACAAAGAATCACAGCTAAAGTGATTGATCATGATATAACTATTACTGCTGAGAGCGTGTCTAGGATTCTTAGACTAGAAGATGATTCTGGTGATGAAGTGGATATGACGGAGTCTGAAGTGTTCCAAGCTTTCAGACGAATGGGGTATGAGGGACCAGCTTTTGGTTCAAGGAAGGAGATTAAAAAGTCTTTTTTATCTAAGGAATGGAGATATATAGCTCATGTTTTTATTATGTGCTTAGATCACCGTAAGGGTGGATCCGATGGACTTAATCTCGACTGGGCCAAAGCTATGGTGATATGTTGTAAAGGGAGAAAGCAAACATTGCTAGACTGATCTTTGCGTGTATGGCAGAGAATGTGATGGCTGTGAAGAAAGATAAATGGTTGTTATACCCTCGCTTTCTTCAGATGATTATTGATGATCTTATTCCTGATGTTCCTAAACATGGTGAAGTCAAGAGACTAGTGCAGATGAACCCTCGGATATTTGCTGATTGCTGTGCTATCCGTCATGATTTCAGTGGTAAAATCACCCATCTTTGGGAAAATATGTATCCTCCAGAACGCTGGAATTATATCAGACGGGTCGATGAATCTGAAAACAAAAGGGCTGAAGAAACAAGGGTGCAGCAAGCTGATGCAACTAAGAAGAGGAAGAGATATGCAAAAGAAAAAGATTATGATTTTGAAGAAGATATTGATGCACAAGCAGAGGAGATCAGGGTGGAGAAAGAACGGAGATCTAAAAAGAAAACTGACTTTGTTGAGCCTGAACGGAGAACAAAACATCGACACGAGAGATTTACAGCCAGGAGAGAGGCTAGTGCGGGTCTTGATGAGGATGTGATTCGTAATCTAAATACTTCATTGGCAAATGAGTTGAGTATGATAAAGACTAAACTGACGAATCAGGAGATTAGGGAAAAACAGAAGGATGAGGTAATTGAAGGAATGCAAAGGATGTTGGTTGACCAGAATAAACTGATTAAGAGATTGTTTGAGGAAATTTCTCAGATGAAAGCTGCAGCTGGCCTACCTAGTCAACTAACTCAATCTGAGTTAGATGATTTGACTGATATATCTAAGTACTCATTCTTGAATATGGGTACTTCATCTAAGGTAGGAGAGGGCACTTCTGGAGCAGCTAATACTGAAGAAGGGGAACAGGAGATCCCAAGAGAGGATGCTGGAAGGAATGAGGCTGATGATATTATTGAGGCTGGGTTTGTTAACTTACAGTTTGATTTTGATAAGGATATTATTGGTGAAGAAGTGGTTGTTACAGCTACCACTGAGGGAGTGTCTGATAAAGGAAAAGGTTTGGTTGATGAAGATGAGGAGGATGAACAATTGGTAGATTATGATTCTGAACCAGAATTTTATGAAGTAGATGAGCGACCACTGGTGTATGTTGCTAAGAAGGGAGAAGATGAAGCTGATGTGTTTGAGATGGACAAGAATGATTGGTTGGTGAAGGAAAAGGAGGCTGAAGAACTTACTCCTTTATTTCAAAATATAGAAGGTTTAAGCAGGAAAGAAGCAGATAAAAAGATAATAAGTTGGTGCTACAATCCTAGCTTAAAGATGTTTATGATCAAAAGAAGAGAAGGAAATATCAGCTACATGCTTAAGAGGAAGGCTTTTAAGACCTTGCCCAAATGGGATCTGAGACGGTTGGCAACTTTGCCTTTGATTAATGCTCATTTAAGTGAAAGGGCATTATTTCTTGAGAAGGAAATCAAAAATGGACTTAATGATAATTTTGAGTCATTTGGATACATGAAGGCTGAAAGAAAAAGATCAAAGAAAGATAAAGATTGGGAGACAGGCAAAGGAAGGATTGTATTGAGAGTCAAACCACCAAAGACTGTAAATAGGGTAAGATTGGCTGATCCTCTTCCCCAACGTTTACAGGACTTTGAAAAGTGGTTTTATGATAATAATACTAGAGAGGCAGTGATTAGAGCTAAACACGGAAAAGAGTTTAGGGTGTTTGACCCGATGGAGTTATTTAGCTTCAGTTATGAAGATCTCTTGACTCTTTGTGAAAATCATATTAAGGCTGGGGCTGGAGAGGAAATACGAAAAGAGGCCAGTCTGTTTATGAATGTGGCAAACAAAATAAGAGGAGTACGGGCGGAGGTAAAGAGTTTAGCTGAAAAGATTAGAGCACAAGATGATTTTGCCATGGATGTTCAAGATATGACCAGGCAGTTTGCAAAGGCTAGTGGTCATTCTGAGGAAGCTAGTGATGCAGGTACGAACCTTGGAGGATCAGTGGCTGAAGCTTCTGAAGATGTTGCTGCGGGAGGTGATGAAGATAGATCAACAGCAGCAGAGGAAACCGGAGCCGACGAGTCAAATCAAGAGAAGTGAAGATAGTGAGGTCCAACCTAGGGGGAGTATTGAAGATCATGTTAGGTTGGACTCACTTTAGTATAGTTGTTTACTTTACATTGTAATAGGACTTTTGTTAGTTTCATTTTGTATTTTCTTAGTAATTAGCAGTTTTGGCAGTCCAGCGAAACTGTGAGCGAATCTATACATTCGCTCACAGTTTGCTGTTTTGATTTACCCGGCGAACTTGTGTTCTGCCGGGCAAAACTATAGTTTCGGCATGACAGTTTCGCTGATAGTGAAACTGTCAGCGAAACTATGACTGCTATATTTACTATTTTCATTTCACTTTGTATGGTAAGCTTGCAAAACCCTAATCGTGGATTTCTGTTGCAAGCTACCAATTCTAAGCAGTTTCTTCATTGAAATACTATTGTGCTTGTTGTTATTGAGTTATATTGTTCATTTGAGCATCAAATATGTCTTGATTCATCTTATACATTCTCAATTGTTGTTGTTTGGCTTGTGTGTTTGATATTGATCAAATCATCATATCAATTGTACTGTTCATCGATCACATGGACAAACAGTTTATGACGGGTTTTATCCCGGTTACATGTTTATGTGCTTATGTGTTTGTGTATGTGCTCGGGTGTGTGTGTTTGGTGGCGTTCGAGGTGTTTGAACTCATTTGCATTCGGGTTAGAAGGAAAATACACCCAAAGTTGCACCAGGTGAGTTTCTAGACCCCGGTTTCTACTTGTTTATACACCTTTGGGGCTGAAAATGTATTTAAAATGTTTTTACAATGTTATGTATGTTTACCCGTATGTATTATGCATGTTGAATGTTGGTTGTAAGATGCTTATAGGTTTTTCATGTTTAGAATAGTCATGTTAAGCTTAGAACAGATAGGTTTGATGTTTGGAGTCGAAATCATGCTAGAAACAAGTTGAACAGAAGGTTCATGCGCCTAAATAAGGTCCATGCGCCTGAAAAATGCCTTAGACGAATTTAAGTATAAGCCCATGCGCCTGAACAGTAGCCCATGCGCCTGAAATTGCCTTAGAAAAGTGTAAGTGTAATCCATGCGCCTGAACAGTAGCCCATGCGTCTGAGATTGCCTTAGAAATGTCTAAGTATAGCCCATGCGCCCAATGTGGCCCATGCGCCTAAAGTGTCTCATGCGTCCAGTGGCCCATGTGCCCAAGTGGCCCATGTGCCTAAGCATTTCCAGGCGCCTGAATTGTTCATGCGCCTAAGAGTAAAAAAGGTTAAGTGTTGGCTGATGCGCCTATATAGTGATGAAACGCCCAAACAGGGCTCATGCGCCTAAATAGTGTCAAAGCGCCTAACCCTTAGAATTTATTACAGAATGTTTTGGGAGTCTGTGTCCTTAGGGTTTTGACCGAGGGTTGACTAGGGCATATTAATGATGGGTTTCATGCATGATTATGATTAATTATTATTGTCTTATGATTGTTCCTTATTATTATTATTGCTGTTATTATTATTACCTATAGAATGTGACTTTACATGGTACGTTTATTATCGTAACGTAAAGTATATTGTAATAATAAAAAGAAAGAGCAATAAAGAAAAGAAGAGGAACATTAATAAAATGTTAACAAGTCTTGCAAGCTTATAGGAGGTACACGACCGTGTTGTCGTTAGCTCAACTGTGCTGCGGGTTAGCTACCCTATTATGCACACAGGGCAAGTCTTGGAGATTGGCAGGACCCTTGTAGCGTACCCTGGGTGATTGGGTCAGCCTTGTATACAGTACACAACACCCTTTCGAGGGATACAGTTGACCCTTTCGAGGGATATAGTTGACCCTTTCGAGGGATATAGATGGCCCATCACCCGTTTTCCATCGCGCATATAGTTGGGGTATTGCTCATTGGTCCATACAGACAGTGAAAGATAAAGATAAAAGAAAACAGAGTAAACAAGGCATACAGTAAAGAGAACGAACAGTATTTGTTCATATAGTTAATGCGTGCTCGCATATACAGTAAAGAGTTGTATTTTAAAAGAAAAGAGTATTTTCATATACAACATACATAAAGTATTTTTTTATTATAAAACTAGAACTCACTTAGCAACGCTGAGTTTTATACATTTTCAGTTGGCAGGTAATTATTGCTGAGGATGGCACGAGGGTGAAGCTACTCGGCAGGGAAAGACTGACATCCATTCGTATTTTATGTGCTGTTGTTTTGTAATGCAGTAAAACAATTCTTTTGTAATCAGTTAAACGATGATGTATTGCTCAACAACAGTGTTTTAAATGAAATGAATGGTTTTTGATAAATTATTTCTGCTGCTTAAGTTTGTATAATTATAATGATTAATGTTTTAACTGTTGTGATTGACCAACTGTGAGGTTTTCGGGAACAAAGCCTTACAATTATTTACACATGTGTAAATCTGGTTATACACATGTGTAATACTGGATTTACGCATGTGTAAATCCGGTATTACACATGTGTAAATAGAATTTCGTAAAAGAAACGAGAATTTTTTTTTATTTTTATAATTTTTTCAATTTTTTTATGAAAGAGGGAAACTAGGGGAACATTTTTGTGTTCTTATTTTTTCTATTTTTATGTTATTTTTCATTTTATAACTTTTTTTATTATGTGTTTGTTAATTACAATTTTGCCATTAAAACTAGTGGTTGAGATTGGTTCCTAGAGTTCTCACAAAAAAGTGAGTTCTCATTTGAACCCTCCACTATATATATATATATATATATATATATATATATATATATATATATATATATATATATATATATATATATATATATATGTATGGGAGGGTTCAAATGAGAACCACTTTATTTTGTGAGAACTTTAGAAACCAATCTTAGCCACTCATTTTTTATCACATGCAAATCACATGTCATTTTTCCCCTTTTTTTAAAACGTTCATAACTTTTTTCACGACATCATTTTTTCAAAAATATTCACCATAAAATTCAGGATTTTTTATCTTTCCAATGCCTACCATATTGATATACTTTTTTAAAAAAACTCATCAATCTGTTCTTTAAATATGTGTAAATCTAGTTATACACATGTGTAGTACTGGATTTACACATGTGTAAATCAGATATTACACATGTGTAAAACGAATTTTGTTAAAAAAAGGGAAATTTTTTTTACTTTTTATAAAAAAACTTTTATTTTTTTATGAAAGAGGGAAAGTAGGGGAACATTTTTGTGATTTTATTTTTTTTACTTTTATGTTTTTTTTTGGTTTATAAATTTTTTAAATATATTTTTATTAATTACAATTTTGCCATTGAGAACTTGTGGTTGAGATTGATTCCTAGAGTTCTCACAAAAAAAGCTAGTTCTTATTTGATCCATCCCCTATATATATATACATATATATATATATATATATATATATATAGATATATATATATATATCTATATATATATATATATATATATATAGATAGATGTATAATATATATACAGATATATAGATATAGATAGATAGAGAGGTCTAGATATATATATACCTAGAGATAGAGATAGAGATATTACATAATCTCATTTAGATTGGAGAGTACAATATTGGAGATCTCCTCAGAGATCTTGGAGAGAGAGAGAAGAGACCCTAGAGAGAGAGAGAGAGAGACTCTCCTAGAGAGAGAGAGAGAGAGAGAGAGAGAGATATCTAGATCTATCTAGATCTAGATAGATATAGAGATCTCTAGATAGCTACAGAGAGATAGAGAGAGATCTAGAATATTCTATCTAGATCTCTATCTCTAGAGTAGAGACTAGAGAGAGAGAGAGAGAGAGAGAGATAGAGAGATCTAGAGAGATAGAGAGAGAGAGATAGAGCTAGAGAGGACTCAGACCTCTATCTAGATAATAGATAATACATAGATCATAGATAGATCTCTCTCTCGATCTACAGACTCTCCCACCTAGATCTACTCTCTCCTCCCTCTATCTCTATACCTCTCTCTATCTATCTATATATCTCTCTCTCTATCTATATCTAGTATCTATCGTCTCTATCTAGTATATCTCTTCGATCTCTCTATATATCTCTCTCTCTCTATATATATATATAGTATATATCTATCTGATATATTGTTCTATGGTAGGTTTCTCTGAAAACCCCATTTTTTTTGTGAGAGCTCATCGAAACCCGATATCCCCCCATATTTTCGTAACATGTAAGTCCCATGCCAATTACACCTTTTTTTACCGTTCCTAAGTTTTTTTCACGCCCTTATTTTTCAAAAACCTTTCACCATTAATTTCAATATTTTTTTAGCTTTCCAACGCCTACAGTATTGATATATTTTTTAAAAAAAAAATACATCCAGCCGTTATTACCCCTGTGTAAATCTCGTTATACATATGTGTAATACCGATTTTACCATGTGTAAATCTATTATTACACATATGTAAATGAATTTCATCAAACCCGGATTTTTTTTAATTTTTTATGAAAGAGGGGAGCAAAAGAAACATTTTTTATGCTTATTTTTTTATTTTTAAGTTATTTTTCGATTTATAATTTTTTAAAATATGTTTTTCGATTGAGTTCTCATTTGATCCCTCCGCGACACACACACACACCCCCATACATATATATATATAGATTATATATATATATAGTAGATCTATATATATATATAAGATATATATATATCTCTATCTATCTATATCCCTCTAGAGACTATATCTATCTATCTCTCGAGCTATAGATTGCCTCATCATATAGATATCCTACTCTCTCTATCTCTCTATCTTCTCTACTCTCTCTCTATCTATGCTATCTCGATATATCCTAATATCTATATATATCTATATATATATATATCGGGGGGAGGGATCAAATGAGAAACTCCCTTTTTTTGTGAGAACTCGAGAGAACCCATGTGAACCACTCGTTTTCATGGCAAAATTGTAATTAACAATAACATAATCAAAAAAATCATAAAATAATAAAAAAATAAAAAAAGTAAAAACACAGAAGTGTTTCTCTCGTTTCCCTCTACCATTAAAAAAATAAAAAAAAATTATAAAAAATAAAAAAAAATCTCGTTTTTTTTACGAACGTCATTTTACACATATGTAATTCTTGGAATTACACATGTGTAAAACAGAATTTACCCATATGGTAATGACTAATTTACACATGTGTAAATAACGGGTGGACGAATTTTTTTTAAAAAATATATCAATATGGTAGGCGTTGGAAAGATAAAAAATAATGAAATTAATGGTGAAATTTTTATGAAAAAATAATGTCATGAAAAAAAGTTATGAACGTTTTAAAAAAAAGGTGGAATGGCATGTGACTTGCATGTGACGTAAATGTGTGGTTGATATTGGTTTCTAGAGGTTCTCACTAAAAAGGGTGGTTCTCAAGATAACCTACCCTATATATATATATATATATATATATATATAGTATATATATATATATAGATATATATATATGATATATAGTATTATATAAGAATATATATATATAATATATATATATATAATATATGTATATATATATATATATGTATATGTATATATTAATGCCATAGGAACCAACATATTAATTCCACATGTCATATGTATTAATAAAATATCAAGGGTATTTTGGTCATATACAAACTTGATTGTTATGGAAACTCCTATTTTCATCCAATCAATTAGAGTTTTCATAACAATCATTTATTCAAATTTAATTAACATTGATTTAATTTCCTTTTTCTCTTATTTTGTTACATTAAAATAATATATTTGTGAAATACAAGTATATGTAACGTCTAACTAAAAAACAATTAAAGATTTTGAATATCTATTTCTATACTATATTAATATGGATATAGGGAGGGCAATATGGTCATTTGACCATAAACTCTTAAAATTAAGAGTTTACAAGCTGTAATACACAAGTTACAACCTATTAAGCCAGGTCAACCCAATTTGAACACCAGCCTTTTGGAGAACCCGAACAAAGTACCATCACCATCAGCTATATATGAACCCAAGTACAAGTTGCTTTCAGTTTTTATAATTCAAACGCACCCACACACACATTTTGAAGGGAGAAGGTGGGGAAGAAAGTATTCCCGACGCCTTTCAACATGAAAGCAGGTCTTGTAATCGGCAACTTGGCATCTCCATCATCACGACTATGGGTTATCTCCTTTGGTTATATCAGGTTCGATTTGTTACTGTAAGGCCCCGTTCCCGGGACACTTACAGTTGGATCGTCATCGCACATAAAAACATATAATTACATTTGCCTTAGGAAAATATTGCAGCGGAAACATCAAAGAACATCTCATTTCATTATAAAAACTTTTTCCAAATAATACAACGTCAATCGGTTACAATAAATTGTTGCATTACATCCCAAAAGCATTAAATGAATGGATGCAATCCCAAAGAGCTGAGTAACCACCTCGTGCCATCCTCAACAATCATTACCTGCCAACTGGAAACACATCAAAGTCAGCGTTGCTGAGTGAGTTCTTTTTTACAATAAAACATACTTTACTTTCATTTAAAACCGTTCATTTCTTTTGCATGATCACACATCATACGTACACATATAGAAATCTTTATTATCTTCTTCATTCATCCGTTCATTCATTCAGTACATCTTTACTTGCGCATCGGATATCTTCCGTACCAATACCATATGCTACACCCCGAACTATTTAGCTACTGGACCGAAGTCAATAAATGAACAGCTGAGTGTATGCCGCATTACTAGAGGTAAGCAGTAGAGGTTCTATATAAATGGTCGATCACAAAGAAGGACCCCGATATCCAATGCTTGCAAGACTTTCACCACTCTCCTCGTTCAATAATGCATGCATTCATCATGTTCCACTTTTTATTATCTTCCACTTTACGTTACATAATACTTCATTTCATTCATTATCATAACACCTAAAGCCATGGAAGATAACATACATCATAATAAGGAACATTAACATGCACACTCATCACGTCATACAGGGCAACATCATACATACATAACATGCATCATGCATAAACATGCAACATAATCATCATCATGCCCTACATGTTCTCTAAGACCTCAATCGTCGCCCTACATGAACTTACGGGAACCTTTACGTCAAAACTTACATCTGCACTTTACCCCCGAAAGTCAGAAGTTAAGCTACACTTCTCCTCCGGTGCAACAGCCCTATTCGGCGTATGGACACCCTTCAGTCGTATGGCCTCCAGGCGACTGAACATCATGCGATTGGACTCATGCGGATAAACATCTATGCAAATGAACACCCAGTCGTGCGTACGGATCTCATGCAAATGGAACTAATGCGAATGAGCACCTATGCCACTGACCTCATGCGAATGGACTCATGCGACTAAGCACCTATGCGACTGGACCCTCAGTCTTATGACTCCCCATGCGACTGGACTCCCAATCGTATGAATGGAAACTTAATGTGCGAATGAACCCTCAATCGTTCGAATGAACCTCAATCGTGCGAATGAACCTCAATCGCCTCTCAATCGGTCGTATGGCCTCCATTCGGTCGCCTAGCCCTAGCTGATGCAGAAAGGGGTTCATCCCGAACCCAATCTGCCATTTTTGGCCTCCAAGCTCATCCAAACCCATTCTAAGCCTAAATCAACCATCTTAGACCTTAGGAATGCATACCACAACACCATACAAGCACACACAGCCCAGGAACAAACTCTAAACGCATCACACGCAACACACCCAAATGGGTCATAAACACACCACATACAAAAACGGGTTTTGATGCTTTCTAGCCCCAAAAATCGGTTGAAAACAAGTAAAAGTCAGGTCCTAGAACTCACACAAATGAGCACAACGCCAAGGGCTTCGATTTGACTTGCTCCTCAACGATTTTGCCCGCTCGAACCAACCCGAACCGACACTTTTTCCTCTTTCTCTTCTTTCTCTCTTCTCTTCTTTCTTTGGCTGATTTGTGAGTGTGGGGGAGAGGGTAAGGCTGCCCTCTCCCTTATATACTCCCACTCACCCGACTTTCTTTCGTTGGCGAGTTTGGTCCTCGACTTTGGACTTTATTTTTTTTTCTCCTTCGTCGACTTCAAAATAATAAATAACCGGGTGTTACAAGTCCACCCCCCTTAAATAGGTTTCGTCCCCGAAACCTGTTATTCCTCGAACAAACGTGGATAATGTTGTCTCATTGTTTTCCTCAGTCTCCCACGTTGACTCGGATCCCTTCCTGTGCTTCCACTGTACGCGCACCAGGGGAACCACTTTATTCTCAGCTTTTTCTCTTTTCGATCGACGATTGCCACTGGTTGCTCCACATATATGAGCCGTTGGTCCACTTGCGATATCCTCCAGTGGAACAATCATGTCTTCATCAGCTAAGCACTTTCTCAGATGAGATACATGGAATGTCGGGTGAATTCCACTTAACTCATCCGGTAACTCCAATCTATAGGCCACCTCTCCTACTCGAGCGATGATTCGGAAAGGGCCTATATACCTTGGGCTCAACTTGCCCCGCTTCCTGAATCGGATGATACCCTTCCAAGGTGAGACCTTCAACATAACCCGGTCACCACACCTGGAACTCGATCGGCCTGCGTCGTTTATCAGCATACGACTTCTGTCTGTCTTTGGCTGCCTTCATGAAGGCTTTAATTTTCTCAAGCTTCTCATTCGTAGCCTCGATTATCTCGATGCTCCCAATTACTTCTGACCGATATCACCCCAACAAACGGGTGTTCTGGCATCTCCTACCGATAGCATCTCATATGGTGGCATACCAATGCTGCATGGTAGCTGTTGTTGTATGAGAATTCGGCTAACGTTAGGTGGTCATCCCAACTTCCCCCGAAATCAATCACACATGCCAAAGCATGTCTCCAGTGTCTGAATGGTCCTTTCTGACCGACCATCAGTCTGGGGATGATAAGCCGTGCTAATATGTAACCTCGTTCCCATAGCGTCGTGGAATTTCTTCCAAAATTTAGATGTAAACCGGGTGTCGCGATCAGACACAATAGACAACCGGCACACCATGACAGTTACAATTTCCTTGATGAAGAGATTAGCCAACCTACTCAGATGATATGTCTTGCGGATCGGTAGGAAGGAAATGAGCACTCTTCGTCAAACGGTCAACTATCACCCATATGTCATCGTACCCTTTCGGGGTACGCGGAAACTTCGTAATGAAGTCCATGGTGATGTGCTCCCACTTCCATTTCGGTATATCCAAAGGTTGGATCTTCCCATACGGCTTTTGATTCGGCCTTCACCTGTAAGCAAGTAAGGCACTTACTCACATACTCCATCACATCGCGCTTCATACCTGGCCACCGATAATCCTTCTTCATATCTTGGTACATTTCGTGGCACCTGGGTGAATGGAGTATCGAGTCTTGTGAGCTTAATCCATTATCTTCACCCGCAGATCCCCAAAACGAGGAATCCACACACGACCGTATCGGGTTCTAACACCGAGTGTGTTTTCACCCATTCCCCAACCAGATCTCTCATTCTTTCAGAGTTAAGATGATCTTCTTTCAGTGCTGTCATCTTGAAACTCCTTGACTTGCTTCATTATATCGGAGGTCATGATCAATTGATAAGCTTTCACCCGAATTGGCTCGGGTCTCTCCTTTAGGCTAAGGGCATCCGCCACCACATTGCTTTGCCCGGATGGTAGTGGATCTCGCAATCATAGTCTTTATGAGCTCCAACCACCGTCTCGCCTCATGTTCAGATCCTTCTCCTCGAAGAAGGTACTTCAGGCTCTTGTGGTCAGTGAAAATGGTGCACTTCGTCCCGTAAGATAGTGCCTCCAAATCTTTAGCGCAAAGACCACGGCTGCTAGCTCCAGGTCATGAGTAGATAATTGACCTCATGAACCTTCAACTGTCGGGATGCATATGCTATAACTTTCCCTTTTTGTATTAACACACACCCCAACCCTGAGTAGGAAGCATCAGAATAGACCACCTGGTCTTCACTTCCATCGGGTAATGACAGAACTGGAGCTTGAGTCAATCTCGTCTTCAATTCCTCGAATGCCTTCTCTTGAGCTTGACCCCATATAAACTTTACATCTTTTCGGGTCAACTTAGTCAGTGGAGAAGCAATCTTAGAGAAGTCTTGGATAAATCTTTTATAGTAGCCCGCCAAACCCAAGAAACTACGAATCTCGGATGGCGTCTTTGGTGACTTCTATTGCATAACCGCCTCCACCTTCGCCGGGTCCCACCATAATCCCGTCGGGATTCACCACGTGACCCAAAACTGAACTTCGCACAACCAGAACGCGCACTTGGAGAATTTAGCATACAACTTCTCCCTCCTCAGCGTCTCCAGAACCTCCCGAATGTGACCGACATGCTCAATCTCGCTCCTCGAATAAATCAGGATATCATCAATAAACACAATCACTAATTTATCCAACATCAACCGACACACACGGTTCATCAAATCCATAAAAGCAGCTGGCGCGTTGGTTAAATCAAAAGACATGACAAGAAACTCGTAGTGATCATAGCGCGTGCGAAAAAGCTGTTTTAGGAATATCTTGCTCCTTCACCATCAACTGATGATAACCAGATCGAAGATCTATCCTCGAAAACCAACTGGCACCCTGAAGCTGATCGAACAAATCATCTATCCTCGGTAAGGGGTATCGGTTCTTTACCGTCAACTTGTTCAGCTCACGGTAGTCAATACACATCCTCATACTACCGTCTTTCTTCTTCAAAAACAGGACGGAGCACCCCAAGGAGAGATACTCGGTCTAATGAACCCCTTATCAAGCAGCTCTTGCACTGCTCCATCAACTCTTTCATCTCTGTCGGAGCTAGCCGATACGGTGCCTTGGCACAGGTTGGGCACCCGGTATCAGATCAATCTGAAACTCGATCTCTCGGTCGGGTGGCACTCCTGATAAGTCTTCTGGAAACACGTCTGGAAAGTCACACACAACGCGGTCAATCGGCTAGTCGTGGTGTTGGTGTATCCACATCCTTTACATAGGCCAAGTAGGCACTACATCCACGCCTCATACACTTTCCGGCCACCGCCATTGAAATTACTTTCAGAATCATCGTGACCCGATCACCATAAACCGTCACCGAACTCCCGTCAGGCACTGTCAACCGAATCATCTTCTTGCGACACACATGTTCGCCTCGTATTCCAGCTAGCCAATCCATCCCAAGAACCAAATCGAACCCACCTAAGGCTATCACGAACGGTCTAACGGGAAAACTTATGACCTTCTAGCTCCACGTCACAACCCTCTATCATTTCAGAAATTCTGGTAGGACTTACCTATGGCAGTTTCTACATCAAAGAACGCTTCAACCCATCTACTATTAACAGGCAGCTTAGCACAGAAAACAAGCAGAATAAAACTTTTACTAGCACCAGAATCAAATAACACAAAGCTACAGTTTGGTTCACAGAAAACGTACGGGACACACATCAGGGTCCGTCCTAGCTTCCTCCTGTGTCATGGTGAATGCTCTGGCGCTCGCCCTCGGTCCTTCACCTCCCGTCCTCTTCGCCCCGGAACCCTCAGCCCTCGGCTTCTTACAATCCTTGCTCATATGATCACTTTCCCCACAGTTAAAACATTTGCCCGCAAGGCAATCCTTTGCGATGTGCCCCGTCTTCCCACATTTGGAAGCACACATTCAATCTCATCCGACATTCTTCTCCCGCATGCTCCCTTCCACACTTGCCACACCTCTTTTGACCCCGCACTCGAGGTGGCCCCCACGGGCGGTCATCCACCCGTGCCTTTTGTTACCGTCGAGGCATCACCCCGACCAAAACCTTCTCCCATTCTAGTTCCGATCACCACCACCCTTCTTATTCGCTTCAGTCACCACCACCTCCCGCTCATCATATAGCCTCCCGGCCAAATCGACGCGCCGACCTAAACGTGCTTGGCCGGGCGGCTCATATGCCTGCGAACATCCACCGTAAAGCCCTGATATACCTCTTGATCTTCCGAGACAGAAGTGTCACCTGATCCGGGCACCAAACCGTGCCATTTCATTGAATTTGGTGGTGTACTGCTGGTTGTGTCATGGTTCTTGCCTCCAGCTGCAGAAAACTCCCTCTCTATCTTATCCATCTCCCCTGTGAGGACAGAACTCCTTAATCACCATCTTCTTCAGTTCGAGCCATCTCATTCTCCCGATTACCCCGGTTACCCCCCGCTTGGACAATGTTGTCCCACCAGCATAGAGCCGATGTCCACAAATGAATGAGTGGCAAACTTCACCTTCTGATCTTCCGGCACTCGCTGATGTCGAGAACAGTCTCCATTTCCCTCACCCAATGGTGAGCAGCAGCACAGTGCCTTTCTATCGAAAGTGGGGGCTTGCATCTCATAAACGCCCCGTAGTTACAGCCTCGTGCCACCTCTTGCACAGGCTCATCTTCCTCTTCCTCATCTTCCTTATCAGATAAAATGTTTCAGGCTCCGGTGCTCTCGTCCCCCCGAAGACCTGTTTCTCTCCTTTCTTTCTCCTTCTTTCACCACCTTGATGACTTCGGTCACCACAGACGGTGTAAAGATTGTCTGCATGACCTGGTGCACTTTCTTCAACAACAGCCTCCTTTACCGAGGCCCTTAAGTTTGCACTCTCATCCCAGCCTCCGGATGAGGGGTCTCAGGTTCTTCAGGAACCACCTTTTCAAACTCTTGGCCTTCCTCTTTGGGTCGCGGCTCAAACATCAGGTCCGCCACGCCTCCACACCCTAGAAGCTTAGAAGATCTACCTCCAGCCATTCTCTAAATCACACTGAAAGATTCAAACACTTACACGGTCATTCAAGGGAAAACAACTCAGTTTATGTCAGTATAGTAAGTCCCTAATTACAGTGACCAGTTATGATTAGCCACTTACTTTACTCTTCATACTCTGAGCATTACCTATCTGACTACATCAGTATCTAAATCTACATACAACTTGTAAACCACTAAACATGCGCACATAATACCGGTTATCATTAAGGAAAATACCTGATGGCACGCACTACTCAGATTGGCATCCCATTCCCTTTTCGTCCCATTTTCAGTTAAGTTAAGGTTTTACTTGTAGGGCCCCGTTCCCGGGACACTTACAGTTGGATCCTCATCGCACATAAACATATAATTACATTTGCCTTAGGAAAATATTGCAGCGGAAACATTCAAAAGGACATCTCATTTCATTATAAAACTTTTGCTAAATAATACAGCGTCAATCGGTTACAAAATACATTGTTGCATTATATCAACAAAAGCATTAAATGAATGGATGCCATCCCAAAAGCTGAGTAACCACCTCGTGCCATCCTCAGCAATCATTACCCTGCCAACTGGAAATACATCAAAGTCAGCGTTGCTGAGTGAGTTCTAGTTTTATAATAAAACATACTTTACTTTCATTTAAAACCGTTCATTCTTTGGCATGATCACACATCATACGTACACATAGATAATATCTTTATTATCTTCTTCATTCATCCATTCATTCATTCATTATATCTTTACTTGCACATCGGATATCTTCCGTTCCAATACCATATGCTACCCCCGAACTATTTAGCTACTCGGCCGAAGTCAATAAATGAACAGCTGAGTGTATGCCGCAGTACTAGAGGTAAGCGGTAGAGGTTATATATAAATGGTCGATCACAAAGAAGGACCCTGATATCCAATGCTTGCAAGACTTTCACCACTCTCCTCGTTCAATAATGATGCATCATCATGTTCCACTTTTCATTATCTTCCACTTTACATTACATAATACTTCATTTCATTCATTATATCATACACGTAAAGCCACGGAATGATAAACATACATCATAATAAGGAACATTAACATGTACAGTCATCACGTCATATAGGGCAACATCATACATACATAACATGATCATGCATAAACATGCAACATAATCATCATCATGCCTACATGCTCTCTAAGACCTCAATCGTCGCCCTACATGAACTTACGGGAACCTTTACGTCAAAACTTACATCTGCACTTTTCCCCGAAAGTCAGAAGTTAAGCTACACTTCTCCTCGGGTGCAACAGCACCTATTCGGGCGTATGGACACCCTTCAGTCGTATGGCCTCCAGCGACTGAATCATGCGATTGGACTCATGTGGATGAACATCTATGCGAATGAACACCTAGTCGTGCGTATGGATCTCATGCGGATGGAACTAATGCGAAGAGCACCTATGCGACTGACCTCATGCAAATGGACTCATGCGACTAAGCACCTATGCGACTGGACCCTCAGTCGTATGACTCCCATGCGACTGGACTCCCAATCGTACGAATGGAAAACTTAATCGTGCGAATGAACCCTCAATCGTGCGAATGAACCTCAATCGCCTCTCAATCGGCCGTATGGCCTCATTCGGTCGCCTAGCCCTAGCTGATGCAGAAAGAGTTCATCCCGAATCCAATCTGCCATTTTCGGCCTCCAAGCTCATCCAAACCCATTCTAAGCCTAAATCAACCATCTTAGACTTAGTAATGCATACCACAACACCATACAAGCACACACAAGCCCGGGAAACAAACTCTAAACCGTCACACGCAAACACACCCAAATGGGTCATAAACCACACATACAAAAACGGGTTTTTGATGCTTTCCAGCCCTAAAATCGGTTGAAAACAAGTAAAAGTGGGATCCTAGAACTCACACAAACGAGGCACAATGACAAGGGCTTCGATTTGACTCGCTGCTCAACGATTTGGGCCACTCGAACCAAACCCGAACCGACACTTTTTCCACTTTTCTCCTCTTTCTCTCTTCTCTTCTTTCTTTGGCTGATTTGTGAGTGTGGGGGAGAGGGTAAGGGCTGCCTCTCCCTTATATACTCCCACTCACCCGACTTCTTTCGTGGCGAGTTTGGTCCCTCGACTTTGGACTTTAATTCTTTTTCTTCCTTCGTCGGCTTCAAAATAATAAATAACTGGGTGTTACAGTTACTCACCCCTTCAAGATATGCTTTGGTTTCTTTGGGTGTTCTTGTGTTTGTGGTGTTTAAGAACACACAACTTTACATCTTTTGTTTGCATATTTCGTGTTTTGATGTGAATTTAGAAAGATTGAATATGTAATTGGGTGTCATGCATTCAATCGAAACAGAAATGTGGAAATTAGATGACGAAGATGGGGGTGTTTGAGCGAGGTTTAAAAGGCCTAAAAAGTTAAGTTTGATATGATAATAGAGGTTCTTTGTTAGTGCTAAATATAGTTCTTACATACAAATTAGTTGCCAACCCCTTTGAAACAGAACATCTGAATCGAATTTCTGGATGAAACGAAACCAGTCTCACTTTAGGTAATTGCCAAAACTGAATCACTGTATGAGGGCATCTTTGATATTCTGAGTTTAATTGTTACGACCTTCATCATCTAGCGCTAATCTTTTTCTATTCTATTTTTCAGAACATAACAATGTGAAGATGCAGACCAACTGCTCGATGAAATGCCATACCCAAGTTTTACCTTTTTTTCGTGTTAGAACATGTAGAGTAAGTTGATAAGGTTTTATTCTCTAGAGGTAGGTTCATATCTCTATATATCCTTTGATTTGTTTTATTTTTGTTTGTGCGTTGTATGGAATTTTGTAGTAACTTAGTAATGTTATGTACACGGATCGTTTGATATAGTATCATTAGGGACTAATGATCCTTTATCATACAACCTAGAAAAAAATTGCACATCAAACCATACACCATGTATGACATGTACAATGATTTCAATTTTTTAAACTTTCAGGACGGGTTAAATTCGGATGTTAGAACAAAAGCTTTGAGTTGCAAGCAGTTTACCTACATGCAGGTACATGTGTTTGTTGCGTGAAATGTGTATAGAATATAATAAATGCATATATTCTAAATTCCTTGCTATATCTAACAGTTAACATAAAAAAAGAAGATAGTTTACTTCAGCTTGTTGCAACACTTGAATTATCAACCTGTGCTTACCGAAAGGATGAGGAGTTGATTGCAAATTACAAGATTGAAGTGGAGGTGTAATGTGATTTGATTAAATGCTTGAATAATCTTTTGATTTTGAACATTATAGGAATGCCCTGCATTCCGCTTCTTAGGTCCATTTAACATGTTCGTTCAAAATTCCTAAATATAATGAACAATTAATTTTTTTATTCTTTTAAACATGTCAAATGGTTAATTTTATTGAGCGGGTCAAACGGGTAAATTTTAAGTTGATAAATTGGTGTGGTCTTTATGCATATAGAGATATTAAAACAGTGCAGACTTGTGAAGTTTATTGCTATCAATTAGTACAGATTTTATGCACTATATACCCACCAAAACATTACATATATGTGAAGTTGTTGCTGTCTATTTTGACCTGTTTTTATACATAATATTAGCTGTCAAAAAAGTGCAGATTTATGCACTCTGCTGCTTATGATTTTGTGTAGCCTTTATGCATAGTCATCAAAACAGGGTGGTTTGTTCCTTTTAGAACAGTGCAACATTTATACATTAGCTTAATCCTTTTTATTTGAATTTTGTTAGCCATCTAAGTTTTGCTACTTACCTTTAGAACCTAATTGTATTCACAAAGTATATGTCATAATATGATGTGGTACTTGATTACTTGATTACATAATGTGTTCTAATGTGTTCTTATATTTGTGGCAGGGTGCACTAAATTGGGAAATATACGAAGCGAAGCAGGAGGCAGTTTGTTATGACACTCTGGTTTTGAAAGTGTTTACGTACATATAAGCTTTTTCATGATTAAGGACTCGGTATGAAGTAAAATGAGCTCCTTGAACTTAGGTAATAAAACCTTTGTTTTTGTTCTTGGGTGTAGATTGAGAGATGTTATAACCTTGTAAGATGACCAAGAATAAATAAAATGTTTGTTTGTATGAAGTATAATCCTACTTTGAGTTTCATACATTCAAGCTCCTATTTTGGTTTTATTTTCAATCGGGTTCTGCAAATTTGAGTTTAGTTATATAGCAAACCGGCAACTAGAAGAAGTAATGTTGCACTTTGATTTCTTGGGTTGGCTAACTTCTGCTTAACTTTTAAGTAACTTAAAATATTATAGTGAGGGTTTCCAGTCTCATATTAAATACATGCATGTCACTATATGTGCACAAAAGAGTAACTTGACCTAGGTGTTTTTGTATATGCTTTCGAGCGTTTACCGATAAATTGAATTTTAATTGACCTTTGTGTGAGAATTTTTTTTTGTAAAATGCTAGATTATTTTGTTAGAAATACAAGATTATTTTGCTATTCAATATTTCATAGGCTATGAAAAAAGTGAGTTTTGGTTGGTTTGACTCGTTTAAACTGTGTTTTGATAATTATGATTATCTAAAGTGTGTTTCGGTTGTTTTGACCTGTTTAGAGTGTGTTTTGATCACTTAGATCATTTAAAGTGTGCTTGGGATGTTTTGACCTATTTAAAATGTGTTTCGATCATTTAAAGTGTGTTTGGGTTGTTTTGAACCGCTTAAAGTGTATTTTGATCACAAAGAACATTATAAATTTTGTTTGGGTTGTTTTGACCCATTAAAGTGTGTTTTGATCACAAAGATCGTTTGAAGTGTATTCTAGGTTACTTTGACCCAATTGAAGTGTGTATCTTTAAGATCATAATAAAGTAAGTTCGGTTAAAGTGTCTTTTGATCATTAAGATCATATTAAGATCATTTAAAGTGTATTTTAGGTTACTTTGACCCAATTGTAGTGTGCACCTTTATGATTAAAAATGAGTTTGGTTTTTTGACTCATTTCCAATGTGTTAAGTTAACATAGAGCATTCACAACCCGTTCCCTAAAATTATGAGTATATTTTTTATATTATATGTTATGGTTATAAGTGATTGTGAGTGAAAAATATAAGAAATTTACTGTTCAATCTGTATTTTTAGGAAATATTGTTCAAAACCCTATAATGTTTTTAATATATTTTAAGTGTTTGTGAGTGAAGTAGAGAGAAAAAAGTTATGATAAAGTTGGAAATGAGAGAGAAAAAGTAGTGAGTGTAATTATATGAATAAAGATAGAAAGAGGGTTGTGGAAAGCTCTGATGGCATTTCATTGAGATGTTAAATTCGATTAGAACGCTAATCATGCTAACTCTTGGTTGTGTAGGAAAAACTCATATACGATAGCCATGAATAGAAGATCTTGGCTCAAATATTTGAATAACTAATACTTGGGAATATTGTTATTACTAGATTTTTTTTACTCTTTCGAAATGGATAAACAAGAAATGTATCATTTTTGTAAAGCCCAACAAATTGCTAAGAAGTGGAAAATGGGATTTGAAATTTACGTATCACAAAAGCCGCTGCATCGCGCGAGTTTCTTACTAGTGATTTTATTTACAAATGCTTATTTGGCATATGCTAACTTAAACTTCCAAAGTGCAGGCCATGATTTTATCTTTTCACGTAATTATGTATTGTTTGATTTTAATTATTTTCAAATAACCAAGGTTTTAAGTTTTGTCTTATAATACTTTTAATTTTATAGGTGCTATCTTTAGTTATATGTGCTATCTTTTATTTGAAATTTTTACTTTGTTTGAGTTATATATGTTATATTCAATTAGTTATATGTATTATGTTTAACTTTTTAGTTATACGTATTATGCTATATGTGCTATCTTTGAGTTATATGTGCTATGTTCACTAAGTCGACCGTGATATTTTACGTTTATGTGCTATTTAAGTTTAATGTGCTATTTACGAGTTTATTATGCTATCATCCAGTTACTTCTAACAAGCCAAATCTCACATTACTCTTATGATAGTAGATTTATGAAAAGTAGCACCATGTAATTAGCACGCTGTTATACACAATGTAAATATGTAAAATAAGACTATGCAAAGTAGCATCATGTAAAGTATATAAAATAGCATTATGTATATGACACTTCGTAAACTAGCATTGTGTAAAATAGCACTGTATATAAGTAGCATTTTCTAAAGTATGTAAGTAGCACTTTGCAAATACGTAAATAGCACCATATACGATAGTAGCACTATATACGTCTTATAATAGCACTGTTATACTGCATATTTTTGTAAACTTTTTTAAATAAATGTTACTTTTAGAAAAAAAATATAGCAATATGATACATATATTAAAGATAAAAACATGCTTAATTTTATGGTATAATTTTTAAAAAATAATAAAGCATATAAAAATTATTTTAGTTTTAAAAAGTCAGAGGTAATAGTTTTAGTTTTTTTTAAAAAGTCAACACATTGAAGATTTATATTTTTTCTAGACGTATATTTGTTTTCCTTAATTAGCACTAATTATTTTCATTTCCATTAACTATTAGACTAATTGAAGATTGATGACTTATCAACAATCTTAGCCATCAATTTATTTAATCAACGCATCATATCTGTTTTCATGGTTTTTAAATAGCATTTTAGTTTACATATGATATTTCAGCTTAAGATTTAAATATTCTATAATTTAGGAGATACAAATTATAATCGAATTCTCAAACATGTAAATTAAATTGTAAAAGAAAATAATAATCTTCTTGAAATAAATTCAAGAGACCCGTCCAGAAACCGGACCCACATTGTAAAACTTAAATGTGTCATTTTTGTTTTTAAAATTTCAAATTTCAAATTTCAAATTTCAAATCCTTTCATTTTTTTAGTTTACATACAAATTTTCAACTTAATATTTAAAGTCTTCTATAACTTAAGATATTCAAATTATAATAGAATTCTAAATAGATAACATTACCTATTAAAGAAAAAATCCTTTTAAAAAACGAATAGGAAAAATTATGGAAAAAATAGTTTTAAAACTCATTTAGCTAATGCAAATAACATGTTACAATAGCTTATTAATAGTGTGTCATGTGACATTGAACATACGACAACATATAACTAATACTTCACCCTTTTTATTTCGGAAAATTATATTTTAATAATCTAGACTTATAATTATTAGTCAATATTAATCTCAATAACAGTTTAACCAGTACTAATCTTAATTTTTAATTTTATTACTAATAACAGTCCCAATCTAACTTTTTGTTAATTCTGTTAGTTTTTTATAACTATTATGTAGTGTGACGTGTGCCGTGATGTATAACAAATAAATAATTAAAAATATAATTATATTACTCAATTTTCTTAAGAAAGATCATTTTTTGAAAGTTATTCAATGTAATATTTTTGTCGCTAATGAAGTAGTTTGCAGACAAAGAGACACAAAAATTGAATGATATATTTATATATTTTATTTTCGCCATGTAATAAGTTATGTCACATACCATATCACGAGCAACGTCACGTGTCACTTAATAAAAAACTAACGGAGTAAACGGACAATTAGCCTTATGTGGTGTGACATGTGACGTGATATTTAACATAGAAATAATAAGAAATATAATAATATTACTCAATTTTCTTATAAAAGATCATTTTTTAAATTTATTCAACGTAATGTTTTTGTCGTTGATGAACTAGTTTGAAGACAAAAAGACGCAAAAATCGAATATATATTTATATTTTTTTATTTTAGCTATGTAATACGTCATGTCACATGTCAAATCACGAATAATATCACGTGTCACATAATAAAAAACTAACAAAGTAAACGAACACTTACACTGGCTTGTTATTGGTAACATAATTAAACGTTAAGATTAGTATTAATAAAACTATTAATTGAAATTAATATTGATCAATAACCAATAGTTTAACTTGTTAAATCTAATTTTCCTTTTATTTATTATAGTATACTTTAAAACCCAAACTTAAAACCCATAATGCAAAAAATACAACTACATTATGCATAGGTTGTACGTTGTGATGTTGTGTAAAAATTGTGAGAAAATATTCAATAAATTATATTTAATCTTCTTGAAAGTAGGACTGTTCAAAATGTTCGCGGCTCGAAGTTCGCTCGAAAAAAGCTCGGTTCGAAAAAACTCGTGACTAAACGAGCCGAGCCGAGCCGGCTCGGTTTCTAAACGAGCCGAACTCGAGCTAGGGGTGGCTCGGCTCGTGGCTCGACTCGTGGCTCGATATGTTATATATATTATTATTATATATTATTATTATATATATTATTATTATTATTAAAACCCTAACCCTAATAAACCATCCTTACTAGTTGTTCCCAAGTCCCATTCTTTTCAATTTTCATCTTCTCCAATCTCCAATCTCCCAAGTCCCATTCTTTTCAATTTTCAGCTCAGTTACATTTTCGAGCCGAGCCGAGCTGGCTAGTTAGGCCATCGAGCTCGAGCCCGAACCTATCTTGGCTCGGCTCGTTTTGGCTCGTTTACAGCCCTACTTGAAAGTCACAGTTTGAACCCTCTAAGTTTATTTATATCTTTACATTATGCCTTATACTTATTTATTTGCCTTTTTATAACTCTATTTTTTAATTTATTTTAATTTTTCTCTTATAAATCTTGAAATTTAATGTTTTATTATAAATTTGAGTGTATCTCTGTGACATACTATATTATTATTGGACTATATTTCGACGTAATTACTTAATACTTTAAAAGGCAAACATGAAAGCTTTAAAGCTTTGTGTACAACTATCTATTGCACAGGTCACATATGTAATTTTCTGAAACTTTGAAAAAATGCTTGATTTCCTCTCTCTATCTATCTGTCGTATGGATTAAGCTTTTAACCGTGAATCTTCCGTGTTCGATGTCATCGCCTGAAGTAGATCAAGATGGCGATGTAACTTCGTTGAATTGCTGGCACCAGGACCGACGGTAGTGCCCCGACTTCTGGAGGAGCCGCCGTAGTTGCTGGTATTGAAAAAGATCAAACAATGATTGTCAATGTGATCCTAATTTTACCCCCACTTAGTGTAATTAGGTTATATCAATTTGTTCAAGTGGATGGAGATTTTGGGAACGTGTTTCGTGAATAAATCTACAAGTGAAATTTATTTATTTATATAAACAAACAAACTATGTTTTATAGTTTTATTTTCTGCTGATTGTTTCATAGTTGCTGTTGAGCTTCACTTAAAGCTTCATTTGAGAATTTGTGGTACTATAGGAGTTGTTGGGAAAGATGACCTCATATTGAATTAATTTGTATTAATCATTATTCATTAACTTCATATGTGAATTCAATCTTAGATTTTCTTAACTATAACTTGGAGGGTTTTTTTTGTAGGTTATATGTTAAAAGGTTAATATCTTAGATTTTGGATCTGCGATTTATTTTCATTTATATGCAATTATAGATACCTTTAATTGTATTACTACTATGTCTTCCAATATTTTCTATGAGAAGGGATTGTGTTCGGTAGGTATGAATTCTTTTAACTAAACGATTAATTTCATGCATTCAGTCTTCAACGAGTGTAGGATTGAGTGGATACACAACCTGCAGATAAGAAAAAGTTATTGTATAAGAAGAAATCACATGAACACACTAAAAGCAACATCTGCTGTGAATCCTTTGGTATTCACATCCACGATTAAGTCATCTTGATGAGGTTGAATAGTTATTCAGGTTATATGATGTTGTTCGGTTGCTAGATCGTTACAACACCTAGGCAATGCTTGCTAATTTTTGATAGAATAATCCTTGTTGGGCCATAAGGATTAGTCAACAATCAAGAAAGTCAAAAGCCCAAATTATGTGAGGGTATTGAAGTTGGTTGAAATAATCCAGAAAAGAAAATAGAAGTTTATCTTTGTTTCAAATTTTATTAAGTTTATTTAATAGTTATCTAGATCCTATAATTTAGATATAGAGTAGAGTAGCCTCCAAGTCATTGTTTAATATAAATACATGTATAGGGTCGTATGTTTTTTCATGAGTTTATGAAGCTATTGAGTTTTTGAGTATATCATTGTGTTCATACAAAATATCAATTGTTTTCTCCAACAATTGGTATCAGAGCCTAAACGATTCTAGGCTCGTGCGGAAGATTGCAAGCCGAAGGGGGAGTCTAACCCTTCTACAAATTACAGATTCAAGGTGTGAAGCCGAGAATCAAAGTTGAAACCGTGAAGGTTTCTGCGTCTTCTAGAATCGAAAGCTGGAAGTATCACCACAATCGTTCTCGCGTACCTACACCCGAAGAAATAAGAAAAACTACGATGGCAGGAGAAGGCGCTAACAACACTCCAAACCACCAGATTATTGTCCAGCAAAAGGAACCGGGCATGTCCTCTTTAACGTGTCCAAAACTAACCGGATCCAACTACAACATGTGGGTAGTCATGATGGAAGCAAACCTTGATGCCCAAGGCTTGTGGGAAGTAGTTACCGGAGAAGTGCAAGACGACAAGAAAAACAAGCTAGCGAGAGCCCTTATTTACCAAGCCTTACCGGAGAATGTCTTGATGCAAGTTGCTACAAGTAAGAATGCTAAAGATATCTGGGTTTCTTTGAAGACAAGATACCTAGGAGCGGATCGAGTTCAACAAGCCCGGATATGTTCTTTGAAACGGGAGTTTGAACAATTAAAGATGGGAGAAAAGGAGGTCATTGAAGACTATGCGGGAAAGATTTCTGAACTTTCAAATAAACTGGGTCGACTAGGCGTCATCGTTACCGATGAAGAGCTAGTTAAAAAAATTTCTCGATAGTGTTCCGGATCGATTCATTGCTATCGTTGCTACAATAGACCAATGGGCCGATTTAACAAAAATGACTTTTGATGATTGTATTGGCAGGTTAAAGGCGTTTGAAGAAAGAATAAAGGGAAAAACTTTATCGGCCGAGGTTGGTGGACTCATGTACGCCAAAACCGAGAAAACAACTAAGAAAGAGACAGATCAAGACCGGAAAACTAATGGCGGTCGAGGTCGTGGTGGTGCAAGAGGAAGAGGTCGCGGGCGAGGTTATGGTAGATGACGAGGAAGAGGCCAAAATAATCAAGATTCTTGGAGTAATTATCAACAAAGAACACCCAACGAACAAAACCAAGAACAAGGACGGAACGTTAACCCCGGTAGAGATAAAAGAAGTGTTCGATGTTATAATTGCTAAAGTTTTGGTCACTACGCATGGGAATGTACAAAACCCAGTGAACCCGAAGCAAATCTTAATGAAACCGAAGATCGAGGACCAACTTTAAAGATGGTACAGGCTGAAGAAAAAATCCTCCTACATGAGGACAAAGTGCACCTGACTTTATACAAAAGCAATGCAAAGGATGGCTCGACGTGGTACCTCAACAATGGCGCCTCGAATCACATGACCGGGGATGATCGCCACTTTACCGAGATTGATAAAAAGATAACGGGCTTGGTGCGATTTGGAGATGGCTCTAAAGTTGAAATCAAAGGGAAAGGGTCAATAGTGTTCGAATGCAAAAACGGGGAACATCGAGTAGTTGATGATGTCTATTACATCCCGGAACTATGTAGTAACATACTAAGCCTGGGTCAACTAACAGATAATGGCTGAAAAGTATGGATGGAGGAAGATTATTTGTGGCTTTATGAAGAAGATAATCAAGTCTTAATGAAGGTGAAAAAGAGCCCAAACCGTCTGTACAAAATCAATTTGAAAATTGGTACATCGGTATGCTTTCTAAACTCCACTAATGACCTAGCATGGTTATGGCATGCTAGGCTAGGTCATATAAGCTTTAAAACAATGAACCACATGAGATCTAAAAATATAGTACTTGGCATACCAAACGCTCCTCATGGCCATTACGTTTGTGATGCTTGCTTTGTAGGCAAACAAACACGTAAACCGTTTCCGAAACATGCCAAGTATCGAGCTAGCAAACCACTCGAACTAGTACATATAGATCTATATGGACCAATATCACCTCCGACTCTAGGAGGAAGTAACTACTTCATGCTAATCGTTGATGATTATACGAGGTACATGTGGAGTTACACTTTAAAGAAAAAAGATGAGGCACTTGGAGTATTCAAAAGGTTCAAGAATGAGGTTGAGCTTGAAATCAACTTGAAGGTTAAGGCGATTCGAAGTGATAGAGGTGGCGAGTTTCTCAATCAATTGTTCACCACCTTCTGTCATGAAACCGGGATCAAACGACTCTTTACCGCTCCATATTCACCTCAACAAAATGGTGTCGTCGAGAGACGAAACCGAACTATAATGAACACAACTCGAAGCATGATGAAAGCCATGAATCTTCCTCAAAATCTATGGGGAGAAGGAGTGAGGCATGCTACTTTTATTCTTAACAGAACTACGACAAAAGCAATTGAGAAGGTTACCCCGTATGAGGCACTAAAGGGACAAAAACCAAATTTAACACATTTACGTGTTTTTGGTTGTTTATCACACATGAAGAACACTTTTCCTCAACTAAAGAAGCTAGATGATCGAAGTAAAAAGGTAGTATACCTTGGAACCGAACCGGGAACAAAAGCTTACAGGTTGTTTGATCCAAGCCAAAAACGTCTCTATGTAAGTCGCGATGTTATTTTCGAAGAGAAGAGAAAGTTTGATTGGTTAAAACATAAAGAAAGCATGCATATGGGAACAGGACCTGAATGGATTAATTTTTCCATTACCATGGATGAACAATATGAACCAATTGACAATAATACATCTTCTTCAATACAACAACAAGTTCAAAGTGATTCTGAAGAAGTAAACGACCCAACAACAGGCCCAAGTGGACCTGATTCAAGTCCAACAGTAAAAGATCCAAGTCCAGCAGTAAATCAAGACATTCAAGACCAATCCAACGATTATGATGAACAAAATATTTCAGAAAACCAAGACGATCCCGGTACAACACTTCAAAGATCCACTCGTCAAGTGTTTAGACCAAAACACCTTGACAATTATGTTCTGCTCAGGAGAAAACCTTAATGCATGATAATGAACGACAAAATATTCATGAAGCCAAAAATAAAAAAACATTGGATGGAAGCTATGAGAAAGGAATTGCTTGCTATCGAAGAGAATGGCACGTGGATGCTTACAGTTTACCAAAAGATCGTAAAGCAATCGGTCTTAAATGGGTGTTTAAAGTAAAAAGAGATGCTGAAGGAAATCCTACAAAAGTATAAAGCTAGACTCGTCGCGAAGGGCTATATTCAAAAACAAGGCATCGACTTCGATGAAGTCTTCGCCCCGGTTGCTCGAATGGAAACTATAAGGTTGTTGTTGGCCTTGGCTGCAAAACAAGCTTGGAAGGTGTATCACCTAGATGTGAAGACGGCGTTTCTAAACGGTGACTTAAAGGAAATTGTTTACGTGAGGCAACCGGAAGGATTTGAAGTACCCGGAAAAGAGCACTTCGTGTATCGACTACACAAAGCTTTATATGGGCTCCGACAAGCGCCCCGTGCTTGGAGTGAGAAATTGGATGGAACACTAAAACGACTAGAGTTCCAACGGTGTCCAAGAGAGCAAGCCGTGTACAAGCGACTAAATGAAAATGAGCTCGTAATTGTGGGAGTTTATGTAGACGATCTAATCGTCACGGGGTCAAATCTAAAAGAGATTGAGTTATTCAAAAAACAAATGATGGCAGAGTTTAAAATGCAAGAACTTGGCCTACTATCTTATTATTTAGGAATTGAAGTTGAGCAGAAGGATGGGAATATCACCTTGACACAAAAAGGGTATGCTAAGAAAATCTTGGCTAGCTCAGGAATGTTAGAATGCAACCCGTCAAAATATCCGATGGAGCCGAGACTTAAAGTGGACAAGGATGAAGGAGGAGAAAAAGTAAATTCTACCGAGTATCGTCGGGTCATTGGTAGCCTTCGCTATCTCCTACACACACGACCCGACTTAAGTTTTGCGGTTGGAATAGCTAGTAGGTTCATGCAAGAGCCAAAAGTGTCTCACTCCCAACTTCTAAAACATATCCTGAGATATGTACAAGGAACACAAAGTTATGGGATAGTATACAAACAAGATAGAAACGTTGATCTAGTTGGCTATTGTGATAGTAGCCATGCAACCGATGAGGATGCAAAAAGCACAACCGGTATGGTTTTCTACCTCGGAGAATCGTTATCATGGAATTTTCAAAAGCAAAAAACGGTGGCACTTTCTTCATGCGAGTCGGAATTTATGGCAGCATCTGCCACCGCGTGTCAAGCACTTTGGCTAAGAGGTTTGCTAAGTGAATTAGCCGGCCAACATGAGAAGGTGGTAAAGTTATTCGTTGACAACAAGTCCGCCATAGCCTTGATGAAAAATCCTGTTTTTCACGGAAGAAGCAAGCACATAAACACTCGATTTCATTTCATTAGAGAATGCGTCGAAAGAGGAGAAATTCAAGTTGGGTATGTTGAAGGCAAGTCTCAAAAGGCAGATATATTTACCAAGGCGTTACCAAAATTAAGGTTCGAAGAAATGCGAGCGCGACTCGGCATGAAAGACTTGGGAGGAACGCACAAAGATTAAGATTAAGGGGGAGATTGATAGAATAATCCTCGTTGGGCCATAAGGATTAGTCAACAATCAAGAAAGTCAAAAGCCCAAATTATGTGAGGGTATTGAAGTTTATCTTTGTTCAAATTTTATCAAGTTTATTTAGTTATCTAGATCCTATAATTTAAATATAGAGTAGAGTAACCTCCAAGTCATTGTTTAATATAAATACATGTATAGGGTCGTAAGTTTTTTCATGAGTTTACGAAGCTATCAGAGTTTTTGAGTATATCATTGTGTTCATACAAAATATCAATTGTTTTCTCCCAACAATTTTTTCAAGCACCCAACATTAATGGTGAATCCCATTTAGATCTACGCTTCTTTGTAATTATTTTCTTTGTTTATTCTTTCTAAGTCATGCATAATGTGATAGATAGATTGAAGCAAATGTTGTTTGTAGATGGCTGTAGAATTTAATTAAGGGGTGTTCAAGTATAAAGGAGTTGGGTGATGTTTTTTTTTGCAATTAAGCTGGCCCGGATCTAAAATGTATGAGGCATTCATAATATGCTTTCACACAGTCAGCATATCCCTTTGAATTGTTCTCTTTTGAAAATCAATTACATAACGACACTTAGTGAAGTATTTTGAATTAAAGTATTTTTGAATTGTTAAGTAGACTATATTTTGATGTAATTTTTATTCAAAAAAGAATATTATGTACAGCTTATTGACATACATGTCATCAAAGCTTATTCAATATTTTGATTTTTTACAATATTTTTTTCATTGTATTCTTCATATCTTATAATATGATTTATATAAAATCCAAATTTATTCGTGCTTAATTTATCACATTAATAATTTTTAACTCCTCCGTTTTTATTTTCAGTTTTCACGCTAATATGATCTATATAAAATCCAAATTTGTATGTGCCTACTTTATCACATTAATAATTTTTAACTCTCCTGTTTTTATCAATATTCACGCTAATTAACACTTTTTTCTATGAAGTTTTAAATATTATTAATGCCCAATTTCACGACAACGGTTCGACTTCGTTCAACGTTTCGACTTCGTGTTTTCATAAGTAGTTTTACGCCGGGACTTCGTGTTTTCATAACTAGTTTTACGCCGGGACTTAATACTATTATATATAAGACTAGCTTTAGTAAACCCGTGTAATGGTTTAAATAAATAAAATATTAATATAATAAATTTATTAATTAAACAATAATATTTTAAGATATGATATGACTGAAATAAAAAAACAGTACTATCAACTTTTTAAAATTTTGTTTGTAAATTTCTTTTATTAAAAATAAATATTTTGTTTTAAAACAAACCGTATACAAATGTCATTTTTAAAAGTTTTCTTATTACAACTCCCAAATTTAATAATTTAGAAATAGTAATATTTAGATATACCCTTAATAAAAAAATTTCTTTCTTAATTTATTAATTATTTAAAAGTATTAAATTAATATTATTAGTAATTAAGGTAATTATTTAATAGGAGAGAGAGGCGGGAAAATTTTGATGAGGAAGATTGTGATGCTGACACGTGTCATCTCAATGATTATGATGCTGACACGTGGCACCTCATTTACCCTTACGACATTTATTAATTTTTAATTCAATTTATATTAAAATTTTCTTCTTAATTTTATGTTCCTCTATTTTTAGTTTACTCTTCTTTCTTCGCATATTTCTAGTTTGTATATTTTCTTCATTTGGCTGTCGCTTATCGTGCCGCTCGGTACTTCCCATAGCAGATTTGAGATATAAAACAAGATACAGAAGGTAACATGTGCTCATAAAACATCATCTAAAACAAGAATAATGCAACACAAAAAACCACTCACAACTGAACTTAGAGCTTTATATTTATTATTATTACCACCACATCAACATAATTCACACGTACACAAACACAAGGATTAACATTAACATTAACATTTAACACAAAACACAACCAAAATCATCAACAAAACCAAATAAAAATGCACATATCGATCGAACCAACCAACATCTCCTCACGTACACCTACATATCAGCCCTCTGGTGAATCCCCCCACCCGCGGTCGCGGTGTGGTGCTGGCCCATGCCCGTAGCGTGTTCCGCGCGGCCTTTCATCTCTCGCGCCTTGTACCCCAACTTATCTCTAGCCTGGTCCAACGAATCGGCCCCGGGCGGGTGCCCGCCCGTCGCGTATTTATAAATCCACGACAAAACCGTCACCGCGGCCACCCCGAACCCGCCCGAGGTCAAAAACCCGGTCACGAGAAGGAATACGGTGATCGTAGCCGGTACGAGGACCGGGCTGAAGATCACGAGCAGCGGGGTGGCTATAGTTAGCGCGATGACGGTCCCGGCTAGTATGAGCCCCGAGAGGACGAGCAGCGAGCCACCTGCTGTTGCCGCGGTTGCGGCTTTTACCGCTTGGTGGACCCGCGGCGAGACTTGGTGCTGGTTCTGTTGCTGGTGGTGTGTGGTGGCTCCGGTGTAAGGCTGGTGCTGTGGGTTGTAGGTTTGGTGGATATCAGTCATTTTGTGTAGTACAGAGTGTTGATGAGTACGTGTTGGTGGTGGTGGTGGTGGTTTATATGGTGAGGTGGTGGTGGCGGTGGGGTGGGACGTGGTGGAAGATGAGTGTCACGTGTAGGGAGAGATGGTGGTCGTGCGGTGGTGATGACACGTGGGTGTTATGTGTCGAATGTTGGTTTAGTTTTGCATGTAAGCACACGTGAGAAGGAGCAGAGGATAACTTGAATTTCGATTGAGGATTTTTCAAACTAATGAAATGAAATTGTAGCTGTTTTTTGTTTGGTTTTAAAATGTAAGAAATTGATTTGAGTCGGCATGGTTTAAAAGGGAGTAGTAGTGTAAAGTGTAAAAGCGTAGGCTTTTTATACGCGAGGATAATGTACTACTATGAATCTTTGATATTTTTTAAATTAATTACGAATAATGTTAATCTGTTTACACCTAAAAATTAGATAACTAAAAAATATGTATCATTTTTAATATGGAGTAAATGTCATATTCATCTCTTCCTAATGTTTCGTTGAAATTGACATCTCAATCTAAAAACTATATATATATTTTTGTCATTTTAACATTGCAGTTTATCAAATATTATTATTTTCATCTGTTTCATTAATATTATTAAAACCTCTGTTAAAATTAAGGGTAATTTAGTATTTTTCAACATTTTAGTTAACCAATTAACCAATTAATATAAACTTAAAACTAATAAAAGCATTTTAATAGTATGAAAGCTTTTGATTTCTACTTGCGGCTAGGGAGACGACCCGATTAACGTTGATCCATCTTAGAAAGCTTCAACTTTTAACTGCGACTAGGGAGACAACATCGATTTCAACAAATTTTGAACATTTTTACGTATTTGATTGAGGATGTTGTGTTCGGGTACATCTATTCGATTTCAACACTTCGATATCATTACTTGTTTGCAATGGCGAAGCTTGGTAGGGGCTAGGAGGGCCCCCTCTTTTTTCTTCAGTAGTGTTAGTCTGTTAATGTTAATCTATTTACACCTAAAAGTTAGATAACTAAAAGATATGTAACATTCAATAGTAAAATGATATATTCATATCAATCTAAAAATTATATATATTTTTTTTTGCTATTTTAACATTGTGGTTTCTCAAATTATTTTTATTTTCATCAGTTCCACTAACATTATTAAACCTCTGTTAAGATTAAGGGTAATTTAGTATTTTTTAACATTTTGATTAACCAATTAATATTTACTTAAAACTAATAAAAGCATTTTAGTAGTATGAAAGCGTTCGATTTCTACTTGCGACTAGGGAGACGACCCGTTTAACATTGATCCATCTTAGAAAGCTTCAATTATTAACTGCGACTAGGGGGACGACGATTTTAACATATTTTGAACATTTTTACCTATTTAAATGAGGATGTTGTTGTGTTCTGGTACCTCTGTTCGATTTCAACACTTCAATATCATTACCTGTTTGCAATGGTGAAGCGTGCCCCTCCTCCCCCTTGTTTTTCTTCTGTAGTGCTAATTTCGGTCCAGTAATGTAAAATTTTAATATATATAGAGTTCGCCCCCTCTAAAATAGTTTATATTCGCCACCACCCCCCATTGTGTGGTTCAACCTTCGGCACTGCCTGTTTGATTGAGGCTATTGTTGTCATCGGCTCCATTGTTTAGATTCGATTACTTTGTTCGATTAGGCATTGTAAACCGCATTCCAATTACTCTAGTCGTCTCTTCCCAACATCATATTAGTTCCACGTCACTATATTAAGTTCATGTGCATGAAATGTAGAGTGTTCACCTTGCCGGTTCCAAAAATGCATTTGAAGGCCTAATTTTATGGTATTACATTCGCCATGTATCTAAAGCGCAGGACCTAGTGCTTTGAGTCGCCTTGCACCTAGGCACTCGTAGATTAAATTTCGTTAAACCAAGATAACAAATAATATGGTGATATTATATGTACGTAAGACGAAAAAAATGATACATGAACGCTATAAATAAAAAAACTTTTGTTTTAAAGGTATTGATTAATTAATAACATGTGTCATTGTGTAACCAAATATAGAGGCATAAAATTTAAAAAAAATCTTTATATATTTACAATGATGATAACTGTGTGTGTGTGTATATATATATATATATATATATATATATATATATATATATATATATATACACGTATAGTTAAATGTGTTGGTATTAGTTTCCTACTCGATTCACAGATTGGTGAAGTTGGAGGGTCTTAAGTTGACAAGTCGGTTAGGTTGGCTAAGTTTTCTAATTATATCATAATATAATTAAAATAGTATTTTCTTGTTTAGCAAGTTAGGTTTAGATCTATAGATATAGGGCTTGGGTGAACAGCCAAACAGTGAAGTCATATATAATAGACTCTGTAGATTCTCAAAAATAACCAGGTCATAAATATCAACTTGAAACACAGAGAATTTTTCTTGACAAACCACAAATCAATAAAACTCGGATAATGGTCTTAAAGGAGCATGAATCGGCTTCTTGTACAGGGGAAAACACAAAGAGAACTTTTTCTTATTATTAAAGTTACACAAACATACTCTACCTATTTGTAGACAAGTGTAAAATAAGAATGTTAATGACAATAATACCCTAATGATTACTCAAAATTATCCGAGGAAAGTAATAAAAAGTCTTTACCTGCACTTGCTTAACTCCACTTGTATATGTTCTTGTTCGATCACCCGCATATGTGATTTCACGTGACGTAATTTACCAATCATATATCAACACCTATACGTGGAACCTCGCATAATTTACCAAATTGATTTCACCCGCATGTAAAATAAACATGCAACCGTATGTGCCTTAATTCATCTGAAGGTGAAAAACCTTGTTCTCATGCAAGCAAAAAACCTATATGTTAATCAGAGGTAGATATTTTAACTGTATGTCATCCAAGAGATCCAATTTTAACGTGACCAATCACATTCTTACAAAGTGGTAACATGAAATTTATTCATTGGATATCAAATTACTTCAAGATAAAACCATTTTGTATATAAGTCCATGCAAGTCAACCGAGAATATGCATACTCATGTTATGGTTGTGTGATCCAATCAAAATTACCATTAGTGCCCATTAAGAAATATAGTTTAGTTTAATTTTTATTTTTGAGTTTTAATTTATCTTACCTATTTAGCGAGAAAACTAGTGAAATTTTGATATTTAAATCTCTCAAATGAATGGTTGTGAGCAATGCCTTGCAAAAATAATTTTTAGAGTTGGTTTTGGGTTTGTGTGATCGATGATCATGCACGCACTAAAGGGTGAGCCACACATCCTATGTGTTTTTTTAATCTAAGAAAACACTTCCATACAACAATTTATACACAAAATTATAAAACATTAAAATTATATATATATATATATATATATATATATATATATATATATATATATATATATATATATATTGTTATTTTGTAGAAATAATAAATTTTAAATTAACTATCTTTTTCTTTATTTATTGTTTTTTTGATTATTTTGGAAATCCTTAACTCGGGTTTCTCTATATTAGTCAATAGTATATATAATAATACAAAGGTCTATAATATTTTTTAAAAAAGTTTATATTATGCAATAATATTACAAAAACTTTAATATCTAATATACAACCCCATGGTTTGAAAAAAAAACAACTTCTTGTATAACCAAATTATAACTAAAATCAAGAAAGAGTTATGATAGTAAATCTTTGGTGAAGATATCTATAGACTCGTGAGTGGATCAGACTAGTAACACACAACTAGGCCAATGCTAACATGTTCCCTCACAAATATAAATCTATTTCTACATGTTTGGTCCTTTGATGCTTTACGGAGTTAAAGACTAATAAATGACATTGACATTGTCACAAAATACAAATATGACATGAGATAGGAGGCAATGTAACTCAACAAGAACATTACAAAGCTACATATGCGTCAACAACAACATTGGCAACGTCAGGATGTTCAACTTTAGCGCTAGATCAAGGGACGACATGTTGGTAATTATAGACCAAGACATTAGATTATCACTGAGAAAGAAACCTAATCCCAAAGTCAACCTTCGAGTATTAAGACACCCGCCCTAGTCCGCATTAGTGTAAGAGACCAGATGATGGACACAACTACAGACTGTGTTGAAAAATGCCCTAAACATAGTGAAGTACGTGTTTCAGTACATGGAGATGCGGTTCACGCAGCTCTTACATAAATAGACATACTTGTTAAATGACAAAGGCAATGTCTGTGGGAGTTAGTAAGGAACCAACACGACTATGGTATAGAGTTGGATCAGCAAGAGTTGTACCAGAGGATGATGGTTTTTGTCTTTGACAAAGGCAATGTCCATGCGAGTTAGTGTGAGCTAGCAATGTTGATAATAATTCGAATGGTGGTTGGTCTGACAACTAGACTAAAGGTCTCATAAAAGATCATATGAGTTGTTGTGAGAATCTTTAAACCATTAAAGGGCTGTTATATTTCTTAAGTTGACCATTGTTATCAAACTTATGGCAGTAGAGCCATCAACAACCAACAATGTTAGCACAAGATGGACGTGGAACAAGTTCCTAAATGCTACTACAAAGGAGTATAAACATTTTTATGTGTATGGTAGCTTTCCAAAATGGGCCACAGATGGCCTGAATCTTTATGTATGGAGTAGGTGATGGTTCAAATTTGACCCTTGAGCATCTAATAGGCGCGGTTCATAGGGGTGACCTGTAGGGGGACTCGCATCCGAAGCAAGGCATTAATTACTTGGACAGTTGGTTGAGTGTTGACCATAAAGATCAGAATAACTATGTAGGAGTTGTCCAAGTCAAAAAAGGGTTCATTTGGTTGAGTGGACGTGATAGCGCCAAGCGTACAAAAAAAGCCATGGCTAGACGTAAGGGCAAAAGAGTAAGGCCTGGTGATCAGAGATACGACCGATATGGGTCAGGTAAATTTGTTGAAGCTGTTGAAGCGGGTGAAATGTGAGGTGTTAGTGGACCAAGGCCAATATATTTGGACATCGAGGTTTTCAAAGGAACTATATGGAAAATTAGTTTGTCAAAAGTAACATGATGAGAGATAATGATCCAATGAGTAAGTGGATCCATACATCAATACCTAAGACGATCGAATGATGGTCCAAGCAAAGACAAAAGGAAGAACGAGACACAAGCTTAACTGGAGCTATTATGAAAAGCTTTGGATAGCATTGGCAACAAAACACATGTAGTGCACATAAGATGAGAAAATTCATACAATATGTCAAACGAAGCTCAAAACAAGAGGATCGTGGTTAGCAGAAGATTAAGTGTGTGGACAGTCATATTTAAGGTTTTTGCCTTAAATTTAGAAGGAAGTGATGCTTCAAACAGAAAGGTATGAATTATATAATTGATCAGGCAAATTGTGTGCACTGCTTTGTTTTGCTAAGACGTGTATGGACACGAAAAAATAAATTTAATACCATGACTTTGAAAAAAATTACGAAATGATAAATTATTAAACTCATATCCATTGTCACATTGAAAACTTTAAAAAACATCCAATTTGTTACGCTACCAAAACACCCAAATAAAATGTAAAACATCATCTAAAGATCGCCAATGCGATTACGGATAAACCTCTAATGGTGTGATTGCCTATCTGGTACAGTTGCAAGTGAAGGAGCCGGAGAAGAAGATATTTATGGTAGAAACGAATAAAGATCACTAACAGCATCACACCGTTGGAGAAGTGCTCCCGTTTATAGATCCTTAAAGGAAAAACCAAAAGGGTTAAAACCCGACAAAATGAACTAATATTTTTAACCATTTTTAGACACAAAAATATTGTTTAATAACTTGCTTAAAAAAAGGAGTTTCTAGTGTATTCAAGAAGAAGTAAGCACCATTCCCAAAAAGAAATTACATAGGAGTGTTTGTCCCTGTAGTTGTTGTCTTATATAGACGACTAGATAAACATGGAGATAATGATAGAAGCTAAGTCACAGTGTTGTGGTTGTTGGTCACCATAGATGAGTGACTTCCTAGAAGCATAGCCACCATATGGTCGATGACCAAAAGAAGGAAGCGGAGTAGCGGAGGCCATGGGTGGCAGGTCGCCACCATAGGGCGACAAGCCAACATAATATAGTGGCGGTAGGGCCAAATACTACTGTGGTTGATGTTGGGATTATGGTGTAGTAAAGTAAACTTCATTTCATGTGATCTAAGAGTGTAACCAAGATGATTCTTTGTGGATCCTGGCAAACTGAGAATGAGGCATGTTGCACCACAATCCACGGGTGTTACCTGTTATATCAATCTCACAACATATTATAATGGCAAACTTATATTAAGACCATAAACAAGACTGGATTAAATCTCAATGGACTTCAACTACAACGATGCACCAGCACAAGCTAGAGGTCTAAAATCTCAGGCCAGGGCTAGAACAACAGCCATAGGATGGTTAGGAATGCCTAGATTTCTACCGAGACTATGAACGATTTAGGCTCCAAGAAGAAACAGAGTTACATGAGGCTATGAGATGTATTCCTCGTGAGTACTATCAACTATCTTATTTAGATCAACCGACACCCAATTACCGGCTGACGTCGACATACCTGCTTCAACCTGTTATCTATCAGCCACCTCCAGCAGGCTACACGCCGACACCCTATCCCACCTATTTTATAACCACCATTGTACTCGCACTATCTTCCCTACCAAGTAGTAGCACCATACCTTTCATATCCGGAACATACCTAAAATTCTTTTGGCACTGGATCGCCAAGCCATCATCATGGTAGGAAAATCTTTCGATGATCGTCTAGTGTTAGCCTAGACCATAGCCACAGAGTGTGTGGTAGATCCAAGGACAAGTGATGGAATGAGGAATTATCTTATGGTATTAGTATTATTTTAGCTTGGATCACATAATAAGAGTTTGTTAAATACTTCTTTTATAAATTATTCCCAGATTCGTAGAAACCAAATTTAACAACTTATGTTAATAGCTAAATTATCTAAAGTTACAAGTTTTGGTAAATTTCATTAAACATAATCATGTGCTCTACTTCTGTTTTAGTTTTACTAATCGTAAATCCACACTAGGTAAATTTTATGGAAGGTGATAATGTGAAGTTTATTGTTCAGCCATTCAAGGGGCATGACGTGCCATCTCTCAAGATTCCCCACCCGAGTTAATTTATCTTACCGGCTCTAGTCACGTCAATGAACTCGGGATAGGGTCTTCATGGCCTCCAATCGTCATCTCCCATCACAACTCAAGAGGAACATGCGTCGAAGAGATAGGGTTCACACACACACCCTACATAGTGACTGTATCGACCTATCTTGGTCTCATAATAAAATTCTTTACTTGTTTATTTTTCCTTGTCAACAACATTTATATAAATCTTTGCATTTTACGCATTCAAATTACAAAACATAAATCAAGTACACTGTCACAGGCAATCTAATCTAGCCACTCTCTTCTATATGAAGATCTTATTATTCAAAACCACTAAGTCTTTTTGACCTAGGTAATACCTTCCAGTACCAACTGCTCCTACCTCACTAGTCATAAATAGTTAAATAATAAAACCTTGTGTGTGCAAACTGATTGTTTATCAAATCAAGTCTCACCAACATCCTAACAATTAAGATAGTGTCCATCAATATATACACGATTTCCAGTTTTACAAACATGATGGTTGGTAGGTTAAAGGCATTCTGGTCGACTATATCCTGACACGTCACAATATTCGAGTATCAAGCATCCCCTAGGGACTTTTCACTCTAACCAATCCCAAAGGACTACAGCCTGCTAATTGGTGACTCATTCTAAAGTCTATCCTCACACCAAACCTAAGAAACATGGCCCTCCTACCTAGATAGATGCAACTACATGCACATGTGCCTTGAGATAAGAATAAGTGTAACTCTATATGACGACTTGCTATCTATCCTTATGTTGCTCCTCGTGCATACCTTTCACATACCTTAATCATTTGCATGTGACTAACAATGACATATTCTAGACACACATAGCTATAGTATGCTAATCGATAAGAGACAATCTAAACTTTCAATCACACACACATCAAAACATTTCACCAAAATGTTTAACTGCTCGGATAAAGCCCTAAAACTATTAAGAAAAGGGAATAGTTAGACTTATAATGATGACATATCTAATCGTGTCCATACACTGGTCGACGAGTTCCATGCGCATCTTACAACCTTGTAACACATTACCCTTGAAAACCCTTTGGTATTCCCACCCGATATAATGTACCCGACCTGTCCTACTCACACTTGTGATTTCGAGCTAGAGTTATCTCGCTTCAGGTCAATATTTTTATTGCACCTTTTGATGAACATGTGTAGGTTTATACACATACCCAACACAATGACCAAATGGAGTTAACTACCACACGAAATTCCTATTGTGTAAACTCCCCTTAATTCCTCCTTGTTATGAAATACACTTCATTACCCAATTTATGCATGTACTGTATCTTATCCTGTGACAAACTCATTTATTCAGTGCTGATTATTTTCCTTATCATATTATTAATATGCATCCTAACCACTTAGACATCGGTTTGGTTCTTTTCCAAAATCCCAGTTTACCCTTATATGCCATCATGATGCACAATGTGGAGGTGTAGAACCTTATCACCACAGATCTAGCTTTCCGATGAATCTTGATGTCCATAATTCACCACTAAGAAATCCAACACTATAATGGAGTTTCGCACGTCACATATTTGCTCATATATAGCCATAACTCGTATTTAGAGGGTAAATGTGGCTTACCAAGCGAATCAAGCCTCCGGACGTCTTTTTCAAGCCAAATCAACCACCATGAACACAACAACAAGGTCCAACTGTCACATCAAGCCTTCCAAAATGATGGTATTGTAAAGAGAGAGTATATGGCAGTTAGAGAGAGAGAGCACCGAGACGAGAGGGAGTGTAAATGGTGAAATCAGGTTCTTATGCCTTTTATACCCATCCTGTCGAACTGGGACCCATAGCAGACCCCTATGCCAACCTTGATGGTTGGCTACCACCTTAAAAAGGCCTATTTGTACCTTTTGAATGGAATATTCTCATTTACCCTACAAATATTCATCATGTTCGCTACGTCACCCCTTTGGCAGTTCGCGACAGCCTTAGCGGACTGTTACCCTGATCCTTTGGCGATCAGCTAGGAGACCTTGTTCCCAGATCTCGACCCTTGGTGGACCATTATGTGCACCCCTTAGGACCTATAGTAGTCCACAAAGTTCCACCCTTCCTAATTCCTTTAAAGGTTTTCATTTTTGATCATTTCGTTTTTATTTTTGATCCTTGCATTCATTCATCACCCTATCCACTAAGTCAAGGGGTCACAAGGACCCCTAGATTACTGTTGTCCACATGTTTGTAACCTAAGAACCAGATTACTGTTGTCCACATGTTTGTAACCTAAGAACCATCAATGGGAGACGTTAGTAGCATCCCCCCCCTCTGGGAGCACCCCAAACATTGTTTATGCTTTTTTGTTTTTACCCTTCAATTCCCTTTCCCATTATTAGTAGTTACCTAGTGTTTGTTAATAGCGTTAGAAGAATCTGACGAGCCCATAGCATGCTCAGTTAGTCCCTCACGAGATTTGTGAAGGCATAACATGTTTTTGGTTTACAAAAAGAGAAAAGATGGAGTTTTTTATAACATCAATAATACTACTATAGGAGAGCGGTAGTTGACGTAAAATTTGCATCACAAGTTTTGTGTCGCTAATGGATGCATCAAAATCCTTTAGTCTATCAGCAAGTTTTTCAAGATAGTAATAAAAACAGTAATGGACATGGCACCTTTCTTAGTATTACAAAAGGTGTCTTGCAATTTAAGCATATGAGGCATTTGGTCGTTAAGAAAAATTGCCTAAAATTAACCTAAAGGGTTCTAGAAATACTTTTATCAGTTGTTACGATGTTTTAGTATTGTGAGAGGTGTATCAAATATATTATAAAACCCGCATTTAATTTAGTATCCATTGAAAATTAGTATTCATCATCATCTTTACGAATCTTTGTACCTTTGATATGACCTAGGACTTTGGCACCAATACAAAGATCCTTAACGCACGCCATCAATAGTGAGTATGAAGCAAAACTATTGATGGAAAATTGTTACACTATAAACAAGAGACGGGGTTGGAGGTGACACGGTAGTGGATTACTCATGGTAGAAATAATAACAATATGAAAATCAAATATATAAAAATAAACAAAAATATATGAAAACAAGCACCGGCTCACCATGAGAAAAAAGTTCTAATAGAAATCGAATAAGAGTGCGATTAAAGAACCCGATTGTATGATGCAATGACAATTTTACTACCAAGCTGTTCACTAGCAATAAAGATATAGTTTAAATGGGAGGATCCAATTGCTACTGTGGCAAAATTAGCAATATTGAATTGCAAAGTTATGTTATAAAGCAATTGAAGATAATTAATTTACTTCCTAATAAGACGAAGAAAATTAAATGTGGATAGCAACATCTAAAACCGATGGCAGCTACGGGATTGAAGTGAATCCAATGAAACCCAACATAGTAGCACGGTTAGGGCCAATAGATGTACATCATCAAATGGGCCTATGTTTCAGTCTTTAAGATTTAATTGATTGTATCTATATATTTATTTAAATATATTATTCATAAAATTATGGTTTTTAAATCTGGTTCAACCGGTTCGACCAGTGAACTAGTAAGGACTCCGGTTGGATGTTTGGTCTATTTTTTGAAAACACTGCCGACAACATAGATTGAAGGTGAAAAGGGGATGCAATGGAAGGTACTACATTTAATATTTATAATCTTAATTAATCATTTCTATGGTTATTGAATTCAAATTACAAAATCATATAAACATAAAAATGTGTATTTTACGTGTTGCATTTAGGGGTATATATGAAACCGTAAGGGTGTGCAATAAATCATAATAACCGAATCGTAACCAAAATAAAAGATGAAATCGAATCGAAAAAGCCAAAACCAATAAGAAACCGACGGTTTGATTTGATGATTTTTTAAAACCGATTTTTTCGGTTTGGTTTCGGTTTTGCTTGTAATAAAAACCGAACCGAAACCATACAAACCAAACTTCTAATTTAGAGGTGTATCCATACACTTATAAATAGCCTATTGCTTACTTATTTAACTTATATTATCTAATTTTTTTTTGAATATTTAGATTTTAAGAATAATCTTGCAGAGTGAGTGCAGGCCCTCGTTCAATGAGAGTGTGGTTCTTTGTTTGAATAGGTAGATTAAAATATTTTATTAAACTTTTTGATATTGTATTTTATAAATTGCAATTTCTTTTTAGTGTCAAATAATTTGTAATAGCCAATGAATTCTAGATCAACTGGTCTAGGAGGAGACACCCTATGACTTTCTAAAGTGGAGGTCATGGGTTTGAGTTTCACTAGATCAAATATGTTCCAAGTGGGCTAAATGTTTTACTACAGTGGGCCTTCAGGTGGTAGGTTTCCCTTGGAATGGTGGGCGAGCCGGGTCACCAATGCTGTCTGTGTTCGCGGGCGTGGGTGTCATTTCGCTAATGGGTTTACCCAGGTGACCAGTCTTAAAATTTATTCGATGGCTATTCAAAAAAAAAGTAATTTGTAATTATATGTAGATTATTATTAAATATCAACAAAATGATGTAAGCCTACATATTTTAGTTTATATTCATTAATTTGAGTCAAATTTTTTCTCTAAAAACTTGAAGCCCAAATGGTAAAACCGAAAAAAACCGAAACCGTAGTGAAAACAGAAAACCAAAAACCGCAAAAGCCGACACCGAATGATTTTAAAAACCTAGAAACCAAAATATCGGTTTTTGATTTTGATTTAGGATAAAACCGAACCAAACCGACCCAACACACTCTGCATGAAAGTCTTCCTAATATTTATATATCATTTATGAGTGAAACTAAAAACTAAAAAATCCAACCAAATTGAATTATTAATTTGACTTTGGTTTTTGAATTTATAAATTGGATTAGAACTGGATTTGAATGCACATTTCAGTTTTCAAACTTAAGTCGAGTATGTGATTTCTGAACAATGGACAATTTGATTGTTTAAAATGAAACCTTTTTTTTATTTTAAACTTGTTTTACTTTTAAATAAGAAAAAGGTTTAAAGTTACAGGTTCAAATACAAAGTCTTTTAAAACTAAAAAATATAAGAAATTTTAAGATCTTGACACGTGTTTTTTGATCAAAATTAGGTTGTGTGCAAATTAGTTATGTTCCCCCTTTTCAAGTTCCACCTTTTTTAAAACAATTATAACTTTTACATACGACATTATTTTTGTAAAAGAATTACACAATAAAAACGAGTATTTTTTAATATTTAAAACGTGTATAATGTTGATATAAAAAAACAAAGTTTTTTTAACTAGTTGTGTAATTTTATCAGGTCATTGTATAATCTTTTGAATTGATCAAGATTACACAATTATATTATTAGGAATACACAATGAACTTGAAACATAAAAAGTTTTGTAAGGCCCTGTTCCCAGGACGCTTACAGCTGGTCATTCATATCGCAGCGGAAACATTAAAAACAACATTTTCATTTCATCAAAGTGCTTTTGCAAAATAATATAACTGTTCATTACACAATATCATTTTACATTTCATTACAAAAGCATTATAACATTGGATGCCATCCAAAATAAGCTGAGTAGTCGTCCCGTGCCATCCTCAGCAACATACCTGCCAACTGGAAACACATCAAAGTCAGTTTTGCTGAGTGAGTTATAGTTTTAAATTAAAACATACTTTACTTCCTTTATAAAACCTTTTTTACTTTTATGCGATCATACATCATACGTACACATAGATAATAGTTATTATCTTCATAGTTCATTAATTAACTTCCATTCGTTCATTCATTACATCTTTTCTTTTCGTCAACACCATGAACTTTACCCTTCATGCTCATGATACTGGGCCTAAGCCTATCATAGACCTTCATTCACGGTGCCCAGCACCTCTGGCCACAGTACCTAGGATAAAGTTTAGGATCATTACATCTGTTACATCATCACGTTCTGGATCAGTGTCAACAGCTATGACCCAAACAATATGGCTACTAGGCCGAAGTTCATAAATGACTTCCACACTACACGTAGCCTGGCACCAGCACCAGGGTAAGCGACAAAGATCCCACCCACATACTACAACCCCAACGATATGCATAACTCGAGTAGTGGGCCGAAGTTCATAAATGACTTCCACACTGCACATAGCCCGGCACCAGCACCGAGGTGAGTAATCACTACTCCACCCCCAATGATATTCATAACTCGAGTACTGGGCCGAAGTTCATAAATGACTTCCACACTGCACATAGCCTGGCACCAACACCGAGGTGAGTAATCACTACACATATGTACCACAACGTTGGTCAGTCACAAAGACTGGAACCCCCGCGTGTACCCTAAGGGTTAGATAAACCCCACGCAATTGAGCTTACGGAATTTTAGAGCCGAACACCCCTGTACATATTGCTTGCAAACCTTTCATACTTTTATTCGTTAATTAATGCATGCATTCATTCATTACGTTCCTCTTTTCATTATCTTCCACTTTATGTTATATAATACTTTCATTACATTCATTAACGTACATCGCACAACCACGAGAAGATAATCATACATAACAATAAGGAACATAAAAACATACAACATCAATCACACAAGGCAACATCGCACACCCATAACATACATCATGCATAACATACAACATCATACAATTACACAACCATCATACATAACCATACGGCATCACACATCATCATGCATCGCATCATCATCATCATCATCAGCTCATCATCATAAATCATTTTTATCATCCATGCCATCACATCGTCTACAACCCCAAAGATCCGAGCCTACGTCCGCACTTCCCGAAAGCCAGACTCATTCGGGCGTATGGACCCTATTCGGTCGCATGGACCCTATTCGGTCGCATGGCCTCTCATGCGTATGAGAACACTCAGGCGAATGGACCTCCAATCGCATAGCCTCCAATCGCATGCTTCCCATGCGAATGAAGCTCAGTCGCATGACATCTGGGCGTATGGACTCCAGTCGCATGACCTTCAATCGCATGACCCTCATTCGCATTTCATTCAGTTGCATGACCCTCATTCGCATTTCCTCCAGTCGCATAGCCCTCATACGTATGACCCTCAGTCGCACTACTCATATACTGATAGGATCGGATCTAGTTTGATCAATTAGATTAGAATTTGCAGCGGAATATAACACGAATTAGACCAAATTTAAGCAAGAAGAGTATGAATATTCAATCACACAATGACGATTATAGAGAGAGGATTTTCTGCAAATGGAATATTTTCATTCACGCAAAAGCTTCGGTTACAAAACAATTAGGTCAACATTCCTTTTATAAAGGAATGTGACGTCAGCTGATGTCACTTGATAGTGACATCTAACTGATTTATACAAACTACTGAAAGTAAACTAATCTACTGAAGATGTCCACAACAGCTGAGGACACCTTCACAAAAAGCTAAGTATAAACTATAATTACAACTACTGAAGTTATAACATCTGAAGTGTAAGAACTTCAGATGTTTTACAATAATAAAACTACTGAAAACAAACTACTGAAAAGTAAAACATCACAACTACTGAAAAGAACTACTTCAGCTGTTGAGACAACTTCTGAGAACTTGGTCTTCAGACTTTGTCTTCAGCTATTGTCTTCAGACTTTGTCTTCAGCAGATGTAGATCACTTCAGTTGTTATGATGTCTGTGGGACTTAAAGGTTTTTCTGATCTGGCTCATTGGTTCTTTTGGTCCAACAAACTCCCCCTGAACCAATGCAGCCAAAACCTTTAAGATTATTGAAGTCCCACTTATTGGCAGACACATTTTCTGGATCAGCTCAGAAATTTCCAAAATAAGCTCAGGCCAAGGAAGAGGTTTCAAAAATTTGATTGGCAAAAGATGAATGGGAACTCTGTATTGGGGAATTGGACACAGAGCTGTTACCCCAATCATGAAACCTACTTCCCAATGATGAGTCTGTAAGACTCTCTAACATAGGCCTCAAGAAGAACAACTTTTTCTTCCATTGTGAGTTCTTCAGCTTCACTTTCAAAGAAGAACTCAGGCCCATAATATTCTGATAAGTATCTGACATTCTTTCCATTCTTCAGCTCCACAGTAGTTATTTCTCTGTATGCAAACTCATCAGGATGAGTACCTTCAAGTAACAACTGGAGCTCATTTCTTCTTATTTCTTCAAGCTTCTTGTAAATTAACCCCTTCTTCACCATTTTGTTTTCTAGTAAAGTTTGTGGAGTCATCTTAGTCTTGTAAGCTCGCTTGAAGTCATCAAGGATTTCCCAGGGTGACACTACAATGGCCAGCATTATCACAGCATCTACAGTCTTCTTTACTTGGCCATTGTATCTACTTGGAACATTCTTTCTATGAATTCTGTCACTAACTCTGGGGTCAGGCCAAATTCTCACTCTCTCTTTCTGATATTGAAATGTGAATCTGAGAGCATACAACCTCTGAGCATGTTTCTTCATAGCTTGTATGGATGAAGACTTAGGAAATTCTTTATCAACCATCCTTAACAGCTGCTCATCATGTTGTTTTTGCTGTTCTTCTTCTTCAATTTTCACTTTTACCATTTGCCTTTGGATGTCAGGTGTGATTGTTGTTGGTTGACTCCTAGGCTCAGGCATCTTCATTTTAATAACACAGAAATTGGCAGACTATCATCCTCATCATCATCTTCTTCTTCTTCCATCCTCAACACCCTTCTCTTCCTCTTAGGTGCATCATTGGTGGTTGATTGAGTAGGTTTCTTGGGTAAAGGAGTTGGTTTTGAGGGTTGTGAGGTTGGTTGTTTTGGTGAGGGAGATTGTAAAGGCTGCTCTATCATTTTGGTTGTGAGGGAGGCTTTGGATAACTTTGCCATGTCAGACCTTTTCCCAGCACCGGCTTCATCAAGAGCTTCTATGATCAATCCTTTGTTGAATGTTTCAGAAGAACAGATTTTGGTGGTTATTTCCAAAATACTATCTCTGGACCATGACTTCACTTCAATGATTGGTCTTCCCAAATGTTTTGACAAAAATCTGATCATAGCTTCCAGCCTTTCCCTTTCTTTCTCATTGCAACTGGCCCATCTATTCTCAATCTCTTGAATCTCTAGCCGTCTGATCTCAGAGTCAAGTTTGGCAGTGTCAAAGCCTTGTCTGAAGAGCTGATCAATGATCTTATCCATAGATCTGCTATGTTGCTCATCAGCTTCTTTGATCAGTTCTTCTAACTTCTTTTCATCTTCAGTCTGTTCAGCACTTTTCTTTCTCTTATAAGTGATTATCTCCTTTTCTTTCTTCTCTTTTGCTTCTTCCTCTTCAACTCTCTTTCTTTTGTCTTCTTTCACTGACTTAGACTCCCCCTTTTTGGTTGCATTGGGTTCAGGGGTTTGAATGTCAGAAAGTCTCTTGAAACAACATCATCAACTAGGTTTGAAGATTTGAGGAAAGCCTCTCATCAATGGTTTGATGTACAATGTTAGTGATTGGAGTGATGAGAGGTAAGGAGGATTTAAATGCAGCAACCATTTGCTCAGAGGGGTTTTGTCCCTGAGAAATGGTGCATGAAACAGAGGTTGGTGGCAAAGTTGTTGAGAGTGGCTCAGTGTTTGGGAGAGCTTCAAAAGAAGCTGCCATCTGTGGGTGAATTGGGGCAGATGGACTTGATTCTTGAGACATTTTGGCAAGCAGTTCTTGTAGTCTGCATACCTCAGCCTCAAGAATGGTGTTTTGGGCTAGAACATCAAAGAAAAAGCCCAGGTCATCATCAGTCTTTGCTGAATCAGCTGACCTCCTGAGTAAATCAGGATGAACATGTGCTGAGTGTAGATCAGTATTCACATGTGCCCCTATGTCTTGGAACTGGGGACTTCCTGCCTCAGGATTATGTCCTTCATTGGCAGTTGCCCTGGTGAGGTCTTAGAGATGATACCACCTTCATCCTGTTCATGTGCTGAAACAGGAGAAGAGGTAGCCTCACCAGATGTTCGAATCTCCTCCTCTACACCGGGAGATTGAACTTTGTAATCCCTGTGCTGTGGGTTGTCAACCACATTATAATCCTCTCCCTCAACTGTTGAGGTTTTCCCAGTGGTAATAGGTTTCTGGGGAGGGGTAGAGGAATGTAGTTGAGTCAGCACTTGTGCAATAACTGCAGTTGGGCTTGTAGGGGTGGTTTCAGTGGGAGATAAGGGTGAAAAAGATTGCACCTGGGGTGAATGGTGCTCTTCAATGGCAATCTTCTCAAGTGAGAGAGATTCCAGTAATGTGGTTTCCCCAATTTTGGTTGCATCAGGATCCTGTTGAGAGGATACCTGAGCGGTTTCAGCTGGTAGAGTCTTGGAAACTACAAGGGGATTACTGCCAGTAGTTTCATCCTGCGTTTGTGTTGCAGGGGCATCATCAGGGGACTCAACTCCCTGAGTAGCCTTTTTGGTTTGCTTGGATTTTGGTTTGGAGGGGACTTTAGATCTGGAGGTGGAGGCTGTGGGTTCCCTCTGCTTGGGTTTTAGCAGTTTGGCAGCCTCTTTGAGTTGTGAGTGAAGTATACTCAGGCAAAACTACCATAGCAGGGACTCCAAGGCCAACAAGGCCATCAGATTTTAATTGATTAATAATTATGGCCATAAGAAACCTTGGATATAATATCCATCTGTTAGCCACAGGTTTCATTGCCAGATCTTTTAATTCCAAAAATATTATTTCAGAAAAATTTAAGCTTTGGCGTTCAAGGATAGAATACAATACCTGTTGCCACCTGGATGACATTTGATCCCATGAAGATGTTTTGGGGGCAAGGCAGACATTGATCATATGAAAAATGAGGCGTTCAGCATCATGGAAGTGCTTCTTCATAATGGTGGTAGCACTTAGGTCGCCCTCATATCCATGGTTAATGAATGATAAATCAATGGTGCCTTTGGGGTATTTGGTGACATAGGTGGCATCATTCAGGTCTAGGGTTTGGCGAATGATATCAGAAGTGATGACCACCTTCTTCTGGTTGACAAACGACTGGAGAGTGATCGAGTCATCATTCTCATCAGTATGGACAGTGACGTTTGTCCAGAATTGGCGAAGGGTATCGGGATAGATGGTTGGATTCAAAGGAAAGCGGTGTGATATTGGGAATCAACCATCAGATCAATGGCAGCATCAAACTTAGTCCAAAAGGCTGATTTGGTGAGGTAGGCAACACAGTTGTGTCGAGGTTTGATTTGCATGGTCGCCATTAATGGAAGATGAACGTTTGGAAAACGACTTATGAAAAGGTTGAAGTTAGGGTTAGGTATTTATAGGTTATGAAGCGGCTGAAAGAAAACAACTGAAAGTTTTGGTGTGAGTCATCAGTTGTTAGAAAACAACTGAAGACATGGTTTTAACTTTCAGATGTTGTAAACAACTGAAGACTTGGTGTTAGTCATCAGTAGTTTTAAACTACTGAAGACTTGGTTTTGGCTTCAGTTGTTTTGAAATGAAACAGCAGTTGTTGTCGTCAATTCATAGAGTTCAGTTGTTTCAATGACCTTAACACTTACTCAGCAGATTATCTGATTTTCAGATGTTTCATTGGTCATCAGTACTTATCTATTAGAAAAGACATCAGTAGTTTTAACTACATCAGTACTTTTCAACAAATAAAGTACTTCAGTACTTTAAGTAATTTAGTCTTCAGTAGTTATAAAAACTGCTGAAGATAAAATAACTTATCAGCACTTATTTTTGACAGCTGTATACTAATGCTCATCAGTACTTATTAACTAAGAGCATCAGTAGTTGTCAAATCATTCTAGCTGCAGCATACCAAGCCTGAGCACAAGATTTTGGAAAGTTGCACTGTCCAAAGGCTTAGTAAATATATCTGCAAGCTCATCAGCACTAGGCACAAACTTTGGATCAATCAGACCTTTTTCATAACAATCCCTGATAAAATGATGTCTGATCTCAATATGTTTGGTCCTAGAATGCTGGACAGGATTCTTAACAATACAAAGAGCTGAAGCACTATCCATCAGTAAAGGAGTCTTAGTCTCTGTAATGTCATAATCCAATAATTGATTTTGAAGCCAGAGTACCTGAGATGTACAGCTTGCAGCAGCAATGTACTCTGCTTCAGCTGTGGATGTAGCAACTGAAGTTTGTTTCTTACTCTGCCAAGAAACTAAACAATTGCCTAGAAATTGGCATCCACCAGAGGTTGATTTTCTGGTTAACTTACACCCTGCATAGTCACTATCAGAGAAAGCAACTAATTTGCAAGAGTGCCCAGTGGAATACCAAAGTCCTAGAGATTGAGTTCCTTGCAAATATCTAAAGATCCTTTTGACTGCAATCATATGGGATTCTTTAGGTGCAGCCTGAAATCTAGCACAGACACAAGTTGCAAACATAATGTCTGGTCTAGAAGCTGTAAGGTACATCAAGGAACCAATCATACATCTGTAAAGAGTTTCATCAACTGCTTTACCTTTCTGATCAGCATCCAGTTGTGTGTTGCTGCACATGGGAGTAGAACAGGGCTTACAGTTTTGTAAATCAAACTTGGTCAACAAATCCTTTGTGTATTTTGACTGATGAATGAAAGTTCCATCAGCCATTTGTTTGATTTGCAAACCCAGAAAGAACTGTAATTCTCCCATGGCACTCATTTCAAACTTTTGTTGCATCAATTAGTAAAGGCATCACACAACTGTGGATCAGAGGATGCAAAAATAATATCATCTACATAAATTTGAACAAGGAGCTTATGCATGCCTACTTTCTTAATGAACAAAGTTTTATCTATGGAGCCTCTAGTGAAATTATTTTGAAGAAGAAAGTTAGATAGTGTTTCATACCAGGCTCTGGGAGCTTGTTTTAACCCATAAAGAGCCTTATCAAGCTTATACACCCAATCTGGATGTTTATGATCTTCAAAACCTGGTGGTTGACACACATAAACTTCTTCTTTTATTTTACCATATAAAAATGCACTTTTGACATCCATTTGAAAAACTTTAAGATTATGGAAAGCAGCATAAGCTAAGAACAATCTGATTGCCTCCAGTCTGGCTACAGGGGCAAAGGTTTCATCATAATCAATACCTTCTTCTTGTGAAAACCCCTGTACAACCAGTCTGGCCTTGTTCTTGACAATTTGACCTTTTTCATCAGTTTTATTCCTAAACACCCATTTAGTGCCTATTGCACACTTACCTTGGGGTAGAGGAACCAGTTCCCACACTTGCTGCTTTTGAAACTGAAGAAGCTCAAGCTGCATGGCTTCAACCCATCCATTGTCTCTTAATGCAACATGATAGTTCTTTGGCTCTTGCTGACTGATGAAGAGAGCATAGAGACAGAAATTGGACAATTGACTTCTAGTTGAAACACCAGCATTGATGTCACCAATGATCTGAGACATGGGATGATTCTTCAGTTCTTGGTACTCAATAATATCTGTGCAAGTGTTTGTAGGAGATTCAGCAGCAACAGATGTTGATTCAGACTCTTGAAACCTAGAATGAGATGGCAGTTCAAATGAAGTAGAGGATTCAGAGATTTCATCAGCATTTGTTGTGGATGGAACTGCTGAAGCTACAGGAACATCAAGTGTAGTAGACACAGGCAGGTGATCACTACAACTTGCATTATACCACCAGATGGAGATGATGGATCCTCAGAAACTGCAACAGATGGAGACTGATATGGAACATATTGCAGTATGTCCAAATCAAATAACTCCACAGGATTTTGAGGAATTTTGTCTTTTGGAGATTCATTAAACTTGACATGCAAAGTTTCTTCAACTATCTTTGTTCTGCAATTAAAAACTCTGTATGCCTTGCAAGTAGATGAATACCCAACAAAATACCCTGCATCCACCTTTGATTCAAACTTCTGAAGTGGATTCTTTGTGTTAAGAATATAACAGGGACACCCAAATGCTCTAAAGAATGAAATCAGAGGGGCCAACTGATGTAATAACTCATAAGGAGTCTTCATCAACCTCTGATTTACTAATACCCTGTTTTGTACATAGCAAGCTGTGTTGACAGCTTCAGCCCAAAAGGTTAGTGGCAAACCAGAGTCAGCCAACATTGTCTTTGCGGCTTCAATAAGGGTCCTGTTCTTTCTCTCCACCACTCCATTTTTTCAGGAGTTCTTTGAATGCTATATTGCCTCTTGATTCCCTTAGATAAATAGAATTCATCAAGAGTGTGGTTTCTAAATTCTGTGCCATTATCACTTCTCACACATCTGACTGGAAGTGAATGCTGCTTTTCCACATACAACACAAAGTAGATGATGATTTGGGCAGCCTCATCTTTTGAATGTAAGAAGAAAGTCCATACAAATCTGGAATAATCATCCACAATTACCAGACACCATTTTTTCTTTGCCATACTCATCACTCTTACTGGACCAAAAAGATCCATATGCAGTAATTGCAAGCAGGCAATGGACTTTGGTTCTTCTATTGGAGGGAATGAAACTTTGTGTTGCTTTCCTTTTAAGCAAGCAGAACAATTGTCATCACATTTGAACTCCTTCAATGGTAGACCTCTCACTAAACCATGATGAATAAGCTGGTTCATGTTTTTAAGATTCACATGACCAAGCCTTCTATGCCATAGTTCAGATTCATGAGGAGAGGCCTTAGAGAACAGACATGGATGGCCTTTTAGATCAATTTTCTTTGATAAATCTAAGGCATATACTCTTCCAATCCTGTTGGCCTTCAAGAGAGTATATTCATCCAATATCTTGTCAATCATTTTCAGAACTTTGGAAGACAAAATCCGACAGTTCTGACTAGTGAAAAGTGCAACATGCCCTTTATCACACATTTGACTGACACTCAACAAGTTGTACTTGAGGTTCTCCACATGGTTAACATCATCAAACCTTATCTCACCATTTGACACAAAACCTTTGCCGATGATGTAACCCTTAGCATCATTACCAAAAGAAACAAATCCCTTCTTTCCTTGAGAGTAATCATAAAGAAGAGAACTGCTCCCTGTCATATGCATAGATCCTCCACTGTCCACATACCAGATGCTTCTTTGGCATGCTGAAGAACCCTGCATTTTGCACAAGAAATTAGTTAGCCTTTGAGACCCAAACCATTTTGATTTTGGGTCTGTTTTCATCAACAGATTTTAGACTAACTGATTTTTCATGATTGACAGCCTTTGAAGGTGGAGATGATGCTGAAAAGGATTCCTTTGATTTTGGCTTAGTTTTCCTTTTCAGTGGTTTAATCATAGATACATCTAATTGGTTAACTCTCCCCAACATATGTTGAACCATCATAACAAGTTGTGTCTGATTGGTTGTCAAAGCCTTCAGCTCAGCTGACACATCAGTACTTAGTTTTTATTTGTTCTTGTGACTCACCAAATCCTCCTTTTTGAAAGACACAGACTTAGTCTGAGTTTTGATATTCCATGAGGAATATTTTCAGTTGTTTTGTGATAAACCCCTTCCTTCTTTTTAGCTTTTTAGAAAAACTTTGGGTTATCAGATTGAGATGTTTGTGGTACAAACTTGGTTTGAAATTCATCTTTCATTTTATTCATTTTCTTTTTAATGATTTTATCTTTGTTGAATTTTAAACCCTTGTTATACCAACATTCATCAGTGAGATGATTAAACAGACCACATATTTCACATGGCTTTTTCTTCATCTTTTGTTGATCAACTGCTGAAGATGATGAAACTACTGAAGATGTGTTCTTCAGTACTTTCTTCCTTTCAGTACTTATGGTAAGTACTGAAGGATTTGTAACAACTGAAGATTTGTTCTTCAGAAGTTTTCTATCAGTACTTTTGGATTTCCTGATAGACTTTTCAGCAGTTGTCAAACCATGCTTGTTTTCATTTGGTTTGAAATGCTCTTCAGGTTTGTCGTGACTTGCCCTTCAGTACTTTGAATACTTTGTGGGATAACCCTGAATTACTCAGTTTCTCTTTGATCATGTGTTTAGAAGCAGTGAGACCATCAGCAAATTGATTAGCTGAGGTAATAACACTGACTTCATCCTCTGATTTTGAAATATCACTTGAGGATGAGACACATGATGATGTGCTTTGGGAAATACATTCACCTTTAGATTTTACTTCTAGCTTTGGAGTAAAATCTGTAGGAGGTATAGTATGAATATACCCAATCCCAAACTTCACATTTGAAGCTGTTTGCTTGCTGAAAAGCATTTCAAACCCCTTGCATGATGTTACCCAACGTTCACAATTAACTTGAGTAGCTGCAAGTGTTTCTTTGAGATTCTTATGATTCTCCAAAATGACCTCTACCTTTGCCTTTTCATCAGTGATTTGGCATTTTAATTTGTAAATCTCCTCATCTTTTTCTTTTAAAACAGACTCAAACTCAGCTTTTCTTTTGGAAATCACTTTCTCTAGGTCAAGATTTTCATTAATTAAGGCTACATTTGCTTCCCTAATTGAAGCAAAAGCAGCCATGCATGACTCAGAACACAACTTGGCCTTAGCCTCAGAAGATACCTGTGGTACCTGTGATGATGAAATATTTCCATCAGTAGACTCCAGGGCCATTAGAGCAAGATTTCCAAAAGGGTTTTCACCACCATGTTGACCAGCACCAGTAAACAATTGTTCAGAATAACCAGAATTATCATCTGGTAAGCTGCTCCAGTCAACAACCTCAGGTGTGAAAAAGCTTTGATGTGATTGACATTGAGATTGTTGATTTGGTTTAGATGGTTGAGGATCAGGTAGGGCATGTGGTTGTTGAGCCATGGGTACAGGAACCTGACTAGACTGAGGCATGTAAAAACATGGATAAGGATATGGCATTGGACCTTGAGGAACAAAAAATGCAGGAGATGATTGAATTTGTGAATGATGATCAAAACTGGTAGAATGTTGCCCTTTGGTTTGTGAGCTATTGCTTGGAAAAGTCACAAAGGGTGCAGATGAGTTAGATCCAGATGATATACACTCTCTTGCAAAATGTCCAAGTCTATGGCACTTGAGACATCTCAACTTGCTCTTATCAAAACCAACTTTGGTTTTTCCAGAGAGACCAGGGAATTTTCTACCTGTCCTTTTGTAAAACTTTTGAGATCTGATATTAAGTAATGCCATTTGTCTCAAAATATCCATCTCTTCCAGATCATCATCAACAATTCCTTTCAAATCATCCATCAAAAAGCACAAATTATCAACACTAAACCCTAAATTACCATCAACACCAACAAAAGCATGATCTCCACTGTTTGAAGAGAAATCTATATGCTCATCATAAGAACTTTCTGATGCAGCATATTCTGACTCATGACCAACCAGAGCAGTATTTCCTGGTACAAAGTCATCAGTGAGCTTCCCAGATGAAGCCAGTTTTCTTTTCTGTTCTATCTCTCTTTCAAATGTTAATAGTTTCCCATGAAGTTGGGTAAGAGATAGAGTGTCCAGATTTGCACTGGAGCGTAGGACAATGGTATATGTGTCCCATCTCTCAGGCAGGGATCTGAGGAATCTGATGTTCATCTGACTGTTTGTATATTCATGTTGAACCATTTTTGGCTCAGATATCAAACAGGAAAATTGCTCAAACTGTTGAGTCAGTGACTCACCCTTTCTATGAGAGAATGTCTCATATTGCTGGGCAAGGATCTCTCTATTGTTTGCTAAGACCTCATCAGTTCCTCCAAATTGTTCTTTCAGAGCAACCCAGAGATCATGAGCAGTTTCATGATTCATAAGTCCAGAGTAGATTTCATTAGGCAGTGCCATGGCCAGAATTCCATGGGCTTTAGCATCAATTTCAAACAGTTTCAGATCCTCATCTGAATATTGCTCCTTCTTCTTCGGAACCATCTCATTGGTTTCTGGATTACTCACCATAGGCTTATATGGTCCATGAACCACAGACTTCCAACAACCTGAACTGTTAACAGACAGGTGATGGAGCATTCGGCGTTGCCATATGTTATACTCACTCCTAACAAGCATCGGAGGCTTTGTTGAGGAGCCAGTATTGTGAGGATCATTGATTGATGTAGTCATTTTCACCAATTCAAACAAATTCAATGAAATTTTAATAAGTCTAGCTCAAAACTCAACAACACAATTTGAAACAAGTCGAATCTCAAATTAATTGACCGGAAGCAACAGAAAATCAAACTCTATAACCAATTCTTGCAAATTTGCTAATTCGATCAAACTTAGATATCAAAAGAGCAGTTTAATGATCAATTGTTAAATCGATCAATGATTAACCAGCTCTGATACCATTTGATAGGATCAGATCTAGTTTGATCAATTAGATTAAAATTTGCAGCGAAATATAACACGAATTAGACCAAATTTAAGCAAGAAGAGTATGAATATTCAATCACACAATGACGATTATAGAGAGAGGATTTTCTGCAAATGGAATATTTTCATTCACGCAAAAGCTTCGGTTACAAAACAATTAGGTCAACATTCCTTTTATAAAGGAATGTGACGTCAGCTGATGTCACTTGATAGTGACATCTAACTGATTTATACAAACTACTGAAAGTAAACTAATCTACTGAAGATGTCCACAACAGCTGAGAACACCTTCACAAAAAGCTAAGTATAAACTATAATTACAACTACTGAAGTTATAACATCTGAAGTGTAAGAACTTCAGATGTTTTACAATAATAAAACTACTGAAAACAAACTACTGAAAACAAACTACTGAAAACAAACTACTGAAAAGTAAAACATCACAACTACTGAAAATAACTACTTCAGCTGTTGAGACAACTTCTGAGAACTTGGTCTTCAGACTATGTCTTTAGCTATTGTCTTCAGACTTTGTCTTCAGCAGATGTAGATCACTTCAGTTGTTATGATGTCTGTGGGACTTAAAGGTTTTTCTGATCTGGCTCATTGGTTCTTTTGGTCCAACATATACGAATGAACCTCAGTCGCACTCCCTTCGTGCGTATGGACCCAGTCGCATGCCACTCGATCGCATGGGCCTCCAGTCGCATAGCCCTAGCTGTGCGCAGAATGCAGTTCATCCCGAACTGCAGCCGACGAGTTCGGCCTCCAAGCTCTTCCAAACCTCTTTTAAGCTCAAATCAACCATTTTAAACCTTAGGGAAGTATACCACGACATCATTCAAGCATAACCAAGCACGAAATCAAGCCCCAAATGAACCATACACATACACATATATACATAAACGTGTTTACACTCAAAAACTCGAAAAAGGGTTTTCAGATGTGTTCCAGCCCCAAAATCATTCAAAAACGTGTAAAATAGGGGTCCTAGAACTCATGTAAACGATCTCGTCGAGTAGAGCTTCGATTTGACCCACTACACGACGATTTCCACGCTCGAATCCACCCGAACCATGCTTTTCTCCTCTTTTTCTCCTTCTCTTCTCCCTCTCTTTGGCTTAAAATAGGAAGAATGGGGTGTCTTCCCCCTTTTATATCCCCATTCATCGAAGTTTCTCTCGTTAGCGAGTTTGGTCCCTCGACTTTGGACTTTATTTCTTTTTCTTCTTTCGTCGGCTTAAAAGAAAATTTCCGGGTGTTACAAGTTTATAGTTATTGTTATTGTGTTATTCGAAAATCATCATTTTAAAAAAGACAAGGCATAACATTATGGACAACATTAGATACAATGCGTAACACAATGACCAGCGCTAGACTCGATGATTAACAATAGCCATAATTAGCTGCTTTGATGAAAATTACACAATGACATGATCAGGATTACATAATAACCTGAAAAACGTAAAAATATTACATTTATAGCATTGTGTTATTTGAAAAATAATATTTTAAAAAACACAATAGTCAACATTAGACATAATGGGCACGATGACCAACACTAGACTCGATAATTAGCAATAGATGCAATAAGCTACTTGATGAGTATTACACAATGACCTGATCATGATTACACAATGAACTGGAAAAAGTATAATTAATTTACATTTTTAGCATTTTGTTATTTGAAAATTACTATTTTCAAAACACATAATGGTTAACATTAGACATAATGGGTAACACAATGACTAGCACTAGACTTGATGACTAGCAAGAGGCATAATGAACTACTTAGTGAGAATTACACAATGACCTAATCAAGATTACACAAGAAGTTGAACTGAATAATGTAAAAAATTACATTTTTAGCATTGTGCTATTTGAATATCATCATTTTTAAAAAACTTAATGCATAACAAAATGGTAAATATTAGCAATAATGATCATATTAATATTACATATTAACTTGATATTACACAACTAGCTTACAAATATTACACAATGAACTTAAATAACGTGAAAACAATCTTTGCTTTTTATGTATCAAAATTATATGCGTTTTAAATATTACAAAAGACTTGTTTTTATGATGTAATTTTTTTTAAAAAAATAATGTTGTATGTAAAAGTTACGAACATTTACAAAAAGTTGGTTCTTGAAAATGTTACTAGTATTAAAATACCCATGGCTTATCCTTTAAAGTTTCAATTTTTTACCATTATGCCACCAGATTTTCTTAGCCCTTGAATCTAAAATCTAATGGATAATAATTACTTTTACCCTTTTAGTTTTTTCTTTCTTTTTGCAATAACCTCACCCATGTTTAAATACAAAATTTTCTAAAACTAAAAAGTCTAAGAAGGATTAAGACGTTGACACGTGTTCTTTTGATCAAAATTAGGTTGGAGGCAAAATTGATAATGTTTCTTTTTCTCAATTTCCACCTTTTTTAACATTCATACCTTTTACATACAATATTTTTTTTAATTACACCACAAAAATAAGCATTATTTCATCTTTAAAACGCGTATTGTGTAATTTTGTTAGATTATCTTGTAACTTCGAATTGATGAATATTACACAATTATCTGATTATGAATACACAATGAACTTAAAACATAAAAAGTTTACATTTTACATTTTGTGTTATTCAAAAATCATCATTTTAAAAAACACAATGCATAACACAATAGTTAATATTAGACACAATGGGTAACACAATAACCATCACTAGATTTGATAATTAGCAATAGACATAATGAGCTGCTTTGACGAGAAATACAAAATGTCACGGTCAAGATACATAATGAACTGAAAAACATAAAAAATTACATGTTTAGCGTTGTGTTATTTGAGAATCATAATTTAAAAAAAAACACAATGCATAAAACAATAGTCAACATTAGACACATTGACCAACATTTAACTTGATAAATAGTAATAAGCACAATGAGCTAATCGACGAAGATTATATAATAACTTGATCAGGATTACATACAATTTAGCATTATGTTATTTGAAAATTATCATTTTAAAAAGATATTGGTTAACATTAGACACAATGGATAACACAATGACTAGCACTAGACTCAATGATATTAAACATAATGAGTTGCTTGATGAGAAGTCAGTTAACATTAAATGTGTTGGTATTAGTTTCCTACTCGATTCACAGATCGGTAAAATTGGGGGGTCTTAAGTTGACAAGTCAGGTAAGTTGGCTAAGTTTTCTAATTATATTATAATATAATTAAAATAGTATTTTCTTGTTTAGCAAGTTAGGTTTAGATCTATAGATATAGAGCTTGGGTGAACAGCCAAACAGTGAAGTCATATATAATAGACTGTGTAGATTCTCAAAAATAACCAGGTCATAAATGTCAACTTGAAACACAAATGATTTTTCTTGACAAACCACGAATCAATCAAACTCGAAAATGGTCTTAAAGGAGCATAAGTCGGCATCTTGTACTGGGGAAACACAAAGAGAACTTTTTCTTATTATTAAAGTTACACAAACATACTCTACCTATTTATAGGCAGGACTAAAATAAGAATGTTAATGACAATAATACCCTAATGAATACTCAATATTATCTAAGGAAAGTAATAAAAAGTCTTTGCCTGCACTATCCATCTTAGAAGCTTCAATTTTTAACTGCGACTAGGGAAACAACATCGATTTCAACAAATTTTGAACATTTTTACCTATTTGATTGAGGATGTTTTGTTCGAGTACATCTGTTCGATTTCAACAATTCAATATCATTACCTGTTTGCAATAGCGAAGCTTGGTAGGTGACATGATCCCCCCCACTCTTTTTTTCTTCACTAGTGTTAATTTTCGGTCCGGTAATGTAAAACTTTTTATATATATAGAGTTTGTCCCACTTAAAATAGTTTATATTCATCCTCGCCCCCTATGATGTGGTATAAGTTTCACCACTTCCTGTTTGATTGAAGTTGTTGTTGTCATCGGCTCTGTTGTTTAATTAAGATTCGGTTACTTTGTTGTTTGGTTAAGATTCGATTACTTTGTTGTTCGATTAAGATTCGATTACTTTGTTGTTCGATTAAGCATTATCATTCGCCTTTCAATTACTTTAGTCATCTCTTCCCAACATCAAGTTAGTTCCACGTCACTATATTAAGTTCATGTACATGAAATGTGGAAGCTTTCACCTTGTTGGTTCTAAAAATACATTTGAAGCACTAACTTTATCGTATTACATTCGCCATGTGTATCTAAAGCGCATGACCTAGTGCTTTGAGTCGCCTTGCACTTGGGCACTCCTATTAAATTTTGTTAAACCAAGATAACAAATAATATGGTGATTTTATATGTACGTAGGGCAATAAAAGAGAATACATGAATAATATAAATAAATAAAAATTTTGTTCTAATTAATAACATGTGTCATTGTGTAACCCAATAGAGATATAAAATTTAAAAAATATCTTCATATATTTACAACTATGATAACCGTGTATATATAGTTAAATGTGTTGGTATTAGTTTCCTACTCGATTCATAGATCGGTAAAGTTGGGGGGGGGGGTCAATTCGGTTAAGTTGGCTAAGTTTTCTAATTATATTATAATATAATATAATTAACATAGTATTTTCTTGTTTAGCAAGTTAGTTTTAGATCTATAGATATAGGGCTTGGGTGAACAGCCAAACTGTCATGTGAAGTCATAATAGACTATACATAGATTTTCAAAAATAATCAGGTTATAAATGTCAACTTGAAACACAGCGGTTTATTCTTGACAAACCATTGATCAATCAAACTTGAAAAAAGTGTAACTTTGTAAAATAGTAATCAAGTTTTGGGATTGTTTTGATTAAGTCACTTATAAAGTTTTTTCAATCAGGTCACTCGTAAAACTTTTGTCTCACTCAGATCACTAAAGTTTCAGAGTTATTCTAATTATGTTTTTCATAAGTTGCAAAAAAAAAATTAAAAACTTGAAATTTTAAAAACAAATTAACAATACTTTTAAAAAACTAAATTATTTTAAAAAATTTATGAATTATTTAAAACAATTAATAAAAATATAAGTGACCTGATTATAACACTCCTAAAAGTTTAATGACCTGATTAGAACAAATAAAAATATTAGTGACATAATTGGAACACTATTAAAACTTTAGTGACCTGATTGAAACAAATAAAAATACAAGTGAACTAATTGGAACACTGTTAAAACTTGCTTATTATTCTGTAAAGTTTTCCCCTCGGAAAAGAAGCATAAGTCGGCGTCTCGTAAGGAAAACACAAAGAGAACTTTTTCTTATTATTAAAGTTACACAAACATACTCTTTCTATACATAGGCAAGACTAAAAATAAGAATGTTAATGATAATAATACCCTAATGAATACTCAAAATTATCAAAGGATAGTAATAAAAAGTCTTTACCTACACTTGCTTAACTCCACTTGTATTTGTTCTTGTTCGATCACCCGCATATGTGATTTCACGTGACACAATTTACCAATTATATATCAACACCTATACGTGGAACCTATACATCAACATCTATAGGTGGTATTGATTTCACCCGCATGTAAAATAAACATGCAACCGTATGTGCCTTAATTCATCTGAAGGTGAAAAACCTTGTTCTCATGCAAGCAAAACAGAGGTAGATATTTCAACTGTATGTCATCCAAGAGATCCAATTTTAACGTGACCAATCACATTCTTACAAAGTGGTAACATGAAAAATTTATTCATTGGATATCAAATTACTTCAAGATAAAACCATTTTGTATATAATGTTCATGCAAGTCAACCGAGAATATGCATACTCATGTTATGGTTGTGTGATCCAATCAAAATTACCATTAGTGCCCATTAAGAAATATAGTTTAGTTTAATTTTTATTTTTGAATTTAATTTATCTTACATATTTAGCGAGAAAACTAGTGAAAATTTGATATTTAAATCTCTCAAATGAATGGTTGTGAGCATACATACCTTGCAAAAATAATTTCTAGAGCTGGTTTTGGGTTTGTGAGATCGGTGATCATGCATGCACTAAAGGGTGAACCACACACCCATGTGTTTTCTTGATCTAAGAAAACACTTCGATACAACAATATATACACAAAAATATAAAACTTTAAAAATTATATATATATATATATATATATATATATATATATATATATATACATACATATATATATATACATATATATACATATATATATACATACATATATATATATATACATATAGATATATATATATATATATATATATATATATATATATATATATATATATATATATATATATATATATATATATGTGTGTGTGTGTGTGTGTGTGTGTGTGTATATATACATACATACATACATACATACATACATACATACATACATACATACATACATATATATATATATATATATATATATATATATATATATATATATATATATATATATAATTTTTAAAGTTTTATATCTTTTGTTTATAAATTGTTGTATCGAAGTGTATTCTTATATATATATATATATATATATATATATATATATATATATATATATATATATATATATATAAAATTTTGTTGTATTATTGTAATTTGTTGTAATAATTTGTGTGTGTATATATATATATTAATTATTTTTTTAATATTGTAATTTGTAGAAATAATAAAATTTAAATCAACTATCTTTTTCTTATATTTATTGTTTTTTTTGATTATTTTGGAAATCCTTAACTAAGGTTTCTCTATATTAGTCACTAGTATATATAATAATACAGAGGTATAAATATTTTTTTATAAAAAATTTTATATTTTGCAATAACATTACAGAAACTTTAATATCTAATATAGCCCCCCACAGTTTGAAAAAAGGCTTATTGTATACCCAGATTAGAACTAAAATCAAGAAAGAGTTGTGATAGTAAACCTTTGGCGAAGATATCTAGTGACTGGATCAGACATGTAACACACAACTATGCCAATGCTGCAGGATTGGTTTTTGTCACTTAACACTTTATTTTCTCACAAACTCACTGGATCACACTCGGTTTAGATGATGCAGAACCCTTCTAAGAGTTGATAATAATATACTAAGTAACTAAGAACACAAGAATATAATTTTCAAGGTACTTGTATATATTAATTCTCAACTCAAAGTATTACAAGACTCTTACAAGCATATTACATGAGTTACAATGAGAAACTATATATACTAGATCCTACAGTCGGATATACTTTGATACCAACTGGAAACCTATGACTAAAGAAAATACTACATTGCTAAAGACAAGGTATTTTAGATAAAATATTATCTAATATATGGTAGTCATGACATGTCCATGACTTACCTTTTGTCACCAACTAAAGTCGGTAACTATACCAACTGATAAGAAATGAACAGTGGAATAAAGTATGGTCAACTACATGGGCGTGGTAAAGCACCATGCAGTATCTCAGAGATTTGCAGCGGGAGTGTCACATACATATGTCAACTGGTTCATAGTAGGTTCTTCTGAAGGTTAAATGGCTTCAGAAGAACAAGTTCTTCCGAAGCCACTTATACTTCGGAAGAGGCTACTTCTTTTCGAGGCTTGAGACATTCTTCAGGTCTTCATACTTCAGAAGTCATTGTCTTGAATTCTTCTAAGTGTTGAACTTCGGAAGAAAGACTCTGTCTTTGGAATTGGAGTTTCTCTTTGGAAGCTCCTGCAGACTTAACCTTTTGAAGCTCTGCTTTTGCCTTCGAAAGTTCTTCATCAGTTGCACCAAAATTTGTCTAAGTGTGTGTTTTGGTTGCACCAGCCTTACTTGATCTAACAAACTCACCCTAGACTGATGCTATCAAACCTTCACTTGTTTCTTTTTCTCAAAACTTTTAGCACCAGGGAAAGAAGATATTTACCTGTCTTTTTGTTCTTCCCTGAGGTGGTGCTGAGAAGTTTGTACAAATCATTCGTGGACAGGAGATCCAGTCTGTCACTTTGAATGATGTGTACCCTTTGTTGCTGCCCTCTGAAGAGAGTTAGTTGACGGGAGCTGTATTCATACTCCCATCTAACTATGGATTCAAGTTCAGGACCTTCAACCATTTGAAGGAAGGCTTTGCCTTTGGTTGCTGATCCTTTCCTTTCATCCTTCTCTCTTATCTACAACTCCTCTTCAATCTTGGTCCTTGCGGTTATCTCAGCTAGATGAAGACTGCTCAGATGGTTTCTGATGTGAGCAGCTATCTCAGAGTTGGAGGGGTTGGAGAATGGCTTCTCTTCTAACTCAGTAATATCAAATCTGCTTAAGTGTAGCAGAGATGAGGCACCTCTCTCAACAATAAAGTTATGAGAAGAGTCTTCGAACCTCCACTGGATGATCTTCTTTCTTGGCACAAGGGGCTAACTTGGTACTCCGTCCCCTTTCTTTAAATCTAGTAGAGTCACCAGTCTTCTTCTTAGCTTCTTCTCCTCTTCATTTAGTGAGTCAGAGTTGAGGCCAAAAAGATTTGCAGCCTGATCCATTGTTCCTTTTGGTAGATCAAGGAACTGATCTCTAGTGAGGGAACATGAGGAGCCATCAACATAGGTTAGCTTGACTGACCCCTCCTCATAAGAGATATCGCTCAGAGTAGTACATTTCATGAGCTTCATCTTGATCTCCTTGAATTCCTCTAAGGAGAGATGTGTGGAAGGCTGAGAGGATGACTTGGGTGGTTGTTGGGTAGGTATTGATGTTTGGGTTCTGGGGAGTGTATTGGGTTTAAGGATGGGTAGTTGAGGTGGTTGTGGTGAGGAAGAGGGTAAGGATGATGGTGTGGGTTCAGGGGTGTAAGGCTCGGAGGTTGGCTCAGTTTTGATGGGGAAAGGGAAAGGAGTTGGTTCATGTTGAGGTTGGGGTAGAGGTGTTGGTCTGGAAGTCATCCCCTGTACTCTCTGGTACATCTCTTTCCTTCTTCCTGCATGAATGTCAGCCTTGATGTCACTGACATGTCGCTGCAAGGTCTTCTCAGACATAGGACCCACCTGCCTGCCAGAGAAGCCATGAGCTCGGAGATAGTCTTTCATCGAGGCTTTGTCTCCTAGCTTCTTGACAGCAGCAAGTCCAGCTTCTTCCTCCTCCTTCTTCTTCCTCTCTCTTAGTTTTTTCTTGGAAGCCTTCTTTCTTTCTTTCTACATTTGATCTTGCTCTTTCTTAAAAAGTCACAAGATCGTGTCATTGTTGTGAGGAGTTAGTTCCTCAAGAGAGAATCCCCTGGAGTTTAGGAAAGCAATCCTTTCACTCCTCAACTGGTGGTCAGCTTCTTCTTTCTTTCTCCTCCTTTCTTCCTCCAAGGCCAACCTTGCTGCTTCTTTTTTTGCTGAATCTACAGCAGAGTTGCCTTTTCTAGCTCAATTAGCTCCTCTAATGGTAGCAGGAGCACATCTTGACTGACAGCTCCAAGATTGACAAGCCTGTTAATGATCTCCACCCTCTTCTTATTGTTGATAGCCTCCTGGTTGGCTGCAGCTGCCTTACTACTTGAGCTAGCAACTTCCCAGTTGGGAGTCTATCTTTTCTTTTCAGTTTCTCCAACCTTTCTTCCTCCATTAGTTCTTCCGCAGTCATCTTCCTCTTCCCTTTGGTGTCTTCGGAAGCTTTAGACTTGGGAGGTTCTTGTGTAGAGGTTTCAGATTGAGAGGTGGTGATCGGAGCAAGAGATAGTGATGATGTTTGAGTGAGGGGTTGGCTGAGAAAGTCCTCCCTATTGACCTCAGATGCTAGTTCAAGAATTGCATCTGTGACAACTAGATCATCGGATAGAGAAAATAACTCTTCCACAGCTTCAATCTCAGCTTCGAAAGTTTGAAATGGTTCTTCCGAGGCTTTGACTTCAGCTTCGGAAGTCTATGGGATTGCACTTTCTTACCCAACTGTTTCAGTTGCTAGGCCATCAGTCCTCATTTCCCCTTCAAATTCAATCTCAGGTTCAACTTGGACCTTAGGTTGACCAACTTCTTGGACAGTGGTAGAAGGTGCATTCAACCTCTGAAGCTCTTCAGCTTCAAAGTACACCACAGAAACATCAGGGCTTGGCTGTTCAATGGAAGATCCTATCAGGAATTTGGAAATAAACCTGTTTAGATCTTTGAGCATCCTTGGGTCCATTTGAATAACAATTGGAGGAGGCTTAGGGAAAACTGAAGCTTGTTGAGAAGGATATCTTGAAGTCAGAGTTGAAAGTGCTAGACTTTGTGGTTCCTCATCTGTTTGTCTCTGAACACTCTCCCCCTTTTTGGTAGCATCATCCTGAGAGCTTGATGAGCTAGAGGAAGAGGTCAAGGAGACCTGAACTGGTACATGCCTAATAGATCTCTCAATCTGTTTCTCAGCTAATTTGGCCTTGAGACTTTCAATCTCAAGTTGCTGAGTGGCAGACCTATCCTCTAAAGTCTTAACCCGGAATTCAAGGTTTGAGACTTTAGAAAGTAGGTCTCTAATGGTGAGTTGCATACTTCCCTCATCTTCTTTTGAAGAATCATGGGGAGATGAGGTAACATACCTGGTATGTTCATCCTCACCACCAGATGTGGTTTCTTGGCACCCTGGTTTCCCTTGCCTAATGATGTCTCTTTCAGAGTCATCAAAGGGCATGGTTTCCGTAGATTCAATCTCAGAGATGTTACCACTGTCCTGAAGATCCAATGAGGCTCCTTCAGTAGTGGCAGCTAAATCTACATGAGTCCCCTCCACATCAGTGGGACTCACCTCAGTTTGGGCTTGCTGATGGGGGCTAGAGATAAGAGGTCTCTCTAGGCTTAGTTGATCCTTAAGAGGGTGTTTTGGATCAACTTCATTGCCATGAAGAGACATAATCTCCTCATCAGTTACAATAAGTAGGACAGTAAAGGATATTAAGGTTAAGCCTAATGACCCAGGACTTTGATTAATGTCTAATGTCATTGAGCCTTTGAAAGGGCTGTCCCTTTTTGGCTGCTCAGGAGAGTATAGAGACTCATCCTGAGCGGTTTCAGCTTGGGTTTCGGGCTCATGGGATTGAGACTGAGGAGACTCAATACCCATATTAAGGTCAAATGTGAAGGAAGGTGTGACCTCAGACTGAGTGGGAGCCCATGTTTCCACTCTAGTCTTTTTGGCTTGAACAGGGGGAACTTGTTCAATCAGAGTAGATTGAACAAGCGTCTCTGATAAGTAATTTTGATGGGATGGGAAGGTAGATTTGGCATTGTGAGGGTTATTTCTAGTGTGGGTTCATCACCTGTGGGGTTAACAGGGATGTCACCAGGAGCTATGCGCTCAATCATACCTGGAAGCAGCTCAGTGTGTCTTCCGGTGAAGTTGGTGGACATCCTCTTTAGCACTTTGAAGATGGCCGGCCTCATGTGAGGGACAGGCAGAGCAGCTGCACAGACAAGCTTGCATTGCCATGAGATGATCCTTCCACCAAAAAATTGACATCCACCTTATGTTGATTTCTTATTAATGTTGCAGCCACCATAGTCACTATTAGAATAGCCATAGAGATTGAAATTGCTGTTCCTTGGATACCAGAGACCCAATTTAGGTGCTCCTTTGAGGTATCTGAGGATTCTCTTGGCAGCAACTAGGCGAGACACCTTTGGAGCAGCCTGATATCTTGCACAGATGCATGTTGCAAACATGATATAAGGTCTACTTGCTATGAGATACATCAGAGAGCCAATGATTGCCCTATACTGATGTTGATCAGTATCCTCCCCCTCAGAGTTAGGACAAAGATTGTGATTTCTACGTATAGGTGTCTTTGCTGGCTTACAATCTTTCATATCAAATCTTTCTAAAATGTCATTGACATATTTAGATTGATTGATAAAGAACCCTTCCTTCATCTGCTTCACCTGAATTCCAAGGAAAAAGTCCATCTTCTCCATGGAACTCATCTCAAATTTCTTTTTCATGATGCTCTCAAAGTCTTTGCACATTTGGTCATTTGAGGAACCAAATATAATGTTATCAACATAGAGGTGCACGAGCAAAATATCATTCCCAGACTTTCTTATGAATAAAGTCTTGTCAATGGTACCTCTAATGTATCCATTCTTCAGGATAAACTGAGACAATGTCTCATACGATAGCCTAGGTGCATAGAGAGCTTTATCCAGTTTGCACACATAGTCGGGGTGTTGTGGGTCTTCAAATCCTGGAAGCTGGCACACATAGACTTCCCTATCTATATCCCCATATAGAAGGCACACTTGGCATCAAGTTGATAGACAATAAAATTCTTGAATACAACATAAGCAAGAAAGATCTTCACTGCCTCAAGTCTTGCAACTGGTGCAAAGACATCAGTGTAATCAATTCCTTCCTCTTGAGTGTATCCTTGAACTACCAGTCTTGCCTTATTCTTGATAATCAAGCCTCTATCATCTCTCTTGTTCCTGAAAACCCATTTGGTGCCTATTGGTACTTGACCAAATGGTAGCGGACATAGGTTCCAAACCTTTTGTCTTTTGAATTGAAGCAATTCCTCTTGCATTGACTCAACCCAGCTACTATCTTTCAAGGCATCTTCTACTTTCTTGGGTTCCATCTGGGATAAAAAGCATGAGTACAAGTAGACATTCCCATTGTGAGTTTGTCCCCTTGTTCTCACACCTTCAGAGACATCTCTGATGATGTTCTCAGCTGGATGAGTGTTGTGAATCCTAAGCTTGGGAATCACATCCAGATGCAAAGATAGATCCAGATTGGACATATTTTGCTCTGGAGGTTGAACACTTGGACCAGCTATTGTTTCATACTCATTCAATGAGGACTGATTGAATGAATGAGAAACATTATTATCATTAGTTGGTTGTGTAGGAGCATTAACAGTTGCCTGTTCCTTCAAGATGCTACTTCCATCAGCTTGGTGTTGAGTAGGGTCACCGGATGAGTTTTGAGGTTCACTAGGTTGACAATTGGTTGAAGCTCCACTATCTCTTGAGATAGTTATACTATCAGATCTGTCAATAGTAGGAGCTTGGTTTGCAGCAACTCTTGAGAACTTGGAAGAGGTCTGGGTAACTCAAACCGCTGATCATCATCAGAATCACTCTGAGTACCTGTTCCAGCTGAAACATATTCACAAGAGAGTTTAGAATAGTTTGGAAACAATTCTAAGTCAAAAATATGATCAGGGTCATTCCCCTTAACACAAGGAGTGTGCTCATTAACAATAATGTTGGATGATTCCTCAAATTGTTGATTTTTAATGTTATAAACTCTATAAGCAATAGAGTATGAGGAATATCCAACAAAGATGGCATCATCTGACTTTTCAGAAAATTTTGCTAAATTGTCTTTTGTGTTAAGTATGGTACACCTGCTACCAAAGGACCTTAGAAAGCCAATGAACGGTGGCCTCTTGTTCCATAGCTCATAAGGGGTTTCATGTGGCATAACTACAAGAACCCTGTTCTGCACATAGCATGCAGTGCTGACTGCCTCTGCCCAGAATGTTAGAGGCAGTTTTGAATCGGCTAACATAGTCCGAGAAGCCTCAATAAGTGTCCGATTTCTCCTCTCAGCAACACCATGTTGTTGAAGAGTTCTAGGGGCATTATATTGTCTGGCAATCGCTTTTGAGTTACAAAATGTGTCAAGAACTTGATTCTTAAACTCAGTCTCTTGATCACTTCTAATTATTTTAACCTTGTGATAAATTTGATTTTCTATTTTAAGAATAAAAGATTTTAAAGTTTAAGCAGTTTCATCTTTAGTTCTTAAAAAGAATACCCATGTAAATATTGTAAAATCATCAACAATCATAAGGCAATTTGATTTGCTCATTATACTTGTGGGAGCGAATAGATCCATGTGCAATAAATTTAATGGAGTGGTGATAGAGTTAACTACTTTAGATTTATGAGATGCCTTGTGTTGCTTTCCTTTCAGACATGCAACACAATTATCTTTTGCAGAAAAGTTCATTTTTAGGCAAACCATGTACTAAGTTATTTTTAACCAATTTATTCTTGTTTTTAAAATTGACATGACACATTCGTTTATGCCATAGTGTTGACTCATCACCATCAGCTTTGAAAAGAAAGCGTGATACTTCACCCAGTGGGGAAGCATTGTTCATATCTAGCTTGTACATATCCCCTTTCCTGGGAGATCTAAGAAGCACCAATTCCTGAGGAATTGTCATCCCGGGTTTGAGGATAATGCACTTATGTTCTGTGAAAAGCATTTGGTGCTTTTGATCACAAAATTTAGAAACACTTAATAAGTTGTGTTCAAGATATTTGACAAAGAGTACTTTGTCAACTTTTATATTACCATTGGATATACTCCCTCTGCCAGAAATATATCCTTCGGCCTCACCTCCAAAGTAAAAAGTACCTCCATCAAAATGTTTAAATTGTTGAAGGAGAGATCTGTTCCCTGTCATGTGCCTGGAGCATCCACTATCCACAATCCATACATTGTTGTTCTTGTCATATGGATGTCCCTGCCCATAAGATGAGAAAGATTAGTTTTTATTGGAAACCCAATCCTTGTTGGTCTTGGGTTCTTCCAATGATGATGACATAATTGAACCAAAATTTGTGCATGGGGGTTCAATGGATGTCTTTGAAGAAGAGGTTTGGGTTGCGGCATCTTCTTTGATCTTTCATTCCATCCCTTGGTTGATCATAGTAGATGAGCTTGTTGAAGCTTGAGCAGCATGGCATTCTTCCGAAGCTTCTTTATTTTCGGAAGAAGCCTTTACCATCTTTTCTTCCGAAGCAGTCTTCTTCTCAGAAGATTTCAAAGGAATTCTCTTTCTTAGCCTTATCTTCCGAAGCAATTTTCACTTCGGAAGAATGAGTTTCTTCCGAAAGAAACTTTGCTTCCGAGACAAGCTTTCCTTTCCTTATCACTTGGGCCATGTGATATGGTCCAAATACGAAACCCTCCTTGACTCCTTCTTTCTTAACATTATTTGCATAATGTGTGCTTGCAGGATTGTAGTAACAATCTTTAGCCATGTGGTTTTGCAGACCACACATTATGCATGCAATGTTAACCTTTGAGGGATGTGACTATTGTTTCTTGCCTTTCTTGCTTTCCTCAACAGTCTTTCCTTTTAACTTCTGATCCTTTGGTAGGACAGGTGTGATGGTACTACACTGCTTTCCTGAATCAGAGCTTCCCACCACCTGGAATCCAGTTGAGATGAAAACTTCCTTTTGTTTTGGGTCAATCTTTAGCTTGGACTCAGCCACTTTCTTGGCAGTTTTTCTGGCTGCCTTAGCTCGGTTTCTTCTGGCTTTGGTGGTCAGAGGTTGGTCATCACTGGTAGAAATGGGTAGATTTACCTGGTCCTTCCCTGTGATGGTCTCCATAGTTGCATCACTCTTTGACTCATAAAAAGGTAGATCTGCAGATGGAACCTCTTGCTTTTCAGTCACACATCTTGGTTGTCTAATAGACTCATAAGAGTGTGGTGGAGCAATTTCATTGGTTCCCAACTCACCTTTGTTTTGATAACAAAGTTTTGAGTGAGAGGATGATGCAAGAATGGCTTGGAAGTTTTGCTTAGAAATAGCATGCTTCCTGGCTTGAGCCTCAGCTGTGACAAGCTGGGCTTGTGCCTCAGAAAATTTGGAGATTAAATATTTGATTTGAGTCATGTAGTTTGTATGTTCATGTTTTAACAAGGACACAGTTTTCTCTAACTCTTAATTTTTCTTTTGATAGTCAGATTCAGCCCTTTTAAAATCAGATTTTAAAATATTTAAAGACTTAATATCATATTTAATTTCCATATTATAGTCCTGATATAATTTAAATTTAGCAATGCAAGCTGGAGTACAGAGGTGTTCATATACCTTGCTGTCTTCAGTTCCAGCCATCAAAGCTTGAGCAGGAGTCACATCCTGTACCATGAAGCTCCAGTCAACTTCTTGAGCCACAGCAACTGTTTCAGTTGACTTTCCAGTAGCTTTAGGTGTAGAGGGATGTGTGGAGGCCTGTGAGGTTCCCGGATTTGATTTGGGAGCCTTGCATTCCCCGGCAAAGTGACCAAGTTGGTTACAGTTATAACATTTGGCCTTTGTTTTGTCAAACCCAAACTTGCTGTTAGTTGGGTTCTGGGGAAACTGCCTTCCAGTTCTCTTGAAGAACTTCTTCGCTCTATAAGTTAACAGAGCCATCTGTTGGACAATGTCCACATACTCGACATCATCTGGGCTGAAACATTCTAGATCATCAAAGCAATACTGAAAGTCACTAGAATGCCTATTTCCTGAGAAAAAGGCACAACTGTCCTGGAAGGAACTTTGCTGAGCCTGTTGAGACCTTAGAGTCTCAGGTAATATGATGTATGGCCCAGAAGAACAGGATGGCTGTTGGGTGTATGTCAGGTACTGCTGAGGTTGGGGGGAGGCGTCCTGAGCCTTCAGGAACCATTAAAGCGTTGCTAGCAGGAAGGCTTGAGGGTCTGCTCATCTGGCTGCCTCTCTTGTTCTCCATCTCTAGACGGTATCCATCAAGGATGCCATATAGTTCAGTCATGGTGAGGGAGTTCAAGTTTTTTGTCCTCTTGATAGAGACACAGTAGAACGTCCACTCATTTGGGAGTGCACTCATGAATTTTCTTAAGAGATCTCTCAACTCAAGGGCAATTCCCACAGACTGAATGGAGGAAATAAGATCCATATACCTGAAGTATTGCTGGATGAGGGTCTCTCCAGCAATATAAGTGAAGTTCTCAAACTGTTGCTTCAGTGAATCTTTCTTGGAGTCATTAGAGCTTGAGTACATCTGGGACAAGGCATCAAAACAGTTCTTTGGCTGACTTGCAATGCTCAAACCCCACCATAATGGAGTGGGTATAGCAGTCATTAGAACAATCATAGCGTTGCTATCAATGTCCAGCTTCTTGCGGTCTTCATCAGAGTAGTCTTCTACAGCCTTCTCTATCATAGCACCATTTCCTCCTGGTGCTACAACCTTTGGTCTGTAGGGACCATTAATGACAGATTGCCACATTTTGCCTTCAATGCGTCTGCTCCATGATCTAAAGTTTTCAAGGGTGATGATAGGTGCTTTAGTCATCGTCCCCATCTCAACTTCAGATTTTTGGTTGATGGCCATTTTTAAGCGTGGTGAAAGAATGAGTGAAGAAAAGGTTGTTTTGGATGGTAAGATCTCACAATCAAGAGCCTAAAAAGCTCTGATACCAATTGCAGGATCAATTTTTGTCACTTAACACTTTCCTTTCTCATAAACTGACGGATCACACTCGGTTTAGATGATGCAGAATCCCTTCTAAGAGTTGATAATAATATACTAATTAACTAAGAACACAAGAAGATAACTTTTAAGGTACTTGTATATATTACTTCTCAACTCAAAGTATTACAAGAATCTTACAAGCATATTACATGAGTTACAATGAGAAACTATATATACTACATCCTACAGTTGGATATACTTTGATACCAACTGGAAACCTATGACTTAAGCAAATACTATATTGCTAAAGACAAGGTATCTTAGATAAAATATTATCTAAGATACGGTAATCATGACATGTCTATGACTTACCTTTTGTCACCAACTAAAGTCGGTAACTGTACCAACTGATAAGGAATGAACAATGGAATAAAGTATGGTCAACTACATGGGCGTGGGAAAGCACCATGCAGTATCTCAGAGATTTGTAGCGTAGTCTCAGAAGGTCCATACTTATTCCACTGGTTCATAGTAGGTTCTTCCGAATGTTATATTGCTTCGGAAGAACAAGTTCTTCCAAAGCCACTTATACTTCGGAAGAGGCTACTTCTTTCCGAGGCTTGAGACATTCTTCAGGTCTTCATACTTCGAAAGTCATTGTCTTGAATTCTTCTAAGTGTTGAACTTCGGAAGAAAGACGTTGTCTTCGGAAGTTGGAGTTTCTCTTCGAAAGCTCCTGCAGACTTAACAATCGGAAGCTCTGCTTTTGCCTTTGGAAGTTCTTCATCAGTTTCACCAAAATTTGTTTAAGTATTTATTTTGGTTGCACCAGCCTTACTTGATCCAACAAATGCCAACACGTTCCCACACAAATGTAAATCTATTTCTACATGTTTGGTCCTTTGATGCTTTACGGAGTTAAAGGATAATGCATGACATTGACATTGTCATAAAATACTAATATGACACGAAATAGGAGGCAATGTAACTTAACAAGAAGATTACGAAGTGACATATGCTTCAAAGACAACATTGGCAACGTCAGGATGTTACACTTTAGCACTAGATCGAGATACGACATGTTGGTGACTATAGACCAAGACATTAGATTATCACTGAGAAAAAAACCTAATCCTTAAGTAAACCTTCGAGTATTAAGACACCCGCCCTAGTTCGCATTAGTGTAAGAGACCAGACGATGGACACAACTACAGGCTATGTTGAAAAATGCCCTAAACATAGTGAAGTACGTGTTTTAGTGCATGGAGATGTGGTTCACGCAACAGTTACATAAATAGACATACTTACTGAACGACAAAGGCAATGTCCATGCGTGTTAGTGTGGGATACTACAAGGCACCAACACGACTATGGTATAGAGTTGGATCAGCAAGAGTTGTACCAGAGGATGATGGTTTTTGTCTTCGACAAAGGCAATGTCCATACGAGTTAGTGTGAGATAGCAATGTTGATAATAATTTGAATGGTGGTTGGTTTGACAACTAGACTAAAGGTCTCATAAAAAATCATATGAGTTGTTGTGAGAATCTTTGAACCACTAAAGGGCTCTTATATTTCTCAAGTTGACCATTGTTATCAAACTTATGGCGGCAGAGCCATCGACAACCAACAATGTTAGCATAAGATGGACGTGGGACAAGTTTCCAAATGTTATTACAAAGGAGTATAAACATTTTTATGTGTATGGTAGCTTTCCAATATGGGTCACAGATGGCCTGAATCTTTGTGGTGATGGTTCAGATTTGACCATAAGCCTGAGCATCTAACAAGCGTGGTTCATAGGGTTGACCTGTAAGGGGACTCGCATCCAAAGTAGGTGCATTAATCACTTGGATAATTGGTTGAGTGTTGACCATAAAGGTCAGAACAACTATGTAGGAGGTGCCCAAGTAAAAAATGGGTTCATTTGGTTGAGTGGACGTGATAGCGCCAAGCGTACAAAAAAAGCCATGGCTAGACGTTGGGGCAAAAGAGTAAGGCCTGGTGAGCGGCGATATGATCGAGGTGGGTCAGGTAAACTTGTTGAAGCTGCTGAAGCGGGTGAAATATGAGGTGTTAGTGGACCAAGGTCAATATATTTGGACATCGAGGTTGTCAAAGGAACTATATGGAAATTTAGTTTGTCAAAAGTAACATGATGAGAGATAATGATCCAATGAGTAAGTGGATCCATACATTGATACCTAAGATGATCGAATGATGGTCCAAATAAAGATAAGAGGAAGAATGAGGCACAAGCTTAACTGGAGCTATCGTGAAAAGCTTTGGATACCATAGGCAACAAAACACATATGGTGCACATAAGATGGGAAAATTCATACAATATGTCAAACGAAGCTCAAACAAGAGGATCGTGGTTGGTAGAAGATTAAGTGTATGGACAGTCATATTTAAGGTTTCTGCCTAAAATTTAAAAGGAAGTGATACTTCAAATAGAAAGGTATGAATTATGTTATTAATGAGGCAAATTGTGTGCACTGTTTTGTTTTGCTTAGACGTGTATGGGCACGAAAAAATAATTTTAATACCATGACTTTGAAAAGAATTATGAAGTGATAAATTATTAAACTCATATCCATTGTCACATTAAAAACTTTTAAAACATCCAATTTGTTATGCAACCGAAACACCCAAATGAAATGTAAAACATCATTTAAAGATCGCTAATGCGATTGCAGATAAACCTTTAATGGTGTGATTGCCTATCTGTTACATCTGCAAGTGAAGTAGCCAGAGAAGAAGATATTCATGGTAGAAACAAATAAAGATCACCAATAGCATCACACCTTTGGAGAAGCGCTCCCGTTTATAGATCCTTAAAGGAAAAACCAAAAGGGTTAAAACCCGACAAAATGAAATAATATTTTAACCATTTTAGACACAAATATATTGTTTAATAACTTACTTAGGAAAAAAGAGTTTCTAGTGTATTCAAGAAGAAGTAAGCACCATTCCCAAAAAACATTACATGTGAGTGTGTCCCTGAGTTCACATAGTAGTTGTTGTCTTGTGTAGACAACTAGATAAACATGAAGATAATGATAGAAGCTAAGTCATTGTGTTGTGGTTGTTGGTCAACATAGATGAGTGACTTCCTAGAAACAAAGCCATCATATGGTCAGTGACCAAAAGAAGGAGTCGAAGCAGTCGAGGCCATGGGTGGTACGTGGCCACTATAGGGTGACAAGCCAACATAATACATTGTTGATGGGGCAAATACTACTGTGGTGGATGCTGGAATTATGATGTAGTAAAGTAAACTTCATGTCATCTGATCTAAGAGTGTAACCAAGTTGATTCTTTGTGGATCCTAGCAAATTGAGAATGAGGACTGTTGCACCCCAATCCATGGGCACGACATGTTGTATCAATCTCACTGTATACTATAACAACAAACTTATATTAAGACCACCAACAAGACTGGATTAAATCTCGATGGACTTAAACTACAACGATGCACCAGCACAAGGTAGAGGTCTAAAATCTCTGGCTGGGGCAAGAACAACAACCATAGGATGGTTAGGAATACCTAGATTTCTACCGAGACTATAAGCGATTTAGACTCTAAGAACATACAGAGTTACGTGAGGCTGTGAGAACTAATGGCTATCTTATTCATACCGGCTGACATCCATTTACCGACTAACGTCGAAGTAGGCTACATGCTGACACCCTATCCCACTTATTTTATCACCACCGATGTACTCGCACTATCTTCCCTACCAAGTAGTAGCACCATACCCTTCATATCTAGAACTGATCCAAAATTCTTTTGGCACTGGATCGCCAAGCCATCATCATGGTAGGGAAATCTTTTGATGATCGTCTAGTGTTCGCTTAGACGATAGCCACAGAGTGTGGGGTAGATCCAAGGAATGAGCTTGGATCACATAATCAGAGTTTGTTAAATACTTATTTTTATAAATTATTCCCAGAATTCCTAGAAACCAAATTTAACAACTATGTTAATAGCAAAATCATCTAAAGTTATAAGTTTTGGTAAATTTCAATAAACATAATCGTGTGCTCTACTTCTGTTTTAGTTTTACTGATCATAAATCCCCACTAGGTAAATTTTATGAAAGCTGATAATGTGAAGTTTATTGTTCAGTCATTCAAGGGGCATGACGTGCCATCTCTCAAGATTCCCCACCTGAGTTAATTTATCTTACCGGCCCTAGTCACGTCAATGAACTCGGGATAGGGTCACCATTACCTCTGATCATCATCTCCCATCACAACTCAAGACGAACATTCGTCGCAGATATAGGGTTCACACACATGCCCTACATAGTGACCATATCGACCTATCTTGTCTCATAATAAAATCCTTTACTTGTCAACAACATTTACATAAATCTTCGCATTTCACGGATTCAAATTACAAAATATAAATCAAGTACACTGCCATAGGCAATCTAATCTATCCACTTTCTTCCACATGAAGATATTATTATTCACAACCACTAAGTTTTTTGACCTAGGTAATGCCTTCCGGTACCACCTGCTCTACCTCACAAGACAAAACACGTCAACGGCAATGCTGTTGGCGAGTCATAAATTGTTAAACAATAAAAACATGTGTGCAAACAAATTGTTTATCAAATCAAGTCTCACCAACATCCTAACAATCAAGGTAGTGTCCTTTAACATATACGCGATTTCTAGTTTTACAAACATGATGGTTGGTAGGTTAAAGGCGTTCTGGCCGACTAAATCCCGACACGTCATAATATTCGAGTATTAGGCATCCCCTGGGGACCTTTCACTCTGACCAATCCCAAAGGACTAAAGCTTGCTAAATGGTGACTCAGTCTAAAGTCTATCCTCACACCAAACCTAAGAAACTTTGCCCTCCTACCTAGATAGATCCAACTAAGTGCACATATGCCCAGAGATAAAAACAAGTGTAACTCTATATGACGATTGCTATCTATCCTAGTGTTGCTCCTCGCGCGCACCTTTCACACACCTTAATCATTTGCATGTGACTAACAATGACATATTCCAGACACACATAGCTATAATATGCTAATCCATAAGAGACAATCTAAACTTTCAATCACACATACATCAAAACATGTCACCAAAATGTTTAACCAGCTCGAATAAAGCCCTAAAACTATTAAGAAAAGGGGATAGTTAGACTCATAATGATGACATATCTAATCGTGTCCATCCACTACCCGATATAATCTACCCGACCTGTCTTACTCACACTTGTGATTTTGAGCTGGAGTTATCCCGCTTCAAGTCAATATTTTTATTGCATCTTTTGATGAACATGTGTAGGTTTATGCACACACCCAACATAATGACCAAATGGAGTTAACTACCACACGAAATCCTTATTGTGTAAACTCCCCTGAAAATCTCCTTGTTATAAAATACACTTCATTACCCGATTTACGCAAGTATTATATCTTGTCCCATGACAAACTCATTTATCCAATGGTGGTTATTTTCCTTATCATATTATTAATATGCATCCTAACCACTTAGACATCGGTTTCGTTCTTTTCCAAAACCCTAATTTATGCTTATATGCAATCATGATGCACAATGTGGAGGTGTAGAACCTTACCACCATAGATCTAGCTTTCCGATGACTCCTGATGTCCACAATTCACCATTAAGAAATCCAACACTATAATAAAGTTTTGCACGTCACATATTTGCTCATATATAGCCATTACTCGTATTTAGATGGTAAATCTGGCATACTGAGCGAATCAAGCCTCCGGGCGTCTTTTTCAAGCCAAATCAACCACCATGAACACAACCATAAGGTCCAATCGTCACATCAAGCCTTCCAATATGATGGTACTAGGTTAGGACCCGTTTACTACATGGCTGATAAAAATAATATATTGTAAGATTTTAGATTTGAATTTAGATTGACGTTTTATGTTTACATGGTAAGATATAAATATACACCGACTCTATAAATTACATATTGTTAGTGTAAGAAATTTAAAAATAATATAATTATTATAATTAATTTGAGATTAGAAAACAAACCAATTCTAGATATTTGAGAAATGAAACGATCTAAAATAAATTGAAATATAGTAAAGTCAAAACCATATTTGAAGCCTACAAAGTTGATACATTTTATAATCGTTATTTCAAAATTTAAGCATAGTATATGCTCATTACCAAAATGCTTAAATTCTAAACATTTTTCATCAAGTAGAATAAAAAAGTATTTATTTTCATGTAGATGGTTTTTAAATGTTATAAAATATTATGTTCCATACGTTGGGTTGTATTTTGATAACTTGGAATTATAACAAAAATATATTATTTACAAAGTTAAGTATTAAAATTTTAAAAATAGATATAATAAATAATTAAATTAAATTAAAATGTACCTTCTCATCAATAAATATATTTCACCTTGCTTGTGAACATTAACTTTTTTTCAATGTCTATTTATTCTTACTATAATTGTGCGGTTATATTTCTTCGTATCAAGATCATTTAAAAAAATAAAAGTTTTTAGTTCTATTTTTATGAAATAATTTCATAAAACAATATGAGTTTATGTTGGTCCATGTGATCGAAAAACAGTGCAATTGAAGTGATGAATTGCTCAATATCTAACATCCATGCTAAACAATAACAATAGAGAAGATAGAATACAATTCTAACACATATTTGATAACAAAATGAACAATAACAATCAATAACATGAAGCACAATAGTATTTCTGTGTAAAAACTGCTTAGAATAGGTAGCTTGCAACAATGATCCACGATTAGGGTTTTGCAAGCTTACCCTACAATGAGAACTGACAAAAGTATATATAGCAGTTGTAGTTTCGCAGACAGTTTCGCTACCAGCGAAACTGTCATGCAAAAACTATAGTTTCGCCCGGCAGAACACAAGTTCGCCGGGTAAACTAGAACAGCAAACTGTGAGCGAATATATAGATTCGCTCACAGTTTCGCTGGACAGCCAAAAGTACACAATACAAAGAACATACAAAAGGAAACTAACAAAAGTCCTATTACAAGTAAAGTAAACAACTATACTAAAGTGAGTCCAACCTATACATGATCTTCAATACTCCCCCTAGGTTGGATCTCACTATCTTCACTCGTCTTGATTTTACTTGTCAGCTCCAGTTTCCTCTGCTGTCGTTGATCTATCTTCATCACCTCCTGTAGCAACATCCTCAGAAGCTTCAGCAACTGATCCTCCAAGGTTCTTTCCTGCATCACTAGCTTCTTCAGAATGACCACTAGCCTTTGCAAACTGCCTGGTCAAATCTTGAACATCCATATCAAACTTATCCTGAGCTCTCACCCTTTCAGCTAGCTTCTTGACCTCCGACCTTACTCCCCTTATCTTGTTTGCAACATTCATGAACAAACTAGCTTATTTTCTAGTTTCCTCTCCAGCCCCAGCTTTAATGTGATTTTCACATAGTACCAAAAGGTCTTCATCACAAAAACTAAACAACTCCATCGGATCAAACACTCTGAACTCTTTTCCATGTTTAGCTCTAATCACAGCCTCTCCAGTATTGTTGTCATAAAACCACTTCTCAAAGTCATGTAGTTGTTGGGGAAGAGGATCAGCCAATCTTACCCGATTTACAGTCTTTGGAGGTTTAACTCTTAGTACAATCCTTCCTTTTCCGGTCTCCCAATCTTTATCCTTCTTTGATCTCTTTCTTTCAGCTTTCATATATCCAAAAGACTCAAAATTATCATTAAGTCCATTTTTTATTTCCTTCTCAAGAAATGATGCTCTTTCACTTAAGTGAGCATTGATCAAAGGTAGAGTTGCTAAACGTCTCAAATCCCATTTAGACAAGGTCTTAAAAGCCTTCCTCTTAAGCATATAACTGATATTTCCTCCCCGTCTCTTGATCATGAACATCTTTAAACTGGGATTGTAACACCAGCTTATGATTTTCTTATCGGCTTCCTTCCTGCTTAATCCCTCCAAATTTTGAAACAAAGGAATGATTTCCTCCACCTCCTTCTCTTTCACCAACCAATCATTTTTATCCATTTCAAAAACATCAGCATCATCTTCTCCCTTCTTAGCAACATAAATCAGTGGTCGCTCATCAACTTCATAAAACTCTTGTTCTGAATCATAGTCTATAAGTTGTTCATCTTCCTCCTCTTCATCAACTAACCCTTTGCCTCTATCAGATACTCCTTCAGTGGTAGCTGTAACAACAACTTCTTCACCAACAAGATCTTTTTCAAAATCAAACTGCATGTTTACAAACCCAGCCTCAATAATATCTTCCTCGTCATTCCTTCCAACATCCTCTCTTGGAATTTCCTAATCTCCTCCACCAGTAGTTGCTGCTCCAGAAGTACCCTCTCCTACCTTAGATGAAGTACCCACATTCAGAAATGAGTACTTTGATGTATCAGTCAAATCATCTAACTCAGATTGAGTCAGTTGACTAGGTTGGCCGGCTGCAGCTTTCAGTTGTGTAATCTCCTCAAACAACTTCTTAACTAGTTTGTTTTGATCAACTAACATTCTCTGCATTTCTTCAATCACCTCATCTTTCTGTCTTTCTCTGATTTCTTGATTTGTAAGTTTAGTCTTAATCATACTCAGTTCATTAGCCAACGAAGTATTCAGATTGCGTATCACATCCTCATCAAGTTTTTCACTAGCCTCTCTTCTAGCTGTAAATCCCTCATGTCTATGTTTGGTTCGCCGCTCAGGCTCAGCAAAATCAGTTTTCTTCTTAGACCTCCTTTCTTTCTCCACCCTGATCTCCTCAGCTTGTGCATCAATATCCTCTTCAAAATCATAATCCTTTTCTTTAGCATATCTCTTCCTTTTCTTTGTAGCATCAGCTTGCTGTACTCTTGTTTCTTCAGCTCTTTTACTCTCAGACTCATCCACCCGTCTAATATAATTCCAGCGTTCTGGAGGATACATATTTTCCCAAAGATGGGTGATTTTACCACTAAAGTTGTGGTGAATAGCACAGCAGTCAGCAAAAATACGGGGATTCATCTGCACCAGCCTCTTGATCTCTCCATGTTTTGAAACATCAGGTATAAGATCATCAAAAATCATCTGAAGAAAACAAGGGTATAGCAGCCATTTGTCTTTCTTTACAGCCATCACATTCTCTGCCATACATGCAAAAATCAATCTAGCTATATTGGCCTTCTCCCCTTTACAACACAGCACCATTGCCTTAGCCCAATCAAGATTAAGTCCATCGGATCCACCTTTACGGTGATCTAGACACATGATAAAAACATGAGCGATATATCTCCATTCTTTAGATAAGAATGACTTCTTGATCTCTTTCCTTGAACCAAAGGCTGGTCCCTCATACCCCATACTTCTAAAAGCTTGAAACACCTCAGACTCTGTCATAGCTACTTCATCTCCAGAATCATCTTCAAGTCTAAGAATCCTCGAAACATTCTCAGCAGTGATCGTCACTTCATGATCAATAACTTTGGCAGTGATCCGCTGTACATCTCCTCTAGTATCATACTCTGCAGATCGCCAAAAATCTTTAATATGAAGATCATAAATAGTAGGCGAATGAGATATGGCATAAGCTATAGGTGATCTTTGAAGCCATCTGATACAATCTCAAAATCCAGCTGCCTTAGGATGAGTATCATCTAAAATGGCTGTGATGTTGTTCCGCTCATTAAATTTGAGATTAGCCATGATAACCTGATAAAGAAAACAATTAAATGTGAATTAGAAATTATGAAAATAAGAAAATAATACTAAAACAAAGGAAACTAGCAGTTTCGTCAAGCGAAACAATAGTTTCGCTCATTAAGACATGATAGTTTCGCTGAACAAAAACAGTTTCGACAATGAAAACTAACAGTTTCGGCAAGCGAAACAATAGTTTCGCTCATTGAAACATGTTATTTTCGCAGAACAAAAAGCAATTTCGACAAGGTGAAAAAGGATTAAGGAAGATTCGCTATTAGTTTCTGCAAACAAAAAATAGTTTCGCTGTAAAAAAATTAGTTTCGCTGTTCAAAAAATAGTTTCGCTGTTCAAAAGAAAATAGTTTCGCTGTTCAAAAGAAAACATGACCAAGCGAAACTATGCAAGTTTAAGACCAGATTCTGCGAAACTAAAGATAATGTGGCGAAACTGTTAAGTTCGCCCGGACAGCATAACTTTACAGTTTAGCTGAAAAGATGAGAACTTTCGTTCAGTTTCGCAGAAGAATCTGTAATTTCGCTGGATGAACAGCAAACCTACCGAAGAGTCATAATCCAAATTACTTAAATGGAGATGATTTTAACCAGATTAAATGATGTTACAAGGTTCGAAACTCACATGCGAAGCAAATAACACTATTAATCAGTCCAAAACACAACTAAAATGCAAAATCGCCAAATAAAGTCACGGAGAAACCCTAAGACCTACACAGATCGTTTTTGTGAAATTATGAGAAAAATTTCGCACAAACGACTTAAATAAGAAATAGTTTCACAGCTAGCGAAACTATAAATTCGCAGGGCGAATTTACAGTTTCGCCAAGGGAAACTGTAATTTTGCTAAGAGATAACCAGTTGACAACTAATTAGTAACCCTAGCAAAATTGCAGTTTCGCTTTGCGAAACAATTAGCGAAAGTATAGTTTCGGCACCAACCCCCTTTTATTATTATTATTATTATTTTTTTATTATTATATTTTATTTTTTTTATCATGAAGCCCATCACATAATGAGATCTAAATTAATCAGAGATCACATTCTCTAGATATTTATGAACATAAAGATGATCAAAAATCATCGACCAGCAATGAGATCATACTGAATACTGGATCTGATCACAATCTGCACAGAAACAACTGAAATTAGAACAAATCAATAACGATTGCTGATATAATTGTCCACTTAAACTCATGCCTTATCCTTTTTCAACAAACAGCTTATGATTTGTTTAAGGTTCAATTAGATGCTTTAGAATGTTAGGACCCCACAATCATTTGGTAAAAACCCTCACCCAACCTCAGGATTTCTTGAATTTTGAATCAATCTCCAGATAACAAGGCTTGTGCATTAGTGTGCAAAAGATTATAAACAGAATATTTTATTCTGAAAGGAACTCACCGATAAGATGATTTGACATAATTATATCAAAATGGTGAGAGCTCCAGATCTATACTCACGTATAACAGAGGAGATAACCATTTAAACATGTGCTGATGAGAGCTCCAGGTCAGTACTATCGTACAGCAGAGGAGATCATCACTCCAGGTCAGTACTTCCGTATAGCAGAGGAGATTAGCACAGACACACGATACCTCAACACAAGAATATACCAGCTATGGTTCAGGGAGATGACATATCAAAGCAAAATGGACGATTCTCAATCCAATTTTTGTCAGGACTCAGTTTTTGTGCAAGCCAAAACAATTGAGTAAATCCAGACATTATTAAGCATGATGTTTAATTTAATCATAGAGCTGCTGTCTACTTTATTCGTTAGGCTGAGTCTATCAAGCATATCGTTAAAGAATCTGATCAATTTTCCTTAAAAATTTATGTGAAACAGAATCCTGTAACAGTTACTATCATTTCTCATTGAAGCACCGGTCATGTATAAAAATATAGTTAGAGAATATACAATCATTTCTCATCATTTTAAATTTCGATCTCAGAATATGAAATTACTCCCCCAAATTTTTATTTTCAAATAATAAATAATTTCAAGAAATCACTGTTATTGTTATTATTATTTTTTTTAAGAAAAGAAATAGAAAATGAAAATTTAAAAAGATATTAACCCGAGCATAGAAATCAATTCATAAAAACGAGGTTTATCAAAAGTTTTTGTGAAAAGATCAGCTTTTTGATTTTTTGTATCGATGGGTATATTATCAATGAAACCCTTTTCTTGAGCATCACAAATCGCATGAATTCGTGTCTCGATATGCTTAGTTAGGGAATGATGAATAGGATTTTTAGCAATTCCAATGGCTGCTTCATTGTCACAAAATAAAGGTGTATGGAGAAAATTAATTCCATAATCAATCATTTGGTGTTGGATCCAGAGAACTTGAGAACAACAGCTTGAGGCAGCAATATATTCAGCTTCCCCTGTAGAAAGAGAAACAGTAGTTTGTTTCTTGCTCTGCCAAGATACCAAACAATTCCCCAAATATTGACAACCTCCCGACACAGATTTTCTGTTTAACCTGCAACCATTAGAATCACTATCAGAGTAAGCATGTAAATCAAAATTCCCTCCATATGGATACCACAATCCTAAACGAGATGATCCTTTGAGATAACGAAATATTCTTTTGACAGCTTTCTCATGAGATTCCTTTGGAGCCGACTGATATCTAGCACAGTAACCAACAGCAAAAGTGATATCAGGACGACTTGCAGTAAGATACATGAGAGAGGCAATCATAGATCTAAAAAGATGAGGATCAACTGGTTTTCCGTTTTCATCTGGAGTAAGACAAGTCTGAGCAGTAAAGGGAGTCATCTCTGTAGAAGCATCATCCATCTTAAATTTCTTCAAAATATCTTTAATATACTTCTCCTGATGAATAAGAATTCCTTCTTTCTGTTGTTCAACTTGTAATCCAAGAAAGAAACACATTTCACCCATCATACTCATTTCAAACCTTTGGCTCATAACTTCTTCAAACTCTCTACACAATTGAGAATTTGTAGATCCAAAAATAATATCATCAACGTAAACTTGGACAAATATCATTTCACCATTCACTTCTCTTTTGAATAGAGTCATATCGATGGTACCACGAGAGAAACCATTGCTTAGAAGATATTGTGTAAGGGTCTCATACCAGATTCTTGGTGCTTGATGAAGACCATACAGAGATTTATCAAGCTTATACACTTTATCAGGAAACTCAGGATCCTCAAAACCTGGTGGTTGACACACATATATCTCCTCATCAATGTCTCCGTAGAGAAAAGCACACTTCACATCCATCTGATATACTTTAAATTGTTTATGAGCAGCATGAGCGAGAAATATTCTGATTGCTTCAAGACGAGCAACTGGAGCAAAGACTTCTGTATAATCAATCCCTTCTTCTTGAGCAAAGCCTTGCACAACGAGTCTAGATTTGTTACGCACCACTACTCCTCGATCATCTGGTTTGTTCTTAAACACCCATTTTGTACCGATTGGATATTTGTTAGGAGGTAAATCAACTAAGGTCCAAACCTTAAGCTTTCTGAACTGTTGAAGTTCCAATTGCATAGACTCTACCCAACAAGGATCCTGTAGAGCAGCATGAACGTTCTTTGGGACAATTTGAGAGATGAAGCATGAGAAAAGACAAACATTAATAAGACCAGATTGACTTCGCGTGCGAACACCATCAGAGACAGATCCAATCACGTTGTCAAGTGGATGATCTTTCAAAGTTTTGTAATCACTTGAAGAAGGAAAGATGGTTGAAGAAGTATTGTCCATAGCTGGTGAAAGATTAGATGAAGGTGAATCGATGATAGGTGTTGGATCAGGTAAAGGAGAAGATGTAGGAGGTAAAGAATCAGATGATGGTGCCGGATCAGTCATTGGAGACGAAGAACTAACATCAGTTGATACAACATCATTTACTAAGGTGGTGGATGGAACAGCCGATGGAGATGATGAAATAATATTTGTTGGAGTATTTGGAATGGATGTATCATCATCGAAAACTGGCAGATTGAATGAATTGAACATAGTATCGGAGTCAAAGAACCATGCTGGTTCAGATCTAACTTCAGAAGGATTGGATTCTTGCCAATCAACATAGAACGACTCTTGAACGATACATGTTCTTTTGTTATAAACCCGATATGCCTTTTGCGAAGAAGAATAACCAACAAAGTAACACTCATCAGAAACAGCACCAAACTTTGTCTTTTGAGATTGAGTATTTAGAAGAGTGCACGAACAACCAAATGGTCGAAAGAAATCAATTAGAGGCTTTCTCTTACGAAAAAGTTCATAAGGAGTCTTCACTTTATCTTTCACAATTAACACCCGGTTCAGAACATATGATGCACAATTTACAGCTTCAGCCTAGAAAATAATGGGTAATGAAGATTCTATCAGCATTGTACGAGCAGCTTCCACGAGAGTGCGATTCTTTCGTTCGGCAATACCATTTTGCTGGGGTGTTCTTGCAGCACTAAATTGTCTCACAATCCCTGAGCACAAAATGAATCGAGAATCTGATTTTTGAATTCAGTGCCGTTGTCACTTCTTAGTCCCATAACTTTTCTCTTACTGATTGATTCGATAGTGATAGGATCAAATCAATTAGGTTTGAATTATGCAGCGGAATATCACGAATTAAGATTGAATTCAAGCACTAAAAGTAATGAATATGCAAGACAATCAATCACAATTATAGAGAGAATATTTCTTTTAAAGGAATGTTTTCATTCACGCGTAATGCTTCAGTTAGAATACAGCTAGGTCAACATCCCTTATATAGAGGAATGTGACGTCTGCTGATGTCACTTGACAGTGACATCTAACAGATTTTACAAAACAACTGAAATATGAAAACTACTGAGATGTTCTCAACAACTGATTACATCTCAGAGAATGCTAAGTACAATTGCAAGAAACTACTGACTAATAACTACTGAAACAATAAACTACTGAAATATAAGTTACAACCTACTGAAAAGTAAAACCATCACAACTACTGAAGTTAATAACTTCAGCTGTTGTGACAACTGCTGATCACTCTAGTCTTCAGTCTTTCTCTTCAGCACTTCATCTTCAGACTTTGTCTTCAGTTCTTTGCTTTCAGACTTTGTCTTCAGTTCTTTGCTTTCAGACTTTGTCTTCAGACCTTTGTAATCAGCTGATGTCTTCAGCTGTTGAAATCTTCTTCAGCAGTTGTAATGTCTGTGGGACTTAGAGGTTTTTCTGATCAGGCTCATTGGTTCTTTTGGTCCAACAAACTCCCCCTGAACCAATGTAGCCAAAACCTCAAACTTTATTGAAGATCCCACTTATTCTTTGGCAAAAGTACTCTCTTGATCAGCTTCAGAGGTAAACAAATAAGCACAGGCCAGGAAATGGTTTCTAATCATTTGATTGGCTAAGTATGGAAGGGAACTCTGTCTTGAGGAAATTGGACACAGAGTCTTGTCCCAACCATGAAACCTATTTCCCATTGATGAGTCTGAAAGACTCCCTTGCATAGGCCTCAAGGAGAACAACTTGTTCCTCCTTAGTGAGTTCTTCTGCTTCTCCCTCAAAGAAGAACTCAGGCCCATAGTACTCAGACAGATACCTCACTGTCTTCCCATTCTTTAACTCAATAGTTGTTATCTCTCTATATGCGAATTCATCTGGATGAGAGCCTTCTAGCAACATCTGGAGTTCACTCTTCTGAAGATCTTCAAGTCTTTTATACAACAACCCCTTCTTGATCATTTTGTTATCAAGAATAGACATAGGGGTTGATTTGGATGTGTGAGCTCTCTTGAATTCTTCAATGATTTCCTAGGGTGAGACTACCATGGCCAACATGATTGCAGCATTCAAAGTCTTTCTTACTTGGCCATGATATCTACTTGGTAAGTTTTTCTTGTGAATTCTAGAACGTACCCTGGGATCTGGCCAAATCCTCACTCTATCTTTTTGATGTTGAAAAGTATGCCTGAGAGTGTACAGCCTTTGAGCTTGAATCTTCATAGCTTGAATGGATGAGGACTGAGGGAAGTCCTTGTCAACCATTCTAAGAAACTGCTCATCATGCTGCTTCTGCTGTTCTTCTTCTTCAATTTTGACCTTAACTATCTGCCTTTGAGTTTCAGGAGTTATTGCTTGAGATTGACTCCTAGGCTTCAGTTTCTTCTTTTCAAGAACAGCAGATATTGGCAGATTGTCTTCTTCATCCTCTTCTTCTTCTTCTTCCATCCTCAGCAACCTTCTTTTTCTTTTTGATGCTTCACTGGTGGAATCTTGGATGGGTTTCTTGGGTAAAGGGATTGGTTTAGATGGTTGTGAGGTTGATTGTTTTGGAGGTTGAGAGGTTGGTTGTTTTGAAGGTTTTGATATTGGCTGTTTTGGTTGTGAGGTTGGCTTGGAAGATTGTTTTGGTAAGGAGATTTGAAGGGCTGCTCTATCATTTTGTTGGTGAGGGTGGCTTTGGATAACTTGGCCATATCAGTTCTCTTCCCAGCACCAGCTTCATCCAGAGCTTCAATGATTAAGCCTTTGTTGAAGCTTTCAGATGAGCATATCTTGGTAGTTATCTCCAAGATGCTATCTCTGGACCATGACTTAATCTCAATGATAGGTCTTCCCAAATGTTTAGAAAGAAATCTAATCATAGCCTCTAGTCTCTCCCTTTCTTCTTCATTGCAACTTGCCCATCGATCCTCAATTTCTTGAATCTCAAGTCTCCTGATCTCTGAGTCAAGTTTGGCAGTGTCAAATCCTTGCCTAAAGAGCTGATCAATGATCCTGTCCATGGATCTGCTGTGTTGGTTATCAGCTTCTTTGATCATCTCATCTAACCTCTTCTCATCTTCAGTTTGTTCACCAATACTTTTCTTTCTTTTGTAGGTGATGATCTCTTTGCCTTTGTTCTCTTCCTTAGCTTCTTCCTCTTCAGCTCTTTTCCTTTTATCATCCTTTACTGACTTAGACTCCCCCTTTTTGGTTGCATTGGGTTCAGGGGTTTGAATGTCAGAAAGGTGCTTGGACACAGCATCAGTCACAAGGGATTTAATATCTGAGGAGAGCCTCTCATCAATGGTTTTATGAACAATAGATGTGATGATGGGTGTGATGAGAGGTAAGGAAGATTTGAATGCAGCAACCATTTGCTCAGAGGGGTTCTCTCCCTGAGAAATGGTGCCTGAGCCAGAGGCTGGTGGTTTGGTTGATTTGAGTGGCTCAGTGTTTGGGGAAGCTTAGCTGCCATCTGTGGGTTTATTGGGGCAGATGGTCTTGATTCCTGAGGCATGATTGGAAGCAGATCTTTTAATCTACAAACCTCAGCCTCAAGAATAGTATTTTGGGCTAAGACTTCAAAGAAAAAGCCCAGGTCATCATCAGTATAAACTGAATCAGCTGACCTCCTGAGTAAATCAGGATGAACATGTGCTGAGTGTAAATCAGTGATCACATGTGCCCCTTTGTCTTGGAACTGGGGACTTCCTGCCTCAGGAGCATGTCCTTCATTGACAGTTGCCTCTGGTGAGGTCTTAGAGCTGATACCTGCTTCATCCTGTTCATATGCTGAGACAGGGGAAGAGGTAGCCTCACCAGATGTTCTAGTCTCCACATTTACACTAGGATACTGAACTTGATAATCCCTATGTTGTTGGATGTCAACCACATATTGATCCTCTCCCTCAGCTGTTGAGGTTTTCCCAGTAGTAACAGGTTTCTCGGGATGGGTAGAGGAATGTAGCTGAGTCAGCACTTGTGCAATGACTGCAGTTGGGCTTGTAGGGGTGGTATCAGTGGGAGATGGTAGTGAAAAGGTTTGCACCTGGGGAGAGTGGTGCTCTTCAATGGCAATCTTCTCAAGTGAGATAGATTCCAACAATGTGGTTTCCCCAATATTGGTTGCATCAGGATCCTGTTGAGAGGATACCTGAACGGTTTCAGCTGGTGGAGTCATTGAAACTACAAGGGATTAAGCTTGTAGTCTCATCCTGCGTTTGTGCTATAGGGGCATCATCAGGGGACTCAACTCCCTGAGTAATCTTTTCGGTTTTCTTTGGTTTGGGTTTGGAGGGGACTTTAGATTTGGAGGTGGAGGCTGTGGGTTCCCTCTGCTTGGGTTTGAGCAGTTTGGCAGCCTCTTTGAGTTGTGGGTTTGAGTTGTGTGGAGTATACTTCTGGCAAAACCAGCAGAGCAGGGACTCCAAGGCCAACAAGGCCATCAGATTTTAATTGGTTTAAAATGATTGCCATAAGAAACCTTGGATATAATATCCATCTATTTGCCACAGGTTTCAATGCCAAATCTTTAAGTTCCAAAAAGATAATATCAGAAAAATTTAGATTTTGATGTTCAAGGATAGAATATAATACCTGTTGCCACTGGATGACATTTGATTCCAAGAGGATGTTTTGGGAGCCAGGCAGACATTGATCATGTGAAATATGAGTCGCTCAGCATCATGGAAGTGCTTCTTCAGGATGGTAGTAGCACTTAGGTCACCTTCATAACCATGATTAGCAAAAGAAAGATCAATGGTGCCTTTTGGGTACTTGGTGGGATAGGTGGCATCATTTAGGTCTAGGGTTTGACGAATGATCTCAGGAGTGATGATCACCCGTTTCTGGTTAACAAAAGACTGGAGAGTGATGGTGGTATCATTCTCATCAGTATGAACGGTAACGTTCGTCCAGAACTGGCACAGGGTATCAGGGTAGATGGTTGGATTGAGGAGAAAGGCTGTGCGGTATTGGGAATCAACCATCAAGTCGATAGCAGCATCAAACTTGTTCCAGAAAGGTGATTTGGTAAGATGAGCAACACAGTTGTGTCGAGGTTTGATTTGCATGGTCGCCATTAATGGAAGATGAACGTTTGGAAAGTGGGTTATGAAAAGGTTGAAGTTAGGGTTAGGTATATATAGGTTATGAAACGGCTGAGGGAAAACAACTGAAAGTGTTGGTGTTAGTCATCAGGTGTTAGAAAACAACTAAAGACATGGTTTTAACTTTCAGATGTTGTAAACAACTGAAGACTTGGTGTTGGTCATCAGTAGTTACAAAACTACTGAAGACTTGGTTTTGGCTTCAGTTGTTTGGAAATGAAACAGTAGTTGTCGTCAATTCACAAGTTCAGCTTTTCAATGACCTTGACACTTACTCATCAGATCATCTGATTTTCAGATGTTTCATTGGTCATCAGTACTTATTTATTATAAAAGACATCAGTAGTTTGAACTACATCAGTATTTTCTAATAAATAAGGTACTTCAGTACTTTTAAGTAATTTAGTCTTCAGTAGTTGTAAAACTACTAAAGATAAAATGACTTATCAGCACTTATTTTTGACAAAAGTATACTAATGCTCATCAGTATTTATGAACTAAGAGCATCAGTAGTTGTCAAATTATTCTAGTTGCAGCATACCAAGCCTGAGTACAAGATTATGAAAAGTTGCACTATCCAAAGGCTTAGTAAATATATCTGCAAGCTCATCAGCACTAGGCACAAACTTTGGATCAATCAGACCTTTTTCATAGCAATCCCTAATGAAATGATGTCTGATCTCAATATGTTTGGTCTAGAATGCTGGACAGGATTCTTAACAATACAAAGAGCTGAAGAACTATCCATTAATAATGGAGTCTTAGTCTCTGTAATGTCATAATCCAATAACTGATTTTGAAGCCAAAGTACCTGAGATGTACAGCTTGCAGCTGCAATGTACTCTGCGTCAGCTGTTGATGTAGCAACTGATGTTTGTTTCTTACTCTGCCAAGAGACCAAACAGTTGCCTAGAAATTGGCATCCACCAGAAGTTGATTTTTTGGTTAACTTACACCCTGCATAGTCACTATCAGAAAAAGCAACCAATTACAAGAGTGCCCAGTGGAATACCATAGTCCTAGAGATTTAGTTCCCTGCAAATATCTAAAGATCCTCTTGACTGCAATCATATGAGAATCCTTAGGAGCAGCCTGAAATCTAGCACAAACACAAGTTGCAAACATAATATCTGGTCTAGAAGCTGTTAGGTACATCAAGGAACCAATCATACATCTGTAAAGAGTTTCATCAACTGCTTTACCTTTTTGATCAGCATCCAGTTGTGTGTTGCTGCATATGGGAGTAGAACAGGATTTACAGTTTTGTAAATCAAACTTGGTTAACAAATCTTTTGTGTATTTTGACTGATGAATGAAAGTTCCATCAGTCAGTTGTTTGATTTGTAAACCCAGAAAGAACTGTAATTCTCCCATTGCACTCATTTCAAACTTTTGTTGCATCAATTTTGTGAATGCATCACACAACTGTGGATCAGATGATGCAAAAATAATATCATCAACATAAATTTGAACAAGGAGCTTATGCATGCCAGCTTTCTTTATGAACAAAGTTTTATCTATGGAGCCTCTAGTGAAATTATTTTGAAGAAGAAAGTTAGACAATGTTTCATACAGGCTCTGGGTGCTTGTTTCAACCCATAAAGAGCCTTATCAAGCTTATACACCCAATCAGGATGTTTATGATCTTCAAAACCTGGTGGTTGACACACATAAACTTCTTCTTTTATTTTACCATATAAAAATGCACTTTTGACATCCATTTGAAAAACTTTAAGGTTATGAAAAGCAGCATAAGCTAAAAACAATCAAATTGCCTCCAGTCTGGCTACAGGGGCAAAGGTTTCATCATAATCAATACCTTCTTCTTGTGAAAACCCCTGTACAACCAGTCTGGCCTTGTTCTTGACAATTTGACCTTTTTCATCAGTTTTATTCCTAAACACCCATTTAGTGCCTATTGCACACTTACCTTGGGGTAGAGGAACCAGTTCCCACACTTGCTGTTTTTGAAATTGAAGAAGCTCAAGCTGCATGGCTTCAACCCATCCATTGTCCCTTAAGGCAACATGATAATTCTTTGGCTCTTGCTGACTGATGAAGAGAGCATAGAAACAAAAGTTGGACAATTGACTTCTTGTTGAAACACCAGCAGTTATGTCACCAATGATCTGGGACATGGGATGATTCTTCAATTCTTGATATGCAATAATATCTGTGCAAGTGTTTGTAGAAGATTCAGCAGCAGCAGATGTTGATGTAGACTCTGGAAACCTAGACTGAGATGGCAGTTCAAATGAAGTAGAGGATTCAGAGATTTCATCAGCATTTGTTGTGGATGGAGCTGCTGAGGCTACAGGAACATCAAGTGTAGTAGAACCAGGCAGATGATCACTACAACTTGCATTTGAATCTTCAGTTGGAGAGGATGGAACTTCAGAGACCACAACAGGTGGAGGCTGATATGGAACATATTGCAGTATGTCCAAGTCAAACATCTCAACAGGGTTTTGAGGAATCTTGTCTTTTGGGGATTCATTAAACTTGACATGCAAAGTCTCTTCAACAATCTTTGTTCTGCAGTTGAACACTCTGTATGCCTTGCAAGTAGATGAATACCCAACAAAATACCCTGCATCCACCTTGGATCAAACTTCTGAAGTATACTTTTGTGTTAAGAATATAACAAGGACACCCAAAAGCTCTAAAGAATGAAATCAAAGGAGCCAAATGATGTAAGAGCTCATAAGGAGTCTTCATCAACCTTTGATTCACTAATACTCTATTCTGAACATAGCAAGCTGTATTGACAGCTTCAGCCCAAAAGGTTAGTGGCAAACCAGAGTCAGCCAACATTGTCCTTGCAGCTTCAATCAGGGTCCTGTTCTTTCTCTCCACCACTCCATTTTGCTCTGGAGTTCTTTGAATACTATATTGTCTTTTGATTCCCTTAGACAAATAGAATTCATCAAGAGTGTGATTCCTAAACTCTGTCCCATTATCACTTCTCACACACTTAACTGGAAGTGAATGCTGCTTTTCCACATGTAACACAAAATAGATAATACTTTGAGCAGCTTCATCCTTGGAGTGCAAGAAGAAAGTCCATACATATCTTGAGTAATCATCCACAATTACCAGACAGTACTTTTTCTTTGCCATGCTCATTACTCTCACAGGACCAAAAAGATCCATGTGCAGTAATTGCAAGCAGGCAGTGGACTTAGGTTCTTCTATAGAAGGGAATGAAGCTTTGTGTTGCTTTCCTTTTAAGCAAGCTGGGCAGTTGTCATCACACTTGAACTCCTTCAATGGCAAGCCTCTCACTAAACCATGATGAATGAGCTGATTCATGTTCTTGAAATTCACATGACCCAGCCTTCTATGCCATAGTTCAGATTCTTGAGGAGAGGCTTTGGAGAACAAACATGGATGGCCTTTTAGATCAATTTTCTTTGATAGATCTAAAGCATATACTCTTCCAATCCTGTTGGCTTTCAGGAGAGTATACTCATCCAATATTTTGTCAATCTTGTGCAAAACTGTGGAAGACAGAATCCGACATTTTGACTTGTGAAAAGTGCAACATGCCCTTTATCACACATTTGACTGACACTCAAAAGGTTGTATTTGAGGTTCTCCACATGGTTAACATCATCAAATCTTATCTCCCCATTTGAGACAAAACCCTTCCCAATGATGTAACCCTTGGCATCATTTCCAAAAGAAACAAATCCCTTCTTCCTTTGGGAATAGTCATGAAGAAGAGAGCTGCTCCCTGTCATGTGCATGGATCCTCCACTGTCCACATACCAGATGCTTCTTTGGCATGATGAAGAACCCTGCATTTATCACAAACATTAGTTAGCCTTTGAGACCCAAACCTTTTTGGTTTTGGGTCTGTTTTCATCAACAGATGTTAAACTAACAGGTTGTGCATGATTAACAGCTTTTGAAGATGTAGATGATGCTGAAAAGGATTCCTTGGATTTTGCTTGGGTATCCTTTTCAGTGGTTTAGTCACAGAAACATCTAATTGGTTAACTCTCCCCAATAGATGTTGAACCATCATCACAAGTTGTGTTGATTTGTTGACAGAGTTTTCAACTCAGTTGACACATCAGTACTTGTAGATGATTTGTTTTGTTATTCTCTACACCCTTCTTTTGAAAAGACACAGACTTAGTCTGAGTTTTCAATATTCCCTGAGGAATATTTGCAGCTGTTGTTTGAAAAACCCCTTCCTCCTTAGTGACTTTTGAGAAAGCTTAGGTTTATCAGAATGAGATGATTGTGGTACAAACTTGGTTTGAAATTCATTTTTCATTTTATGCATTTCCTGCTTAATGATTTTCTTTTTATTGAATTTTAAACCCTTGTTATACCAGCATTCATCAGTCAGATGATTGAACAAACCACATATTTCACATGGTTTTCTTTTCATCTTTTCTTGATCAACTGCTGAAGTTGATGAAACTACTGAAGATTTGTTCTTCAGTACTTTCTTCCTTTCAGTACTTTTGGGAAGTACTGAAGGATTTTCAACAACTGAAGATTTCTTCTTCAGTGGTTTGCTATCAGTATTTTTTAGAATCCTGATAATTCTTCAGCAGTTGTCAAGGAATGCTTATTTTCTTCTGATTTAAAATGCTCTTCAGGTGTTGTGTTTTGCCCTTCAGTACTTTGAGTACCTTGTGGAACAACACCTGAATTTCTCAGCCTCTTCTTGATCAAGTGTTTCGAAGCAGTGGGATCATCAGTTATTTGATTAACTGAGATACTCACACTATCTTCATCCTCAGAGTTTGAATTTTCAATAGAGGATGAAACACTGATGATGTGGTTTGGGAATGACTCTCAACCTCAGATTGTACTTCTAACTTTGGAGTAAAATCTGTGGGAGGTATGGTAAACCCAATTCCAAACTTCACATTGGAAGCAGTTTGCTTACTGAGAAGCATTTCAAATCCCTTGCAGGATGTTACCCATCGTTCACAATCAACTTGGGTAGTTGCAAGTGTTTCCTTGAGATTCTTGTGATTTTCTAGAATGACCTCTACCTTAGCCTTTTCATCAGTAATTTGACATTTAAGTTTATAAATCTCTTCATCCTTTTCTTTTAAAGCAGACTCAAACTCAGATTTTCTTTTGGAAATTGCCTTTTCTAGGTCAAGATTTTGATTAATTAAAGCTACATTTGCTTCCCTAATAGAAACAAAAGCAGCTATGCATGATTCAGAACATATCTTGGCTTAGCCTCAGAAGATACCTGTGGTACCTGTGATGATGAAGGATTGTCATCAGTAGATTCCAGGGCCATTAAAGCAAGGTTTCCAAAAGGATTGTCACCACCATGTTGACCAGCACCAGCAAATTGCTCAGAATAACCAGAGACATCATCTGGTAGACTGCTCCAGTCAACAACCTCAGGGGTGAAAAAGCTCTGATAAGATTGAGGTTGAGATTGCTGATTTGTTTGAGATGGCTAAGGATCAGGTAGAGCATGTGGTTGTTGAGCCATGGGTACTAAAACTTGACCAGACTGAGGCATGTAAAAGCATGGATAAGGATATGGCATGGGGCTTTGAGGGACAAAGTATGCAGGAGATGATTGATGTTGTGAATGATGATCAGAACTGGTAGGATGTTGCCCTTTGATTGTGAACTATTACTTGGAAAAGTCACAAAGGGTGCAGATGAGTTAGATCCAGATGATCTACATTCTCTAGCAAAATGTCCAAGTCTGTGGCACTTGTGACATCTCAACTTACTCTTGTCAAAACCAACCTTGGTTTTGCCAGAGAGACCAGGAAATTTCATACCTGTTTTCTTATAAAACTTTTGAGATCTGATATTAATCAATACCATTTGGCTCAAAATATCCATCTCTTCAAGATCATCATCAGCAATTCCTTTCAAATCATCCATCATAAAACACAAATTATCAACACTAAAGCCTGAGTTTCCCTCAACTCCAACAAAAGCATGATTTCCACTGTTTGAAGAGAAATCAATATGCTCATCATATGAACTTTCAGATGAAGCATATTCAGACTCATGACCAACCAGAGTAGTATTACCTGGTACAAAGTCATCAGTGAGCTTTCTAGATGAAGATAGTTTCCTTTTCTGTTCTATCTCTCTCTCAAATGTTAAGAGTTTCCCATGAAGTTGGGTGAGAGATAGAGTATCCAGATTTGCACTAGAGCGTAGGACAATGGTGTAAGTGTCCCATGAAAACCGCTTTTGTGTATCCAGATTTGCACCAGAGTATCCAGATTTGCACCAGAGTATCCAGGGATCTGAGGAATCTGTTATTCATCTGGCTGTTTGTGTATTCATGTTGAACCATTTTAAGCTCAGAAATTAAACATGAAAACCGCTCAAACAGTTGAGTCAGTGTCTCACATTTCCTATGAGAGAATGTCTCATATTGCTGGGCAAGGATTTCTCTGTTGTTTGCTAAGACCTCATCAGTTCCTCCAAATTGTTCCTTCAGAGCAACCCAGAGATCATAAGCAGTTTCATGATGCATGAGCCCAGAATAGATTTCATTAGGCAGTGCCATGGCCAGAATTCCATGGGCTTTAGCATCAATCTCAAACAGTTTTAAATCCTCATCAGAATATTGTTCCTTCTTTTTAGGAACCATCTCCTTGGTTTCAGGATTAGTCACCATAGGCTTGTATGGTCCATGAACCACAGACTTCCAACAACCTGAACTGTTAACAGACAGGTGATGGAGCATTCGGCGTTGCCATATGTTATACTCACTCCTAACAAGCATTGGAGGCTTAGTTGAGGAGCCAGTATTGTGAGGATCATTCATTGAAGTAGTCATTTTCACTAATTCAATTGAATCCAAGGAGATTAAAATCGGTCTAGTTTGAAAACTCAACAACACACTTAGAAAACACAATTAGAATCACAATTAATGAACCGGAAGCACAGAAAATCAATCTCTATAATCAATTCTTGCAAAACTACTAATTCGATCAACCTTTGCTATCAAAAGAACAGTTTCAATGATCAATTGTTAGATCGATCAATGATTAACCTGCTCTGATACCATTTGATAGGATCGGATCAATTAGGTTTGAATTATGCAGCGGAATATCACGAATTAAGATTGAATTCAAGCAAGAAAAGTAATGAATATGCAAGACAATCAATCATAATTATAGAGAGAATATTTCTGTTAAAGGAATGTTTTAATTCACGCGTAATGCTTCAGTTAGAATATAGCTAGGTCAACATCCCTTATATAGAGGAATGTGACGTCTGCTGATGTCACTTGACAGTGACATCTAACAGATTTTACAAAACAACTGAAATATGCAAACTACTGAGATGTTCTCAACAACTGATTACATCTCAGAGAATGCTAAGTACAATTACATGAAACTACTGACTAATAACTACTGAAACAATAAACTACTGAAATGTAAAGTTACAAGTACTGAAAAGTAAAACCATCACAACTACTGAAGTTAACAACTTCAGCTGTTGTGAGAACTGCTGATCACTCTAGTCTTCAGTCTTTGTCTTCAGCACTTCATCTTCAGACTTTGTCTTCAGTTCTTTGCTTTCAGACTTTGTGTTCAGTTCTTTGCTTTCAGACTTTGTCTTCAGACCTTTGTAATCAGCTGATGTCTTCAGCTGTTGAAATCTTCTTCAGCAGTTGTAATGTCTGTGGGACTTAGAGGTTTTTCTGATCAGGCTCATTGGTTCTTTTGGTCCAACAGATAGAAAGAATTAATCTTTGCAATTCCTCTGCAACTTCGCCTTTGTGTGCAAGAAACCTCACCCAAGAATATCTTGAGAAATCATCTGTAACAACAAGACAAAAAGATTTTTTAGCAATTGATTTAACACTAATTGGCCCAAATAAATCAGTATGTAACAACTCAAGAGGACAAGATATGCTATTTAGAAGTTTCGGCTTATGAGGTTTCTTATGTTGTTTCCCTTTGGCACATGCCATGCATTTTTCATTAACAGAGAAATCTTTTAAAGGAAGTCCTCTAACAAGATTGTTCTTTACTAATTTATTAATTATCTTAAAATTAACATGGCCTAAACGACGATGCCATAAGAGAGACTCAGATGTTGATGCTTTTGAAAGAAGACAAGTTGCAGTAGCCTTTGATTCGCTTGAATTCATATCGAGAAGATACGTATCATGCTTCCTTGGAGCACGCATGAGAATCAAATCATCTGGAATGACAATCTCTGATTTTAAAAATAGACATTCATCAGATTTAAATAGAATAGGAATGTCTTTATCGCAGATTTGAGAAACACTCAGAAGATTAAAAGCCAATTCGGGAACATAGTTGTCTTTTTCCAAAGTGAGAGAACCATTGGTAACTTCTCCTTGTCCAATCATTTTTCCACCCTTTTTATTATCAGCAAAAGCCACATATCCTCCATCTATAATCCGATAGTTGGTCAACAAATCCTTTAATCCCGTCATATGCTTGGAACACCCGCTATCAACATGCCATAAACTGTTTACAATCTTTGACGAGGACTCCTGAAAAGAATTAACAAATCAATTAGCCAGGAGTAATAGGAACCCAAGATTGAACAACTTTGCTTTTTAAAGAAACAGATTTCTTACAAAAGAAATTATTAACTAATTTTGTCAATTTATTTCCAAAACAGTTCCTATTAGAGGATCCTTGAATCAAAGAACAATTTTTGACAAGATGATCCTCTTGACCACACCTGAAACAATGAGGTTTGAATCTAGGTCTATGATGTGATGAGGTAAAAATAGGATCAATAATAATCTCCTCATTACATTCAGACAAACTAGAATCAACATCACTGAATGTCTCATACAACTCATGAGTTTGATGTTTATTTGAACAAGAATTTTTCTTTACAAAATTAGAACAAGATTCATCTGACATATCAGTAAAACTTGTACCACTGGTACTGGTGTCAGATGAAGAAGAAATACATTTCTCAGATGACATCATATTTAATGGTGTGAAAGATGGAATAGGTTGAGAAAAGAACTTTTCGAAACAATTAGTTTTAAGTTGCTCAGTTGTTTTTGGAGAAAGATCAGATGCATTACATTCATTATGAGAACAAAAATCATCACTACCATGATCTGAATTACAAGATGGAATAAAACTATCATGAGAACATGAGACATTCAAGTCTGTTACATTAGAACTAGAAACAAAAACAGAATTTAAACTAGACTTATGATCTAAAACAAACTGTTGATGTTCAGGTGTACTAGAACTAGTGCATCCAAGCCCACTAGTTGGTCCATAGTCGTACTCTTCACGAATGTATTTAGAGTTATTCCCGACTAAACCTGCAGACATACTGTCAGTATCTGTTTTGATTAAATCATTAGATGGATGAGGAACGGGCATAGGAGAATAACAGCATGTACTAGGTGGAGGATAAACCTGTACATTTTCATAACCCAAACCTGTTTTAATTCTTGCTCCCCGTTGAGATTTACAAAGATCATCATGTTTCATTCCAGAAATAGTCCATTTATCTAACTTTGACTGAAGTTTGCTTGCTTCAAATTCAGCAAGAGCAACCCTTTTAGTCAAAGTATTAATCTCGACATTTCTTTCCAAAACGATTCTTTTTAAATGATCATTTTCTTTTAAAGCCTCATATTAATTTCACAAAATATATTGATTCATTCATTTTAAGTTCATCATTAATTCGCTTTAAATCCTTTTCATTATCAATTAACAAACGGTTAGCCTTATAAATCCCAAATAATCTAATTTTACAAGCAGGTGAACACATATCCTGTATTACCTCATATGGAAGTCCCATTACAATCCTTTCAGCAGCTAAAGCTTTGTCACACATGCATACTGGAGTACTTGATTTCTTTTCCTCAACAGTAGCAGCAACATCATCCTTCTCCTTTCCTATCTCATCTCTTGAATTTCTTTTCTCTCTTAAGCCTGCAGTTTCATCTTTCCCATTTCCATCTGCCTTTTCTTCTTTCCCATTTACTAATGACTCGTTTTCTCTTTTGAATTCCTTGAACAGCACAAATCCATCTTCACTATCTACCTCTTCATTACTTTCCACAAGCTCAGCAACTAACGCGTGATTGATCTCAGTTCTTGTTTCTTCCACCTCTGCACTCCAGTCAAAGTTCGAAATCAAAGCCGACTCCTTTTTTAGATTCACTTCTTCCTTTTCTTTCTCTGCTGTCAATCTTCGTACTCCAGAGTTACTAGGATCTGTGACAATTGGTAATGGACATTCACGTTTAAAATGTCCCAATTGTTTACAATTAAAGCACCTCAATTTTGACTTATCAAATCCCAGTTTTGAAGTAGATGATTGACCACCAAAGTTCTTTCGTCCTGTTCTTTCCATAAATCTCCGAGCTCTTAAAGTTAACATCGCCATTTGCCATTGAATATCAGTTTCTTCAAGATCATCAGGATCAACCTGATACATGTCCTCCATAGTCATTCCTTTACCTTTCAGTTCTCCAGCAACAAGAGCTTCATAGCTCTTAACAAACATTCCAAAAAGAGCCATTGTTTCTGATGGAATTGAAGTTTCAGCATTGACCTTAGAATTTCCCAAATCTCTTCCAACATGACTATTCCCACTCGAGAAATTACTTGTATTGCTCCCTCCTTGAATTGGATTTTGTATGTGAGAGTTTGCAGCGGATGACAACAAAGCAGCATTTTGAGAAAAACCAGATGTGGGCATCATAGTCTGGTTAAATTCCCTTCTTTTCATATCCAACTCAAAAGATTTCAACTTGTTAATGATATCCATCAGCTTGTAATCTGTAAAACCTCTTTCTTGTTTAAGCATTCTCACTTGAAGACTCCACTGTGGTGGAAGAGAATCGAGAAGCCTATTAACTTGTTCACTGTTGGAAAGCCTTTCATCATATTTCTTTAAAATGCTTGAGACGGTTAAGAAACGGTTTGTAAGATCTGTCAGACTCTCATTCTTGTATCCCACAAATGAATTGAACTCTTTTTCAGCCTGAATACTCTTATCTTTTATCAAATCTGCATTACCATCATAAAATTCACATAAAGCATCGTAAAGAGATTTAGCATTTTTATGCTCTGCAAAACGGTTGTAGATGTCTGGAGCTAAACAGAGAGTTAGAGCACCAAAAGCCTTTTGATCACGATCAATCAATTTCAGATCTCTTTCAGTATAGGAAGATGGGTCCTTGTTCTGAGAAACAACATCACCAACAGTAACCGTTGGTATGTGAGGACCAGAAGTAATTGATTCCCATTGATTATGATCAGTGTAGAAGAAGAAAGCTTTGAGACATCTCTTCCAATCATCAAAATTATCTCCATTAATGAGTCTTGGAGGTCTATTAGGAGCAACACTTTCAAGATCAGCAAGTGTGAGAGTAGTTAATTTCGACATTATAGTTTCGGCAGAAAGGTTTATAATTTCGCTGACAAATTCGCAGAAAAAGATGACTTGGATGACAATTTCGCTGAAGAATTACTTTCGCTGACAATTTCGCTGAAGCTGACACTTTCGCTAGCAATTTCAGCAGCATTTTCGCTTGAACAGAGACACCACTGGCTTAGTTTCGCTGCTAACTTCGCACGAAACAAGCTTGAACTTTCGTTCAAAAATAAATTCGACAGCAATTTCGCTTGTTGATTGTTCACAAACACTGATGAACTTTCGTTCAAGGGATTAGTTTCGCAGAATCTCTAGAAAACAACTTCTGATGCAAGATAACTCATAATTTCGCTGAAAGATGATGACAATTTCGCTGTAAGAACACCAATTACGTTGATCGATCTCAAAACCCTTTTTCACCTCAAAATCAATCTGAAATCATCCAAAACTCAATGAATTTGAGATCTGATGATTGTAGAATCTTCCTCAATCAAAAACGAGCATAATTCAATCAATTTCCATGTCAAAAACACCTTATAATCCAATGAAAATTGATTGAGACTAGATATTGAACAAAAACCACAAAAACTCAACAAATCAAGAGCACTAAGGCTCTGATACCATATTGTTGGCCCATGTGATCGAAAAACAGTGCAATTAAAGTGATGAATTGCTCATCCATGCTAAACAATAACAATTGAGAAGATAGAATACAATTCTAACACATATTTGATAACAAAATGAATAATAACAATCAATAACATGAAGCACAATAGTATTTCTGTGTAAAAACTGCTTAGAATAGGTAGCTTGCAACAATGATCCACGATTAGGGTTTTGCAAGCTTACCTTACAATGAGAATTGACAAAAGTATATATAGCAGTTGTAGTTTCGCAGACAGTTTCGCTACCAGCGAAACTGTCATGCCGAAACTATAGTTTCGCCCGGCAGAACACAAGTTCGCCGGGTAAACTAGAACAGCAAACTGTGAGCGAATGTATAGATTCGCTCACAGTTTCGCTGGACTGCCAAAACTACACAATACAAAGAACATACAAAAGGAAACTAACAAAAGTCCTATTACAAGTAAAGTAAACAACTATACTAAAGTGTGTCCAACCTATACATGATCTTCAGTTTACAAAAAGTAGTAATTTATCTTTACGTCCCTATCTCACCTTTTTAAATTATTCATTCAAAAATACAAAGATGATTTTGATCATATATATATATATATATATAGATAGATATATAGATATAGAGAGATAGAGAGATAGATATAGAGAGAGATATAGATAGAGAGAGAGAGAGAGAGATAGAAGAGAGAGAGAGAGATAGATATATATAGAGATAGAGAGAGAGAGACATATAGAGAGAGAGAGACAGATAGATAGGGACATAGAGAGATCTATAGATATATATATATATACATATATATATAGATATATATATATATATATATAGATATACATACACACACACATATATATATATATATATATATATATATATATATATATATATATCAATTTTTTAAACAATGTCTAAATCCAAAAATTACTATAGTATTAATTTTTATTTCTTTTGTAATAGATCATTGATTTTTGTTCTAAAACAATTTTCCATTTTATGACATAAATTGTTTATAATGAATGATAAACTTATCGTATAATTTTGATTTTAAATTATCTTTAGCTTAAATATTATTATTAATTTTTAGTTTGAATTTAAAGAAATAACATGTTATTGTATTTTTATTGCACTAAGATGTTTTTTTCTTGAAACAGTTTTACTTTAATATATATAAAAATTTTAAGACAATTTAAATATTAAGAAGTTCACGTATAAGCAGTAATTCAATACATTTTATTTGATATCAAATTTTAATATGGAAACAATTTAAAACTTAAATTATATAAATTTCTAATATGAAAAATATTTAAAATATTAATTATGGTAACTCTTGATTGTTCTTTAAAATGATTAATAAATGCATTTTTTTAAATTAAAAATCATAGCTTCCAAAATTAATGTAATCATAAATTAATAAATTTTAGGCGGGAAAACTCAATTGAAGAGGCTCTCGTTGATTGCCACGTGTCCCTAAAAGACCTTGTTGATTGCTATGTTTTCTTATAAAACATTGCTTTATTAGAGGTAATAGATTGTAAAGAGATGGTGTATGGCAGTTGGGGGGAGAGAGAGAGAGAGAGCACCGAGATGAGAGAGAGTGTAAATTGTGAAATCATGTTCTTATGCCTTTTATACTCATCCTGTCGAACTGGGACCCATAGCGGACCGCTACGCCAACCTTGATGGTCGGCTACCACCTTAAAAAGGCCTATTCGCATCTTTTGAATGGAATATTCTCATTTACCATACAAACATTTGAAAATTTGTTGCACATTTAGTCCTCACCGTTAGTATCCGTTAGTTTTTAATGATATGGGGACTAAATATGCAATATGATCAAACCATAGGGACTAATTGTGCAATTTGCTCAAAAAAGTTTAAAAAAAAACTGAAAACAAATAAAATTTATAAGAAATAAAAATCAAACATAAGAAATTCAAATAAATATCAATAATAAATTTCAATAATTTTTAAAAAATAAAATAAAGGTTAAAAAATCAAATCAAATTCAAAACTAAATAAAAGTCCAAATAAAACGTAAGTAAAAAGAGAAAACGAGAAATATTGAAAAGAAGTATGTGATTAAAGTAAAAAATTTAAATAAAAACCAAGTAAAAATTAAAAATACAATCAAATAAACATTTATAAAATTCAAAATAAATATTGAAAAATCATATTAAAGTTAAAAAAAATAAAAAAATGGTTCAATTTCATTTTTTGTTTTTTGGATTTATACTTTGCAGGACCGTTTAAGTGATGGTCAATACAATCAGTCTCATAATAAAAAGAGTGTTAGAACACTTAACAGATCAAATAGGGAACCGGGACAATATTTATGATACTAAGAACACAAGCAAACAATGAGACAGAACTAAGAAAAACAACAAAATGTATATGGTTTTCAAGGATAAAGTATATTGCTTCTCATGTTGTTTTACAAGTGTTACAAAGTATAAAGAAAAGATACAAGGACCTAAGAGACTTTATACTGCTATCCTACAGTCGGCCATACTTTGAAGGCCAGCTGAAAACACTAATCTAGACAACAAGATTAGTGTAAAGTCAAAAGGCTGACATGCCATAGCACCCATCCTAATATATTACAAAAAGGATAAAAGTACATAAAGTAGAAAGTTACAGACTCAAGACCTCAATGTACAGTTGCATAAGCATGGACCTTTTTACCAACTTTTATAAGTTGGTGAGTCTTCAGAGTTGCAGCGGAAAGTGGTTCAGCTTTATGCAAAAGTAAATCAGGAAAAGCATGTTCTCCTTTGTCTTCGGAAGAAATCTGTCTTCACTTCATTGGCTTTGGAAGACTTTGTTTTTGAAGCTTCGGAAGACTTTGTTCTTGAAGCTTCGGAAGACTTCATCTTTGGCTTTGGAAGATTTGGTCTTGGCTTCGGAACATTTTACACTTAGAATATTTTCTATGTAGAGTGTAAAACTTCCGAAGCAACTTCTACTCTATACCAAGTGCATGCATGCAGGAAGCACTTTGGTTGTTTTGGTTGCATCAGCCTTTCTATAAGCCTTACAAAATCCTCCTAGGCTGATGCTACCAAAAAGAGAAGTTCTTCAGCAGTTGACAGTCCTTGTTAGGATCAAGACCATTCCCTTCTTCATCATTTGGTTAAGATCCTTCAGACTCTCAAAATATCTTCTCATGTCATGAAGATCATGCAGAGGTAGATCAAGCATGTCTTGCGAGAAATAGACATCTTGACCACCCTGATCTCGGATAACATACCATCTGTCTGGTTTGGCAGCATAGGTCCAAGACAAGATGGGTCTTCCAAATGCAAGAGGCTCTGCTTGAGATGGAGATGGTTGAGTAGCCTCTTATTGCACTTCCTTAGAATTCTCTGACTTATCCTGAGTTTTGGAGGTGGATGCTTTTGGCTTCTTCTTTGATACACTCTTTAAAGCCAACCTTTTCCTTCTCTTAGGAGTCTTTGACTGAGACGGATAGTTTTGAGTACCAGGTTGATCAGATGTGCCCCTCTCAGCTGGATCCTCTTCCCTCACTGGTTCAGAAGAAGAGGGAGTAGGACCCTGCTATGGAATAAAAGATGAGGTTGGCTGAGATGCAGCTCTAGGTTTAGGTTGTGTTGTCTGAGTGGGTTCAACCTTAACCTCAACCTTAGGGGGAGCTTGACTTGGTGGAGAATGCAAGTCCACAAGCTCTCCCTTCTTAATCTCTTACTTGATCACCCGATCACCCTAATGTGCTCATCCATAGTGTAAAAAAGACATTGGACCAAGCCTCCTTCCAGAGAATCCATACAACCTCAAGAAGCTCATCATCCTCTGCCTATCAGAAGACTTCTTTTGACTTTTCTGGATGATGGCTCTTGACTTTGCAGCTTCTTCCCTCATCATTCTCTTAGCAGCCTTCTTTTCTTGAATGACTTGTTGCTCCAGCTTCTTAAGGTACTCAAAATCAATGTACTCGTATGATAAGGGAAGAAGTACAGATGCATGATAGAGACCTGTGGCACTCAGGTAGGTAATCATGTTTTGTCTGTCAGCTTCCTTATCTACCCGAGGTTGTTTAGTTGCCACAGCCTCTGTCTCAGGACTTTCTTGAACTGGGGAGAGGGTAGGAGCATGCTTGTAAAGCCTTTTCTGTCTTCTTTCCTCTTTAATCTTGAGCAGCAACTCTGCATCCTCTGCTTTCTTTCTCTCTTTAGACATTTCCATGCCTGTCAGTTCATTTAGTTCTTCTAAGGGGAGAGAGATAATCTCATCAATTTCATAGTTCCTGGTCCCCAGATCGTTTATCCTGGCTGCCCCCAACTCATCATTCTGAGTGTTTGGCCTAGGGGCAGCCCTGATAGTAGCTTCCATGAAGCCTGAGGACCCAATAAAACTTTCTCCCCTTAGCTTCCTCTTCCTCTCTCTCTCCTCCTCCTCAATCTACTTAAGAGTCAACTTCCTTTTCCCTTTGTCACTCACAAGCCTTTGTAACTCGGGGTGGAGAGAGCTTAGACCTTCATTTCTTGATGTTGCAGTCAAGCTCTGGCCAGAGAGAGGCTGTGAAGCACCTTCACCAGATGATGCCTCACTGTGGGAAATGGATGCTGAAGATGTACATGTCTCAAGGTTCATAGGTTCAACCACTAGGCCTTCAGTCAAGGCTTCCCCTTCAAAGCTAATCTTAGGGTCCACCTCAACATCTAGTTGACCAATAGCCTTACTGCTAGCCTCTGTCTATATAGTCTTGATCTTTGCCTGAACTCTTCAAGCACCTTCTCTTGAATCCTATCTGCTAACCTTGCAGTTTGTCTGTGTTGGCTTGGGTTGACAAGTGGAAAGTCAATCAGATATGTACCCTCATAGAACCTCAGGTTGGTGAAGTTGAAGATTTCTTGTTGCCCCTAAGTTCTTGACATCACAAGAGCTCTCCTATCAGCATCATACATCCATTCCATGATTGGGTTCTCAAAGTGATGAGATGGAGTAGGCATAGCTCTGGGTATACCCTCATCAAACAGCCTTTGAATGAGTGAGTCCACATCAATGTGAACTTGAGGAGGTTGCTTGACATGGACAATTGCAAGTGAATATGGTGAATCCTTAATGTCCATACCCTGTAAAGAACTCCCAGGTTTTGTGATTGCTTGGACTTTCTCTCTCTTTTTGGTAGCATCACCCTCTTGCATAGGTGAGCTAGGGGTTAGGTTTATTACATCCACAGGTTCTTGTGTTCTTGTTGAGCTCTTCTTAAGGGTCCCCCAGCTAGTTTCTCCTTGAGATAAGAAATCTCAAGTTGCTGATCATTGACCCTATTTTGTAAGGTAGTCACCTGAGATTCCAAGTGACTAACCTTGGAGACTAAATAGATGCATGATTTTCCCAGTTTTTGCACCTTTAGCCTCATGTTCCCTTCATCTTCATTAGAAGAATCATGGGGTGATAAGAGAATTGGACCAAAGTCCTCTTCCTCACCACCAGCACAGGGTTCTCAGCTGTTGGTTTCCCCTGCACTAACAACTTCAGGTGAAGTGTTAATGGGCTGAGTTGCCATGGTTGAGGTCTTAATGATGTAATCACTTGTAGAAGTGAGAGTCTCTTCCATATGGACCTCTTGAACAGGTTCAGGGAGATCCACCTCAGTGATGGGTGAATGATGTGGGCTAGACAAGGGAGAGACAGGAGTACTCATCTCTCTTTGAGTAGGGGAGGAGAAGAGAGACTCATAGTACTCATTGAATCCCATGTCTTCATCATCATAGAATTCTAGGTTAGGAATTAGTTGGTTTAGATCAAGAGGCTGGGGATGGTAGTTTTCTCCTAAAGTTGTTCATTAGAGTTTTAAGACTCTTAGTGAAAGCTTAAGGTTGCTGGGCTTGTGAGCTCATCAGGCTGAGCTTAAGTTTTCCCCTAGTAGGAAACCCGCGCAACGCGGCGGCTAAGGCAATTTAGATCACAGGTACTCGTAATCTATTAGTTTATCTATCCTCTTGTGATACATTATTTAGTACTTCTATTATTTTTCTTTTTCATAGCATCAATACGTGTTATCTATCTAAGGTTAAACTACATGCATAAAAAAGGACACGTTAATTTGAAAAGGCTATCTAGGATTAATTATTATAGATATTAGAGAATAAGTATGTAATTCATTTAGTGTCTTTTAATGTAAAAGAATGTGATTAATAATCAAAATTTAGTGTCTTTTACCTTATTTACCAATTGTTAAATGAGACTTCAATAGCCAAGCCTACAAAATAAACATGAGTAGAAGTCTAAGGTTACACTGGTGTTTGACGCTAAGTCTAAAAAGTCCCCTCATATTTTGAATAACGAAAACCAATACAAAGTGCTTGAAGAACTTGTACGCCAAATGTGGATGTGTATTAATATTAGCAATTGGTGTCATAATAGAAGTAGCATTACACAATAACATTTAGCAATTTGATACTTGCTTTCTATAACTTTGAACAACCATAAATATAAGATGTCATGTTAAAGAACCTCTAAGTTTGCAATTTGAAACTTGATCCACTGCTTAGATCCACCTACATTCATGAGTAAATGAGTTTAACAAAATAAAAGAGCAGAAATGCTAACAAGTTCTAGTTTATATAGTGGGTATATAAGTACTTCTCAATTACATAATACATTGTGTATAAGATTGCTTCTTATTTCCAACAAAAACAATAACACTTAGACACATTACATACGAATTTAAACATGTTCACCGGAAACAATCTCAATAACAACATAGATGCAAAAGACAATAACAAACAGAAAATCCGTACCCGTCACATAAAGCAACTTTCAGCAAATCAGCATTCTCGGCAGGACCTAATGCATAAACAAAAAAAAAGTTAAAACACAAATTACCAACAAAAACACACACTCGGAAGTAACAACAGATAAGCTAGGGGCCAATAAAATCACTAAAACAAATAAAAGGTAGAGGTTTTAACTTTTAAGCAAAGAAAAATTCAAAACACCATTGCTTAAAAAAACTAAAAGTTCACTAATTCTGCCTAATTCAATAACCATATGCAACTAAACTCAACCAAAAATGACTACTATAAAAAAAACCTTTTGTTAAACTGAAATAGATCTACGCAAAGACACTATCTAGACAATTAACAGCCAACAAAAAAAATTATAGTGCACACAAACGGCTTACGACACTGATTAAGGAAGTACTTCCTAAGAATTAAACAATATCACAACCAGCTACATTGTAAACTAACAACTAATAATCAACTTTTATATAACATACTACCATCCAAACCGCCACCGTATCAATAAATAATTACAGTTCCCAAGCATCATCCAACCATAAATCATTTTCTTAACCTCAAAAAAAGGTGAATATAAAACCTAGTGTGTGATATGAACCAAAAAGCCATGGCCTGCATATTTGAAAAAGCATCAGCCCAACATAATTAATTTCTATGCCTGAATATAAAACCCATTCTGTGATACGAAACATAAACCCTTTGCCCTGAATATCTTACAAAGTAAATGGAGACAGGTTACCAATTGCAATCTGTAGTAGGATTGCTAATGAGAAGAACATGAAGAGACTTAGGGAGGATTATTCACTTGTAGTTTCTCGTGTCTTTTCCAAGGCTTGGTTATCTCCACCACCACCTGATGCAAGCATATATTTAAAACATCAATATTTGCCATACATAAGCCATGTCAACAAGATCAGTCTACTTTCATCACAACATAAATCATGTATTTTAAACTCTCATCAATTGTAGATACATATTCAAAATGCAGTCTATGAAACTCACTATCAATAGTACCCTTCGTATGGTAGAAGAAACCAACAGAAGCAATTAGCCTACAAATAGAGATAGTTAAGAAAAAAACAAAGGTGAGAAGAAAACATCAACTTAGGTTAAGAATTTGCAATACTTAAAAGATTTAAATCACTAATTTTAACCTAAATTTTTTATACATAAAACACCCATGTTGGAGAGTATTTGTATAATTGACTTATGACTAAATATTCAAAGAATCATGTTCCATCACCACCGATGCTTAAAATGAAGTTATCCAAGATGTCCGACACTATGAACAACAAGTATCACTAAGCAAATGCTAATGTTTTATGGATGAGTTAAGTTTAATATAAACCTCCGTTCTGCGAAAATGATTTTAGCACTTATAATAAATTACTTCAATAACATGATATGAAAAACTCAATCCACTTACAAGTAATTATCCCTGATAGCTCCAAATCCAAAAAAGAACATAAAAATGAAGTACAAAGTGGTAGTTGTTATGCAGCCAATGTCCCAATAGGAATGTATTCCTACGTTGAGTGCATTTTAATGACGAAGAACGATTTGAACCAGCCACAACTCCTGTTACAGCAGGGAATAAAAGACCTAATGCACTGAGAAAAGAAATTTTTACAAATACTAAAAGTAATTAGTTAGACGTTTTAAACATAGGGTCCTTATAATCGTATAAACACAATGACCTATGATCATATGGCAAATGATATTGACACCATGATGCAAAACTAAAATAATTAGTTGCTGACATGGAAGTCTAAAAGACACGAAAAATGAACACACTAATGTATTTGATGTTTCCTTACCAAATAAAAGAAAAATGGTCATTCACTCTAAGCTAATCGAGAAATAGATACATAGGCTTAAGATATCATACGAACACACTGGCGTATTTAATGTTTCCTTACCAATATAAGAAACGCATAACGCCTCCAAAAACTATAAAAACTAAAATTATAGTAATAATTCTCCTGTAGACTTGCAGGTTGTATAAACATGGAGCTGTTATAGGTTTTGCTACTATTGTGCAATTTACTTGTGGGATAGACTCTGTTGAACAAACATAGAAGACAATCACAAATTCACAATCTTCAACCTAGTTTGTAGTTTCAGAATGCAATTCCAAGTACTAATTACAAAAACACAACAATGGAAAACATTCAAAATCCTAATTACAAAAACAAAAGTCTGAATACAACAACAAACCAAAAAACTGCAATATAAACTTAAATATGAAGCTAGCACTAAAAGAAGTTAATATATATAGTTAGATAGAACATACCTGCAGGTTGCGGCATCATCAAGAGAACTTAGTCTGTTGAATCTTCTTCAGTATCTGAAGTACTAATTTTGAATTTCCCTCACACCAGATGGAAACTCTATTGTAAACATTCTTAATAATTACAAAAGTGTAAGGGTTGAAGGCAAAAGAGCCACCAAAATTTGATAAATGGTAAGAGGAGCACAGGCAACATGTTTCAACCTTTTAATCACAACCTTGCAATAATATATGCTAATAAGTGTAGGGTTACAAAACTCTAGAAAATGGTTAAATCCAATGTTTATCGACTAACTAATCAACTTCAAACACATTCAAAGATAGTAAAATTCACAGTTGCATTAAAACGACAAAAGATTAATAAATATATTTTGGAGTAACGACCACATTAAAATTAAACAAACAAATTATATTGCTTCATCATCTACTATGTACTTCTCACTTAAGGCATTTCAAATGCCAGTTACAATGTTGTATTTTGGACTCATAACCACATTAAAATAACAATAACAATAGATTAATAAACACATCCAATTTTCCTTTCTTAATATTCTCAAATACCTCTATGGTTAGAACGCCTTGGATGTTTCAATACCATTGTGAGCATTAGTCGAACAAGATATGGTGTGCATAATCAAACCAACCTACAAAAGCATATATATTCATCCAACTTAAAATAACCTTCGACTAAATAGCACTTGTAAAAATATAGTAGCTAGCACATAAACTAAACAAACATTGTTTAAGATAGTCCTAAAGAGCAAAAATTATTCACTATAAATATGGCCAAATAATAATATGTCGACCTTTTACTTTCAACTATTTCTTTCTCAGAGGCTTCAATTATATTCAACTTGTTGATTTCTACAAATACCATGTTGTATACAGTTAAACAACAGCTAATTACTAATCGGTAAGAGAATGGTACGTCATGCTATCAATATTAAGTTTAATTTAACATTCTGTGACATTTACATCGACTTCTTCCTGGACATACACGTCTATTAGCGTTTTGGCGGTTGGTAATAGTGTTTTCACCACCCTTCAACCATCGTAACAGAAAAAAAACATATTAGTTTTCTTACAAAGAGAGAGCAATGATAAAATTAAAAGAAAAAAGCTAGTAAACCACACAACCACATTTGTGTTTGTCCATCTCACACTTCACCTGGAAATCAAAAGCACTCTATTAGAATTTTAAAAGTCATGCAATAGGTTAAAGTGAAGAAAGTGCTACCTGAAACTCAGAAATCATGGTTTTTAATAAAGAATCTTTGTAACTAAGTTAATGTAGTAATTCTTTTAACTTTTATAAGCAATTTAAAGAAAAACTAAGGCACACATCAAACTAATTCATGCAATCATTAGAAATCAGGCATTTAAAACATCATACCTTCTTTTAGCCTAAATTAAGCTCCTGCAAATTAAACATTACACGTTATTTTCAACATTTTTGTTAATAAAAAAGATTGAAGCAAAGTACCAACCGGCATCATATGACTGTTTGATTGAGCAAGGTTCCTAGTCTTCAATTGTGATTTCTTAAAAACAATTTGCATCTTTTGAAGCTCAACTCCATTCCTCTCTATGATTTTGCAGTTGTCATTCATATTAAAGAAAACCTCATTTCGTAAAAAATCCAAAATAAAACTTCATGTCAGAAGATTTATAATGAATTGAAATGCAAGCACCCATCTGACACGATTCCTCGCCTCACCCACAAAATTTTTCGATTGCTAGCTTTAGAAGAGAAGATGCCACACCATGGCGATATCTTGAAAGGTCGTGATGGGGTTTTTGTTGAGCGGGGTTATGAAATTAGGGGTGCGGGGATGGGGTTTTTGTTGAGAGCCAGATCTGGACACCATCCCTTTTGAATTTTGAATCCACATTCTCCCTCGTTGCTTTTGATTATGATTTTTAGGTGTTGTACTCTATGTTTCAAGAGTTGTACAACTCTTAAAATTAAGAGTTTTTGGGTCAAATGACCATCTTGTCCTTCTCATATGTATATTAAGATAGTATAGAGGTCAGAACAACTATGTAGGAGGTGCCCAAGTGAAAAATAGGTTCATTTGGTTGAGTGGACGTGATAGCGCCAAGCGTACAAAAAAAGCCATGGCTAGACGTTGGGGCAAAAGAGTAAGGCCTGGTGAGCGGCGATATGATCAAGTTGGGTCAGGTAAACTTGTTGAAGCTGCTAAAGCGGGTGAAATATGAGGTGTTAGTGGACCAAGGTCAATATATTTGGACATCGAAGTTGTCAAAGGAACTATATGGAAATTTAGTTTGTCAAAAGTAACATGATGAGAGATAATGATCCAATGAGTAAGTGGATCCATACATTGATACCTAAGATAATCGAATGATGGTCCAAATAAAGACAAGAGGAAGAATGAGGCACAAGCTTAAATGGAGATATCGTGAAAAGCTTTGGATACCATAGGCAACAAAACACATATGGTGCACATAAGATGGGAAAATTCATACAATATGTCAAACGAAGCTCAAACAAGAGGATCGTGGTTGGCAGAAGATTAAGTGTGTGGACAGTCATATTTAAGGTTTCTGCCTAGAATTTAAAAGGAAGTGATACTTCAAATAGAAAGGTATGAATTATGTTATTAATGAGGCAAATTGTGTGCACTGTTTTGTTTTGCTTAGACGTGTATGGGCACGAAAAAATAATTTTAATACCATGACTTTGAAAAGAATTATGAAGTGATAAATTATTAAACTCATATCATTGTCACATTAAAAACTTTAAAAACATCCAATTTGTTACGCAACCGAAACACCCAAATGAAATGTAAAACATCATTTAAAGATCGCTAATGCGATTGCAGATAAACCTTAATGGTGTGATTGCCTATCTGGTACAGCTGCAAGTGAAGTAGCCAGAGAAGAAGATATTCATGGTAGAAACAAATAAAGATCACCAACAGCATCACACCATTGGAGAAGCGCTCCCGTTTATAGATCCTTAAAGGAAAAACCAAAAGGGTTAAAACCCGACAAAATGAAATAATATTTTAACCATTTTAGACACAAAAATATTGTTTAATAACTTACTTTAGGAAAAAGAGTTTCTAGTGTATTCAAGAAGAAGTAAGCACCATTCCCAAAAAACATTACATGTGAGTGTGTCCCTGAGTTCACATAGTAGTTGTTGTCTTGTGTAGACAACTAGATAAACATGGAGATAATGGTAGAAGCTAAGTCATTGTGTTGTGGTTGTTGGTCACCATAGATGAGTGACTTCCTAGAAACAAAGCCATCGTATGGTCAGTGACCAAAAGAAGGAGTCGAAGCAGTCGAGGCCATGGGTGGTAGGTGGCCACTATAGGGTGACAAGCCAACATAATATAGTGGCGATGGGGCAAATACTACTGTGGTGGATGTTAGAATTATGATGTAGTAGAGTAAACTTCATGTCATCTAATCTAAGAGTGTAACCAAGTTGATTCTTTGTGGATCCTAGCAAATTGAGAATGAGGACTGTTGCACCCCAATCCACGGGCACGACATGTTGTATCAATCTCACTACATATTATAACAACAAACTTATATTAAGACCACAAACAAGACTGGATTAAATCTCGATGGACTTAAACTACAACAATGCACCATCACAAGGTAGAGGTCTAAAATCTCAGGCTGGGGCAAGAACAACAGCCATAGGATGGTTAGGAATACCTAGATTTCTACCGGGACTATGAGCGATTTAGACTCTAAGAACAAACAGAGTTACGTGAGGCTGTGAGAAGCAGACCCCGCGAGTACTATCGGCTATCTTATTCATACCGGCCGGCATCCATTTACCGACTAACGTCGAAGTAGGCTACATGCTGACACCCTATCCCACTTATTTTATCACCACCGATGTACTCGCACTATCTTCCCTACCAAGTAGTAGCACCATACCCTTCATATCTAGAACTGATCCAAAATTCTTTTGGCACTGGATCGCCAAGCCATCATCATGGTAGGGAAATCTTTTGATGATCGTCTAGTGTTCGCTTAGACGATAGCCACAGAGTGTGGGGTAGATCCAAGGAATGAGCTTGGATCACATAATCAGAGTTTGTTAAATACTTATTTTTATAAATTATTCCCAGAATTCCTAGAAACCAAATTTAACAACTATGTTAATAGCTAAATTATCTAAAGTTATAAGTTTTGGTAAATTTCAATAAACATAATCGTGTGCTCTACTTCTGTTTTAGTTTTACAGATCATAAATCCCCACTAGGTAAATTTTATGAAAGCTGATAATGTGAAGCTTATTGTTCAGTCATTCAAGGGGCATCACGTGCCATCTCTCAAGATTCCCCACCTGAGTTAATTTATCTTACCGGCCCTAGTCACGTCAATGAACTCGGGATAGGGTCACCATTACCTCTGATCATCATCTCCCATCACAACTCAAGACGAACATTCGTCGCAGATATAGGGTTCACACACATGCCCTACATAGTGACCATATCGACTGTAACACCCGGTTATTTATTATTTTGAAGCCGACGAAGGAAGAACAAGAAATAAAGTCCAAAATCGAGGGACCAAACTCGCCAACAAAAGAAAGACGGGTGAGTGGGAGTATATAAGGGAGAGGGCAGCCCTTAGCCTTTCCCCATACCCACCAAAATCAGCCAAAGAAGGGAGAAGAGAAAGAGAGGAAGAGGTGTTGGTTCGAGTTGGTTCGAGTGGCCAAAATCGTTGAGGAGTGAGTCAAATCGAAGCCCTTGTCGTTGTGCTCGTTTGTGTGAGTTCTAGGACCCCTCCTTTAAACGTTTTTGAATGATTTGGGGCTGGAAAGCATCTGAAAATTGGGTTTTTTAGTGTGTACATGTTTGACCCGTTTGTGTATGTGTATGTGTGTGTATGATGCGTTTGAGTCTTGATTGCGAGCTTAGGTGTGCTTGAATGGTGTTGTGGTATGAATCCCTAAGGTCTAGGATGGTCGATTTGGGCTTAAAATGGGTGTAGATGAGTTTGGAGGCCGAAAACCCTCGGCTGCAGTCGGGAGGGACTGCATTCTGCATCAGCTAGGGCTAGGCGACCGACTGGAGGCCGAATGGAGGCCATATGGCCGAATGAGGTGCGATTGATGCCCATCCGCATGATTGAGGTCCATTCGCACGAATGGAGGTTCATTCGCACGATTGAAAGGCCAATAACATGGAGGTCATGCGATTGAAGGCCTAGTCGCATAAGTGTTCATCCGCATTAGTCCCATTCGCATTAGGTCCATCCGTATTAGTCCATTCGCACGATTGGGTGTTCATTCGCATGAGTGTTCATCCGCGTTGGTTCATTCGCATGATGTTCAGTCTCATGGAGGCCATGCGACTGAAGGGTGTCCATACGCCTGAATAGGGCTGTTGCACCCGAGGAGAAGTGTAGTATAACTTCTGACTTTCAGGGGAAAGTGCAGATGTAAGTTTTGACATAAAGGTTCCCGTAAGTTCATGTAGGGCGACGATTGAGGCCTTAGAGTGCATGTAGGGCATGATGATGATAATGTTGCATGTTTATGCATGATGCATGTTATGTATGTATGATGTTGCCCTGTACGACGTGATGACTATGCATGTTAATGTTCCTTATTATGATGCATGTTTATCTTTTCTGTGGCTTTACGTGCTATGATAATGAATGAAACGAAGTATTATGTAACGTAAAGTGGAAGATAATGAAAAGTGGAACATGATGAATGCATGCATTATTGAACGAGGTTTATCGTTTCTGGTTACCATCAGCTGAAAGTGAAAGACAAGATATCCCTAAAACAACTTTTCGCACGCGCTATGGTCACTACGAGTTTCTTGTCATGTCTTTTGGTTTGACCAATGCGCCAGCTGCTTTTATGGATCTGATGAACCGTGTGTGTCGGCCTATGTTGGATAAATCAGTGATTGTGTTTATTGACGATATCCTGATTTATTCGAAGAGTGAGATTGAGCATGATGGTCACATTCGGGAGGTTCTGGAGACGTTGAGGAGGGAGAAGTTGTATGCAAAATTCTCCAAGTGCGCATTTTGGCTGCAAGAAGTTCAGTTCTTGGGTCATGTGATGAGTCCTGATGGGATCATGGTAGACCCGGCAAAAGTGGAGGCGGTTATGCAATGGAAGTCACCGAAGACACCATCCGAGATTCGTAGTTTCTTGGGTTTGGCGGGCTACTATAGAAGATTCATACAAGACTTCTCCAAGATCGCTTCTCCACTAACTAAGTTGACCCGAAAAGATGTGAAGTTCATATGGGGTCAAGCTCAAGAGAAGGCGTTCGAGGAATTGAAGGCGAGGTTGACTCAAGCTCCTGTTCTGTCATTACCCGATGGAAGTGAAGATCTAGTGGTTTATTCTGATGCTTCCTACTCGGGGTTGGGTGTGTGTTAATGCAGAGAGGAAAGGTTATAGCCTATGCATCCTGACAGTTGAAGGTTCATGAGGTCAATTATCCTACTCATGACTTAGAGCTAGCCGCTGTGGTCTTTGCACTAAAGATTTGGAGGCACTATCTTTACGGGACGAAGTGCACCATTTTCACTGACCACAAGAGCTTGAAGTACTTCTTTGAGCAGAAGGACCTGAACATGAGGCAGAGAAGATGGTTAGAGCTCATAAAAGACTATGATTGCGAGATCCATTACCATCCGGGCAAAGCCAACGTGGTGGCGGATGCCCTTAGCCGAAAGGAGAGACCCGAGCCGATTCGGGTGAAAGCTTATCAGTTGTCATGACCTCGGATGTGATGAAGCAGGTCAAAGAGTTTCAAGATGAGGCATTGAAAGAAGATCATCTTAACTCTGAAAGAATGAGAGGTCTGGTTGCGGAATTGGGTGAAAACACACTCGGTGTTAGAACCCGATTCGGTCGTGTGTGGATTCCTCGTTTTGGGGATCTACGGGTGAAGATAATGGATGAAGCTCACAAGACTCGATACTCCATTCACCCAGGTGCCACTAAAATGTACCAAGATATGAAGAAGGATTATTGGTGGCCGGGTATGAAGCGCGATGTGGTGGATTATGTGAGTAAGTGTCTTACTTGCTTACAGGTGAAGGCCGAGCATCAAAAGCCGTATGGGAAAATCCAACTTTTGGATATACCGGAATGGAAGTGGGAGCACATCACCATGGACTACATTACGAAGCTGCCGCGTACCCCGAAAGGGTGTGATGCCATATGGGTGATAGTTGACCGTTTGACGAAAAGTGCTCACTTCCTACCGATCCGCGAGACATACTCATCTGAGAAGTTGGCTGATCTTTTCATCAAGGAAATTGTAACTCGTCATGGTATGTCGGTGTCTATTGTGTCGGATCGCAACACTCGGTTTACATCTAAATTTTGGAAGAAATTCCACGACGCTATAGGGACGAGGTTACGTATTAGCACGGCTTATCATCCCCAGGCTGATGGTCAGTCAGAAAGGACCATTCAGATGCTGGAAGACATGCTTCGGGCATGTGTGATTGATTTTGGGGGAAGTTGGGATGACCACCTACTATTAGCCGAATTCTCATACAACAACAGCTATCATGCCAGCATTGGTATGACACCATATGAGATGTTATACGGTAGGAGATGCAGAACACCCGTTTGTTGGATGATATTGGTCAGAAGGAATTGGGGAGCGTCGAGGTAATCGAGGCTACGACTGAGAAGCTTGAGAAGATTAAAGCCTTTATGAAGGCAGCCAAAGATAGACAGAAGTCGTATGCTGATAAAAGACGTAGGCCGATTGAGTTCCAGGTGGGTGACCGGGTTATGTTGAAGGTCTCACCTTGGAAGGGTATCATCCGATTCAGGAAGCGAGGCAAGTTGAGCCCAAGGTATATAGGCCCTTTCCGAATCATCGCTCGAGTAGGAGAGGTGGCCTATATACTGGAGTTACCGGATGAGTTAAGTGGAATTCACCCGACATTTCATGTATGTCATCTAAGGATGTGCTTGACGGATGAAGATATGATTGTTCCATTGGAAGATATCGAAGCAGACGAAAGGCTCAATTACGTGGAGCAACTAGTGGCAATCATCGATAGAAAAGAGAAAAGACTGAGAAATAAAGTGGTTCCTCTTGTGCGTGTGCAGTGGAAGCACAGGAAGGGATCTGAGTCAACGTGGGAGACTGAGGAAGAAATGAGACAGCATTATCCACGTTTGTTCGAAGAATAACAGGTTTCGGGGACGAAACCTATTTAAGGGGGGTGGACTTGTAACACCCGGTTATTTATTATTTTGAAGCCGACGAAGGAAGAAAAAGAAATAAAGTTCAAAGTCGAAGGACCAAACTCGCCAATGAAAGAAAGTCGGGTGAGTGGGAGTATATAAGGGAGAGGGCAGCCCTTACCCTCTCCCCACACCCACCAAAATCAGCCAAAGAAGAGAGAAGAGAAAGAGAGGAAGAAGTGTTGGTTCGAGTTGGTTCGACTGGCCAAAATCATTGAGGAGCGAGTCAAATCGAAGCATTTGTCGTTGTGCTCGTTTGTGTGAGTTCTAGGACCCCTCCTTTAAACGTTTTTTAATGATTTGGGGCTGGAAAACATCTGAAAATCGGGTTTTTGAGTGTGTACATGTTTGACCCATTTGTGTATGTATATGTGTGTGAATAATGCATTTGAGTCTTGATTGTGAGCTTAGGTGTGCTTGAATGGTGTTGTGGTATGCATCCCTAAGGTCTAGGATGGTCGATTTGGGCTTAAAATGGGTGTAGATGAGTTTGGAGGCGGAAAACCCTCGGCTGTAGTTGGGAGGTACTGCATTCTGCATCAGCTAGGGCTAGGCGACCGACTTGAGGCCGAATGGAGGCCATACAGCCGAATGAGGTGCGATTGATGCCCATCCGTACGTTTGAGGTCCATTCGCACGAATGGAGGTTCATTCGCATGATTTAAAGGCCAATCACATGGAGGTCATGCGATTGAAGGCCCAGTCGCATAAGTGTTCATCCGCATCAGTCCCATTCGCATGAGGTCCATCGGTATTAGTCCATTCCCACGATTGGGTGTTCATTCGCATGGGTGTTCATCTGCGTTGGTTCATTCGCATGATGTTCAGTCGCATGGAGGCCATGCGACTGAAGGGTGTCCATACGCCCGAATAGGGCTGTTGCACCGGAGGAGAAGTGTAGTATAACTTCTGACTTTCTGGGGAAAGTGCAGATGTAAGTTTTGACGTAAAGTTTCCCGTAAGTTCATGTAGGGCGACGATTGAGGCCTTAGAGTGCATGTAGGGCATGATGATGATGATGTTGCATGTTTATGCATGATGCATGTTATGTATGTATGATGTTGCCCTGTATGACGTGATGACTATGCATGTTAATGTTCCTTATTATGATGTATGTTTATCTTTCCTGTGGCTTTACGTGCTATGATAATGAATGAAACGAAGTATTATGTAACGTAAAGTGGAAGATAATGAAAAGTGGAACATGATGAATGCATGCATTATTGAACGAGGAAAGTAATGAAAGTCTTGCAAGTATTGGATATCGGGGTCCTTCTTTGTGATCGACCATTTTTATAGAACATCTACCGCTTACCTCTAGTACTGCGGCATACGCTCAGCTGTTCATTTATTGACTTCGGCCTAGTAGCTAAATAGTTCGGGGTGTAGTATATGGTATTGGTACGGAAGATATCTGATGCGCAAGAAAAGATATAAAGATGAATGAACGAATGAAGAAGATAATATAACTATTATTTATGTGTACGTATGATATATGATCGCATGAAAGAAAAGAATGGTTTTAATGAAAGAAAATTATGTATTATTTTATAAAACTAGATCTCACTCAGCAACGCTGACTTTAATGCCAGTTGGCAGGTAATGATTGCTGAGGATGGCACGAGGTGGCTACTCAGCTCTTTTGGGATGGCATCCATTCATTTAATTATTTTGTGATGTAATGCAACAGTGTATTTTGTAACCGATTGACGCTGTATTATTTGGCAAAAGTTTTTATAATGAAACGAGATGTCCTTTTGAATGTTTCCGCTGCAATATTTTCCTAAGGCAAATGTAATTATATGTTTTATGTGCGATGAGGATTCAACTGTAAGTGTCCCGGGAACGGGGCCTTACATCGACCTATCTTGTCTCATAATAAAATCCTTTACTTGTCAACAACATTTACATAAATCTTCGCATTTCACGGATTCAAATTACAAAATATAAATCAAGTACACTGCCATAGGCAATCTAATCTATCCACTTTCTTCCACATGAAGATATTATTATTCACAACCACTAAGTCTTTTTGACCTAGGTAATGCCTTCCGGTACCACCTGCTCTACCTCACAAGACAAAACACGTCAACGGCAATGCTATTGGTGAGTCATAAATAGTTAAACAATAAAAACATGTGTGCAAACAAATTGTTTATCAAATCATGTCTCACCAACATCCTAACAATCAAGGTAGTGTCCTTTAACATATACGCGATTTCTAGTTTTACAAACATGATGGTTGGTAGGTTAAAGGCGTTCTGGCCGACTAAATCCCGACACGTCATAATATTCGAGTATTAGGCATCCCCTGGGGACCTTTCACTCTGACCAATCCCAAAGGACTAAAGCTTGCTAAATGGTCACACCAAACCTAATAAACTTTGCCCTCCTACCTAGATAGATCCAACTAAGTGCACATATGCCCAGAGATAAAAACAAGTGTAACTCTATATGACGATTGCTATCTATCCTAGTGTTGCTCCTCGCGCGCACCTTTCACACACCTTAATCATTTGCATGTGACTAACAATGACATATTCCAGACACACATAGCTATAATATGCTAATCCATAAGAGAATCTAAACTTTCAATCACACATACATCAAAACATGTCACCAAAATGTTTAACCAGCTCGAGTAAAGCCCTAAAACTATTAAGAAAAGGGGATAGTTAGACTCATAATGATGACATATCTAATCGTGTCCATCCACTACCCGATATAATCTACCTGACCTGTCTTACTCACCTTTGTGATTTTGAGCTGGAGTTATCCCGCTTCAAGTCAATATTTTTATTGCATCTTTTGATTAACATGGGTAGGTTTATGCACACACTCAACATAATGACCAAATGGAGTTAACTACCACACGAAATCCTTATTGTGTAAACTCCCCTGAAAATCTCCTTGTTATAAAATACACTTCATTACCCGATTTACGCAAGTATTATATCTTGTCCCATGACAAACTCATTTATCAAATGGTGGTTATTTTCCTTATCATATTATTAATATGCATCCTAACCACTTAGACATCAGTTTCGTTCTTTTCCAAAACCCTAATTTATGCTTATATGCAATCATGATGCACAATGTGGAGGTGTAGAACCTTACTACCATAGATCTAGCTTTCCGATGACTCCTGATGTCCACAATTCACCATTAAGAAATCCAACACTATAATAAAGTTTTGCACGTCACATATTTGCTCATATATAGCCATTACTCGTATTTAGATGGTAAATCTGGCATACTGTGCGAATCAAGCCTCCGGGCATCTTTTTCAAGCCAAATCAACCACCATGAACACAACCACAAGGTCCAATCGTCACATCAAGCCTTCCAATATGATGGTACTAGGTTAGGACCCGTGTACTACATGGCTGATAAAAATAATATATTGTAAGATTTTAGATTTGAATTTAGATTGACGTTTTATGTTTACATGGTAAGATATAAATATACACCGACTCTATAAATTACATATTGTTAGTGTAAGAAATTTAAAAATAATATAATTATTAAAATTAATTTGAGATTAGAAAACAAACCAATTCTAGATATTTGAGAAATGAAACGATCTAAAATAAATTGAAATATAGTGAAGTCAAAACCATATTTGAAGCCTACAAAGTTGATACATTTTATAATCGTTATTTCAAAATTTAAGCATAGTATATGCTCATTACCAAAATGCTTAAATTCTAAACATTTTTCATCAAGTAGAATAAAAAAGTATTTATTTTCATGTAGATGGTTTTTAAATGTTATAAAATATTATGTTCCATACGTTGGGTTGTATTTTGATAACTTGGAATTACAAGAAAAATATATTATTTACAAAGTTAAGTATTAAAATTTTAAGAATAGATATAATAAATAATTAAATTAAATTAAAATATACCTTCTCATCAATAAATATATTTCACCTTTCTTGTGAAAATTAACTTTTTTTCAATGTCTATTTATTCTTACTATAATTGTGCGGTTATATTTCTTCGTATCAAGATCATTTAAAAAAGTAAAAGTTTTTAGTTCTATTTTTATGAAATAATTTCATAAAACAATATGAGTAAACAAAAAGTAGTAATTTATCTTTACGTCCCTAACTCACCTTTTTAAATTATTCATTCAAAAATACAAAGATGATTTTGATCATATATATATATATATATATATATATATATATAGATATATATATATATATATATATATATATATATATATATATATATAGATATATATATATATATATATATATATATATATATATATATATATATATATATATATATATATATATATATATATATATATATATATATCAATTTTTTAAACAATGTCTAAATCCGAAAATTACTATAGTATCAATTTTTTTATATCTTTTGTAATAGATCATTGAATTTTGTTTCTAAAACAATTTTCCATTTTATGACATAAATTGTTTATAATGAATGATAAACTTATCGTATAATTTTGATTATAAATTATCTTTAGTTTACATATTAATATTAATTTTTAGTTTGAATTTAAAGAAATAACATGTTATTGTATTTTTATTGCACTAAGATGTTATTTTTGAAACAGTTTTACTTTAATATATATAAAAATGTTAAGACAATTTAAATATTAAGAAGTTCACGTATAAGCAGTAATTCAATACATTTTATTTGATATCAAATTTTAATATGGAAACAATTTAAAACTTAAATTATATAAATTTCTAATATGAAAAATATTTAAAATATTAATTATGGTAACTCTTGATTGTTCTTTAAAATGATTAAAAAATGCATTTTTTTAAATTAAAAATCATAGCTTCCAAAATTAGTGTAATCATAAATTAATAAATTTTAGGCGGGAAAACTCAATTGAAGAGGCTCTCGTTGATTGCCACGTGTCCCTAAAAGACCTTGTTGATTGCTATGTTTTCTTATAAAACATTGCTTTATTAGAGGTAATAGATTGTAAAGAGATGGTGTATGGCAGTTGGGGGGAGAGAGAGAGAGAGCACCGAGATAAGAGAGAGTGTTGAAGATCATGCATAGGTTGGACTCACCTTAGTTTAGATTGTTTAATTTACTTGTAATAGGTCTTTTGTTAGTTTCCTTTTGTATGTACTTAGATTTATGTATTTTAGCAGTCTAGCGAAACTGTGAGCGAAACTATAAGTTCGCTCACAGTTTGTTGTTTTGTTTACCTGGCGAATTTAATCTTTGATCCTATGGAGTTGTTCAGTTTTTGTGATGAAGATCTATTGGTGTTATGTGAGAATCACATAAAGGTTGGGCCTGGAGAAGAGACTCGGAAAGAAGCTAGTTTGTTTATGAATGTTGCCAACAAGATTAGAGGAGTGAGTTCTGAGGTGAAGAAGTTAGCTGAAAGGGTAAGGGTTCAAGATGACCTTAACATGGATGTTCAAGATTTGACCAAGCAATTTGAGAGGGCTAGTGGTCATCCCGAAGGAGCTAGTGAAGCAGGAAGAGACCATGGTGTGCTGAAGCTTCTGAGGAAGTTGTTGCAGGAGGTAACGAAGACAAATCAAATGCAGCAGAGGATACTGGAGCTGACAAGATAAATCAAGATGAGTGAAGACGGTGAGATCCAACCTAGGGGGAGTATTGAAGATCATGCATAGGTTGGACTCACCTTAGTTTAGATTGTTTACTTTACTTGTAATAGGTCTTTTGTTGGTTTCCTTTTGTATGTACTTAGATTTGTATATTTTAGCAGTCTAGAGAAACTGTGAGCAAAACTATAAGTTCGCTCACAGTTTGCTGTTTTGTTTACCTGGCAAATTTAATGTTTTGCCGGGCGAAACTATAGTTTCGGCAGGACAGTTTCGCTGACAGCGAAACTGTCTGCGAAACTAAGACTGCTATATATACTCATGTTAATTTTCATTGTTTGGTAAGCTTGCAAAACCCTAATCGATTATCTTTGTTGCAAGTCACCATTTCAAAGCAGTTAATATACAGAATTATCCTTGTGCTTCTTGTTATTGATTGTCATTGATCATAGCCTTATTATGAATGAGTTAGCATTGTGTTCAATCCTCTCCATTATTGTTGTTTAGCATAGTGTTGGATATTGAACGATTCTTCATATCATTTGCACTGTATTTCGATCACATGGACCAACAATATGGTATCAGAGCCTTAGTGCTCTTGATTTGTTGAGTTTTTGGTGGTTTTAGTTCAATATCTAGTTTCAATCAATTTTCATTGCATTATGAGGTGTTTTTGATATGGAAATTGATTGAATTCTACTAGTTTTTTATTGTGGAAAATCTTATAATCATCAGATCTCAAATTCATTGAGTATTTGATAATTTCAGATTGATTTTGGGTTGAGAAAGGGTTTTGGGATCGATAAGCAAAATTACAGTTCTTACAGCGAAACTGTCAACCTTCTTCCAGCGAAACTATGGGTTATATTGCAATTGGAATCGTTCTCTAGTGGTTCTGCGAAACTAGTCTTTTTGAACGAAAGTTCATAAGTGATTGTGAACGGTTAACAAGCGAAATTGCTCTTGAAATTGTTTTTGAACGAAAGTTCAAGCTTGTTTCGTGCGAATTTACCAGCAAAACTAAGCCTATTGTGACATTGGCCTAGCGAAAGTCCTGCCGAAATTGTTAGCGAAATTAGCTTCCACTGCGAAAGTATCAACGAAAGTAGTTTTTTCTGCGAAATTGTCTGCGAAGTTATCTTTTTCTGCGAAAGTGTCAGCGAAATTATCTTCTCTCTTGCCGAAACTACCATGTCGAAGTTAACCTCACTCACACTTGCTGATCTTGAAAGTGTTGCACCCAATAGGCCTCCGAGACTCATTAATGGAGACAATTTTGAAGATTGGAAGAGATGTCTCAAAGCCTTCTTCTTCTACACGAATCATAACCAATGGGAATCAATAACTTCTGGTCCTCACATACCAACAGTTACTATTGGTGATGTTGTCTCTCAAAACAAGGACCCATCTTCCTATACTGAAAAGGATCTGAAATTGATCGATCGTGACCAAAAGGCTTTTGGTGCTTTAACTCTCTATCTGGCACCAGACATTTACAACCGTTTTGCAGAGCATAAAATGCTAAATCTCTGTACGATGCCCTATGTAAGTTTTATGATGGTAATGCAGATTTGGTAAAGGATAAGAGCATTCAGGCTGAGAAGGAATTCAATTCCTTTGTTGGATACAAGAACGAGAGTCTGACAGATCTCACAAATCGTTTCTTAACTGTTTCAAGCACCTTAAAAAAATATGATGAAAGGCTTTCTAAAAAGAACAAGTTAACAGGCTTCTTCATTCTCTTCCACCTCAGTGGAGTCTTCAGGTGAGGATGCTTAAACAGGAAAGAGGGTTCACATACTACAAGCTGATGGATATTATCAATAGCTGAAATCCTTTAAGTTGGACATGAAGAGACGGGAACTTAACCAGACTATGATGCCCACATCTGGTTTTTCACAATATGCTGCTTTATTGTCATCCGCTGCAAATTCTCAAATACAGAATTTAATTCAAGGAGGGATTAATACAAGTACTTTCTCAGGAGGAAGCAGTAGTGTCGGAAGAGATCTGGGTAATTCTAAGGCCAATGTTGAAACTTCAATTCCATCATAAACAATGGCTCTTTTTGGAATGTTCGTTCAAAGCTATGAAGCACTTGTAGCTGGAGAGTTGAAAGGAAGGGAATGACTATGGAGGACATGTATCAGGTGGATCACGATGATTTTGAAGAAACTGATATCCAATGGCAGATGGCTATGTTGACCCTTAGAGCTCGAAGATTTATGGAAAGAACTAGACGAAAGAACTTTGGTGGTCAAACATCTAATTCAAAACTGGGATTTGATAAGTCCAAATTGAGATGCTTTAATTGTAAACAACTGGGACACTTCAAACATGAATGTCCATTACCAATTGTCATCGATCCTAGTAATTCTGGAGTTCCAAGACTGACAGCTGAGAAAGAGAAGGAAGATGTGAATCACAAAAAAGAGACTGCTTTGATTTCAAACATTGATTGGAGTGCTGAGGTTGAGGAAACAAGAACTGAGATAAATCATGCTTTAGTTGCTGAGTTTGTTGAAAGGAATGAGAAGGAAGATGGTAAAGATGGATTTGATCTTTTCAAGGAATTCAAAAGAGAAGATGTGTCATCCATTAATGAGAAAGAAGAAAAAGATGCTGGAATTGGGGAAGATAAAACTGCAAGTTTAAGTGAGAAAGGAAGTTCATGCACTGGGCAAAGAAAGGATAATGATGATAATGCTGCTACTGTTGAGGAAAAGAAGTCAAGTACTCCGGTATGCCAATGTGAAAAAGCCTTAGCTGCTGAAAGGATGGTGATGGGACTCCATATGAGGTAATACTGGATATGTGCTCATCTGCTTGTAAAATTAGATTATTTGGGATTTATAAAGCTAATCGTCTATTAATTGATAATGAAAAGGATTTAAAGCGAATTAGTGATGAACTTAAAATCAATGAATCAAAATATTTTGTTAAATTAAATGAGGCTTTAAAAGAAAATGATCATTTAAAACGAATCGTTTTGGAAAGAAATGTTGAGATTAACACTTTGACTGAAAGGGTTGCCCTTGCTGAGTTTGAAGCAAGTAAACTTCAGTCAAAGTTAGACAAATGGACCATATCAGGAATGAAACATGATGATCTATGTAAATCTCAACGGGGAGCTAGGATTAAAACGGGATTGGGTTATGAAAACGTAAAGGTTTATCCTCCGCCTAGTACATACTGTTATTCTCCTATGCCCGTTCCTCATCCTTCTAATGATTTAATCAAAACAGATACTGACAGTATGTCTGCAGGTTTAGAGGGGGTTAACTCTAAGCACGTTCGTGAAGACTACGACTATGGACCAACTAGTGGGCTTGGATGCACTAGTATTAATACACCTGATTGTCAGCAGTCTGTTTTAGATCACAAGTCTAGTTTAAATTTTGTTTTTGTTTCTAGTTCGCCTGTAATAGTCTCTGTTGTTTTATGTTCTCATGATGTTTCTATTTCATCTTGTAATTCAGTTCATTGTGGTGATGTTTTTTGTTCTGGTAATTATTATGATGCAATTGATCTTTCTTCAAAATCAACCTAGCAAATTAAAACTAATTGTTTTAAAAGTTCTTTTCTCATCACATTCCATCTTTCACTCCATCAAATATGACTTTATCTGATGAAAGAATTACTTCTTCATCTGACACCAGTACCAGTGGAACTAGTTCTACTGGTGCGTCGGACGAACATTCATCTATTTTTATAAATAATAATTCTTGTTCAAATAAACGTCAAACTCATGGCATGTATGAGACATTTAGTGACATTGATTCTAGTATATCTGAATGTGATGAGGAAATTATCATTGATCATATTTTTACCCCATCACATCACAGACCTAGACTCAAACCTCATTGTTTCAGGTGTGGTCAAGAGGACCATCTTGTCAAGAATTGTCCTACAATGCTTCACGGTCATTTTAATAGGAACTGTTTCGGAAATAAATTAACAAAATTGGCTTATTAATTCATTTCAGGATTCATTTCGGAAATAAATTGTCCTACATTGCTTCACGGTCCTATTACACCTGGTTAACTGGTTTATTAATTCATTTCAGGAGTCATCCACTAAGATTGTAAACAGCCTGTGGCATGTAGATAGTGGTTGTTCCAAACATATGACAGGGCTGAAAGATTTGCTGACCAATTATCGGATTATTGATGGAGGATATGTTGCTTTTGCTGGTAACAAAAAGGGTGGAAAAGATGATTGGGCAAGGAGAAGTTACCAATGGTTCTTTAACCTTGGAAAAAGTCAACTATGTTCCTGAGCTGGCATTTAATCTTCTGAGTGTTTCTCAAATCTGCGATAAAGATATTCCCGTCCTGTTTAAATCTGATGAATGTCTATTTTTAAAATCAGAGATTGATATTCCAGATGATTTGATTCTTATGCGTGCTCCAAGAAAACATGATACATATCTTCTTGATATGAACTCCAGCGAGTCAAAGTCTACTGCAACCTGTCTTCTTTCTAAAGCTTCAACCTTTGAGTCTCTTTTATGGCATCATCGATTAGGCCATGTTAATTTTAAAATAATTAACAAATTAGTAAAGAACAATCTTGTTAAAGGACTCCCTTCAAAAGATTTTTCTGTTAATGAAAAATGTATGGCTTGTGCCAAGGGCAAACAACACAAGAAACCTCATAAGCCCAAACTTCTAAATAGCATATCTAGTCCTCTCGAGTTGTTACATACTGATTTGTTTGGCCCAATTAGCGTTAAATCTATTGCTAAAAAATCATTTTGTCTTGTTGTTACAGATGATATTCATGGGTAAGGTTTCTTGCACACAAAGGCGAGGTTGCTGAGGAATTGCAGAAATTAATTCTTTCTATCGAAACAATCAGCAAGAGAAAGGTTATGGGTCTGAGAAGTGACAACGGCACTGAATTCAAAAATCAGATTCTTGATTCATTCTGTGCTCAAAGGGGGATTGTGAGACAATTTAGTGCTGCAAGAACTCCTCAACAGAATGGTATAGCGGAACGAAAGAATCACACTCTCATTGAAGCTGCTCGTACAATGCTGATAGAATCTTCATTACCCATTATCTTTTGGGCTGAAGCTGTAAACTGTGCTTCATATATTCTAAACCGAGTGTTGATTGTGAAGGACAAAATGAAGACTCCTTATGAACTTTTTCATAAGAGGAAACCTCTAATTGATTTCTTTCGGCCATTTGGTTGCTCTTGCACTCTTCTGAATACTCAATCTCAAAAGACAAAGTTCGGTGCCGTATCTGATGAGCGTTACTTTGTTGGTTAATCTTCTTCTCAAAAGGGATATCGGGTTTATAACAAAAGAATACGCATTGTTCAAGAGTCGTTCTATGTTGATTGGCAGGAGTCTAACTCTTCTGATGTTCGATCTGAACCAACATGGTTCTTTGACTCCGATACTGTGTTTAATTCTTTCAATCTTCCAGTTTTCAATGATGATGCGTCCACTCCAAATGCTCCAACCAATATTATCTCCTCCACTCCATCACCTGTTCATTCCAACTCGTCAGCAAATGAAGATATTTCAGCTGATGTTAGTTCATCTTCTCTATTGCTTGATCCAACACCAACACCTAATTCTTCCTCATCTAATCTTTCACCATCTATGAGTTAAATTTCTCCAAACATCTTTCCTTCAGCCACCGACTACAAAACCTTGAATGATCATCCTCTTAATAACGTTATTGGATCTATCACTGATGGTGTTTGGACGCGGAGTCAATCTGGTTTGATTAATATTTGCCTCTTCTCGTGCTTCATCTCTCAAACTGTACCGAAAAATATGCATGCTGCTCTACTAGATCCATGTGGGGTGGAGTCAATGCGATTGGAGCTTCAACAATTCAGAAAGTTTAAAGTTTGGACCTTGGTTGACTTGCCTCCTAACAAATGCCCAATCGGTACAAAATGGGTGTTTAAGAACAAACCGGATGATCGTGGTGTAGTGGTGCGTAACAAGTCTAGACTAGTTGTGCAAGGTTTTGCTCAAGAGGAAGGGATTGACTATACTGAAGTCTTTGCTCTAGTCACCCGTCTTGAAGCAATCAGAATTTTTCTCGCTCATGCTGCTCATAAACAGTTCAAGGTCTATCAGATGGATGTGAAGTGTGCTTTTCTCTACGGAGACATTGATGAGGAGATATATGTGTGTCAACCACCAGGTTTTGAGGATCCTTACTTTCCCGATAAAGTCTTTAAGCTTGACAAGTCTCTGTATGGTCTTCATCAAGCACCGCGGATCTGGTATGAGACCCTCACACAGTATCTTTTAAGCAATGGTTTCTCTCGCGGTACCATCGATATGACTCTCTTCAAAAAGGAAGTAAATGGTGAAATGCTTTTTGTCCAAGTTTACGTTGACGATATTATGTTTGGATCTACCAATTATCTATTATGTAGAGAGTTCGAAGAAGTGATGCGCCAAAGGTTTGAAATGAGTATGATCGGAGAAATGTGCTTCTTTCTTGGTTTACAAGTTGAACAACAGCAAGAAGGAATTCTTATTCATCAGGAGAAGTATATTAAAGATATCTTGAAGAAATTCAAGATGGATGACGCCTCTCCTGAGATGACTCCATTACTGCTTAGATTTGTCTCACTCCTAATGAGAACGGGAAACCAGTTGATCCTCATCTCTATAGATCCATGATCGGTTCCCTCATGTATCTTACAGCAAGTCGTCCTGATATCACTTTTGCTGTTGGATACTGTGCTCGATTTCAGTCGGCCCCAAAAGAATCTCATAAAGCTGTCAAGAGAATATTTCGTTATCTCAAAGGATCATCCCGTTTAGGGCTATGGTATCCATATGGAGGGAATTTTGATTTACATGCTTATTCTGATAGTGATTCCAATGGTTGCAGGTTAAACAGAAAATCGGTGTCCGGAGGGTGTCAATACCTGGGAAATTGTTTGGTGTCCTGGCAGAGCAAGAAACAGACCAATGTCTCTCTTTCTACAGGAGAAGCAGAATACATTGCTGCCTCTAGCTGTTGTTCTCAAGTTCTTTGAATACAACACCAAATGATTGACTACGGAATTAATTTTCTCCACACGCCATTATTTTGCGACAACGAAGCAGCCATTGGGATTGCAAAAAATCCTATTCATCATTCCCGAACCAAGCATATCGAAACATGGATTCATGCAATTTGTGATGCTCAAGAAAAGGGTTTCATCGATATTATACCCATTGATACAAAACATCAAAAGGCTGATCTTTTCACAAAAACTTTTGATAAACCCCGTTTTTATGAATTGATCTCTATGCTTGGGTTAATATCCTTTTAAACCTTTTAAAAAATCATTAATAAAAAATAAAATTTAAAAAATTTTGGGGGAGTTAGTTCATAACCTGAGTTCTGAATTTGAAATGACGAGAAATAATTTTATATCTGCTGGATATGTTCCTTTATGCATGACTGGTGCTAAAATGAGAAATGATAGTAACTGATGCTGGTCTCTGTTTCACATCTTATTTTTTTAAGTCAACAGAATCAAACAGATTCTTTAACGATATGCTTGGTAGGCTCAGCCTGAAGAATAAAGTATACAACAGCAATACGATTTAAATTAAAACATCATGCTTAAGGGCGTTTGGATTTACCCAATCGTTTTGGCCTGCACAAAAACTGAGTCCCGACAAAAATTGGATTGAGAATGGATCTTTCACCCATCATGATCATATAAGCCATATCTTTGGGCCATGTCTGGTGTATTTATGTGTCTTGTGTTTGTGCTAATCTCCTCTGCTGTACGGAAGTACTGACCTGGAGTGATGATCTCCTCTGCTGTATGGTCATCTCCTTTGTTATACGTGAGTATAGACCTGGAGCTCTCACCATTTTAGTGTAAGATGTGTCAAATCATCTAAACGATGAATTCCTCACAGAATGCAATATTCTGTCAATAATCACTTGCACACTAATGCACAAGCCTTGCTCTGTAAAGATCATTTCAAAATTCAAGAAATCCTGAGGTTGGGTGAGGGTTTTTGCCAAATGATTGTGGGGTCCTAACATTCTAAAGCATCTAATTGAACCTTAACAAATCATAAGCTGTTTGTTGAAAAAGGATAAGGCATGGGTTTAAGTGGACAAATATATCAGCAATCGTTATTGATCTGTTCAAGAGTTTCAACAGTTCCTCTGCAGATTGTGATCAGATCTAGTAATCAGTATGATCATATTGCCGGTCGATGATTAAATTCATCTTTGTGTTAATGTATATCTAGAGGATGTGATCTCTGATTGATTTAGATCTCTGTGTTTGAAGTTAATTATAATTAAAAAAAGGGGCGAAACTACTGTTTCGCTCCTCGTTTCGCTAGACGAAATTGCAATTTCGCTCGGCTTGCTCATCATTTTTATCTGTATATTTCTTTGCAAAATTGAAGCTTTTCTTGGCGAAACTGTAAATTCGTCCGGCGAATCTATAGTTTCGCCCTATGCGAAACTATATGCTATATAAGTCGTTTTGCGAAATTATTCTCTCATTTTCGCACAAACGACCTGTGTTGTCTCTTAGGGTTTGCCCGTGACCTAATTTGGCGATTTTGCATTTCTGTGCTGATTCTTGCTGATTGTGTGTTGTTTCTAGTTCGCCAGTGAGTTTCGATCACTGGACGTTCTTTTAATCATGTTAATATCAACTCATTCTAAGGCGATTTAATTGTGACTCTTCGGTGTCTTCGCTGTTCATCCAGCGAAACTACTGTTTATCCTGCGAAACTGAACGAAAGTTCTTCACTTTTCAGCGAAACTGTGAGGTTATGCCGTCCATGCGAACCTAACAGTTTCGCCGATCTATTTTCAGTTTCGCCGGAGTTGAACATAAGTTTGTACAGTTTCGCCTGGTTGAAACTATCTTTCTTGATCAGCGAAATTGATATGTTTTAGTTAGCGAAACTAGTTTTTCGCTTGCCGATCTGTCAGCGAACCTATTTTTATTTATTTTTCTTTTATTTTTTTAATTTGTTAATTTCTTACTCAACTTATCTGATTTCTTCTTCAGGATCTCATGGCTAACCTAAAGTTCGATGAGCGGAACAATATTACTGCTATTCTGGATGATACACATCCAAAGGCTGCTGGATTCAGAGATTGTATCAGATGGCTACAAAGATCACCCATAGCCCATGCCATATCTCATACGACTACCATTTATGATCTTCATATCAGAGACTTCTGGCGATCTGCAGAGTATGACACACGAGGAAATTCACAGAGGATTACTGCTAAAGTCATTGATCAAGAAGTGATCATCACTGCTGAGACTGTCTCGAGGATATTGAGACTAGACGAGGATTCTGGAGATGAAGTCACCATGACAGATTCCGAGGAGTTCCAGGCCTTTAGAAGCATGGGATATGAGGGACCAGCCTTTGGTTCTCGCAAGAAGATCAAGAAGTCATTCCTGTCTAAGGAGTGGAGGTATATTGCTCATGTTTTTATCATGTGTCTTGATCACCGTAAAGGTGGATCAGACGGTCTAAACATTGATTGGGCGAAGGCAATGGTGTTATGTTGTAAAGGAGAGAAGGCCAACATTGCCAAACTAATTTTTGCTTGCATGGCTGAGAACGTGATGGCCTTGAAGAAAGACAAATGGTTGCTATATCCTCGTTTTCTTCAGATGATATTTGACGATCTTATACCTAATGTACCAAAACATGGAGAGGTAAAGAGGCTGGTACAAATGAATCCTCGCATTTTTGCTGATTGATGTGCCATTCGCCACGATTTCAGTGGAAAGATCACCCATCTTTGGGAAAATATGTATCCTCCAGAACGATGGAGCTATATTAAACGGGTGGATGAATCAGAAAACAAAAGGGCTGAAGAAACTAGGGTACAACAAACTGAAGCCACAAAAAAAGAAAAAGATATGCCGAGGAGAAAGATTATGACTTCGAGGAAGACATTGTTGAACAAGCTAAAGAAATAAGAGTAGAAAAAGAAAGAAGGTCGAAGAAGAAAGCCGATAATGCTGAACCTGAGAGACGATCCAAATAGAGACATGAAGGATTCACCGAAAGAAGAGCGGATAGAGGAAACCTTGATGAAGATATGATTCGCAATCTGAATACTTCCTTGGCAAATGAACCGAGTATGATCAAGACCAAACTCACAAACCAAGAAATCAGAGAAAAGCAAAAGGATGAAGTGATAGAAGGTATGCAAAAGATGCTTGTTGATCAAATCCGATTACTAAAAAGTTATTTGAAGAGATTACCCTTCTGAAAGCTGTAGCCGGCCTGCCTGATCAACTAACTCAATCTAAGTTAGATGATCTGACTGACACTTCAAAGTACCCATTTCTGAATGTGGGCACTTCATCCAAGGCAGGAGAGGGCACATCTGGTGCAACAACCACTGATGCTGGAGATTGTGAAGCTAGAGGAGAGGATGTTGGAAGAGAAAATAAGGAGGAGATTATAGAAGCTGGGTTTGTCAATATGCAATTTGACTTTGAGAAGGATTTAGTTGGTGAAGAAGTGATAATAACGAAAACTGCTGAAGAAGCTTCTGAGAAAGGAAAGGGATTAGTTGATGAGGAAGAGGATGATGAACAACTTGTAGACTATGATTCAGAACCTGAGTTCTATGAAGTTGATGAGCGACCATTGATCTATGTAGCAAAGAAGGGAGAGGATGCTGCAGATGTGTTTGAGATGGATAAAGATGATTGGTTTGTAAAAGAGAAGGAGCCGGAAGAAATCACTCCTCTTTTCCAACATATGGAGGGGTTGAGTAGGAAGGAGGCCGACAAGAAGATTATAAGCTGGTGCTATAACTCCGGCCTAAAGATGTTCATGATAAAGAGAAGGGGAGGTAGTATTAGTTACATGCTTAAGAGGAAGGCTTTTAAGACCTTGCCTAAATGGGATCTAAGGCGGTTGGCAGCTCTACCACTTCTGAATGCACATCTGAGTGAAAGAGCCACTCTTCTGGAAAAAGAGATAAAAAACGGGCTTAATGACAACTTTGAGTCGTTTGGGTATATGAAGGCAGAAAGGAGGAGGTCAAAGAAAGATAAAGATTGGGAAACAGGAAAGGGAAGAATTGTTCTGAGGGTTAAACCACCAAAGACAGTGAACAGAGTGAGATTGGCTGATCCCCTTCCCCGACAATTACAGGATTTCGAGAAATGGTTTTATGATAACAACACTGGAGATGTTGTGATTAGGGTAAAGAATGACAAAGAGTTTAAGGTCTTTGATCCTATGGAGTTGTTCAGTTTCTGTGATGAAGATCTATTGGTGTTATGTGAGAATCACATAAAGGTTGGGGCTGGAGAAGAGACTCGGAAAGAAGCTAGTTTGTTTATGAATGTTGCCAACAAGATTAGAGGAGTGAGGTCTGAGGTGAAGAAGTTAGCTGAAAGGTAAGGGTTCAAGATGACCTTAACATGGATGTTCAAGATTTGACCAAGCAATTTGAGAGGGCTAGTGGTCATCCCGAAGGAGCTAGTGAAGCAGGAAGAGACCATGGTGTGCTGAAGCTTCTGAGGAAGTTGTTGTAGGAGGTAACGAAGACAAATCAAATGCAGCAGAGGATACTGGAGCTGACAAGATAAATCAAGATGAGTGAAGACGGTGAGATCCAACCTAGGGGGAGTATTGAAGATCATGCATAGGTTGGACTCACCTTAGTTTAGATTGTTTACTTTACTTGTAATAGGTCTTTTGTTAGTTTCCTTTGTATGTACTTAGATTTATATATTTTAGCAGTCTAGCGAAACTGTGAGCAAAACTATAAGTTCGCTCACAGTTTGCTATTTTGTTTACCTGGCGAATTTAATGTTTTGTCGGGCGAAACTATAGTTTCGGCAGGACAGTTTCGCTGACAGCGAAACTGTCTGCGAACTAAGACTGCTATATATACTCATGTTAATTTTCATTGTTTGGTAAGCTTGCAAAACCCTAATCGATTATCTTTGTTGCAAGTCACCATTTCAAAGCAGTTAATATACAGAATTATCCTTGTGCTTTATTGATTGTCATTGATCATAGCCTTATTATGAATGAGTTAGCATTGTGTTCAATCCTCTCCATTATTGTTGTTTAGCATAGTGTTCGATATTGAACGATTCTTCATATCATTTGCACTGTATTTCGATCAAATGGACCAACAAGTGTAAATTGTGAAATCATGTTCTTATGCCTTTTATACTCATCCTGTCGAACTGGGACCCATAGCGGACCGTTGCGCCAACCTTGATGGTCGGCTACCACCTTAAAAAGGCCTATTCGCATCTTTTGAATGGAATATTCTCATTTACCATACAAACATTTGAAAATTTGTTGCACATTTAGTCCTCACCGTTAGTATCCGTTAGTTTTTAATGATATGGGGACTAAATATGCAATATGATCAAACCATAGGGACTAATTGTGCAATTTGCTCAAAAAAGTTTAAAAAAAAACTGAAAACAAATAAAATTTATAAGAAATAAAAATCAAACATAAGAAATTCAAATAAATATCAATAATAAATTTCAATAATTTTTAAAAAAATAAAATAAAGGTTAAAAAATAAAATCAAATTCAAAACTAAATAAAAGTAAAAATAAAACGTATGTAAAAAGAGAAAACGAGAAATATTGAAAAGAAGTATGTGATTAAAGTAAAAAATTTAAATAAAAACCAAGTAAAAATTAAAAATACAATCGAATAAACATTTATAAAATTCAAAATAAATATTGAAAAATCATATTAAAGTTCAAAAAAATAAAAAAATGGTTCAATTTCATTTTTTGTTTTTTGAATTTATACTTTGCAGGACCGTTTAAGTGATGGTCAATACAATCAGTCTCATAATAAGAAGAGTGTTAGAACACTTAACAGATCAAATAGGGAACCGGGACAATATTTATGATACTAAGAACACAAGCAAACAATGAGACAGAACTAAGAAAAACAACAAAATGTATATGGTTTTCAAGGATAAAGTATATTGCTTCTCATGTTGTTTTACAAGTGTTACAAAGTATAAACAAAAGATACAAGGACCTAAGAGGCTTTATACTGCTATCCTACAGTCGGCCATACTTTGAAGGCCAGCTGAAAACACTAATCTAGACAACAAGATTAGTGTAAAGTCAAAAGACTGACATGCCATAGTGTTAGGATCGTGTATTGAACGAAATACTAACTGATTAATGTGTATACCAAACCAAATAGTGCGGAATCCTTTTTGATTGGCGATCCAATCAGTGAGAACGCACGTCGAATCAATTATGGATTGAATCTAAATGTTAAGAAAGATATGGAATCGATCTAGTGCGATATGTGAACTTGGAACAGGTTCTTAGAGGTCTCTGGACGGCTAGGGTACGTCTGGAGTCGAAGTGATATGAATTGTTCCGTTTTCCACGAATTAAGTGGTATTTATAGGTTAGGGTTGCTTATTCGGGCGACTGAACCATTAGTATGGTTCAGTCGTGCGATTGAGCCATGCGGTTGATCCATTCGCACGACTGAGTGTTTAGTCGTGCGACTGAGCCAATCTCATGTTACAATCATACGACTGATCCAGTCTCCTGGTTCAGTCGTGCGACTGAGTCATTCGCATGAAGTTGTTCATGCGTATGGTCCATTCGCATGGGCCATTCGCATGAGAACTTCATATTATTAAGTTTGAATGTATTTATTAATCATTACATTATCAAGATTCATTCAAACAACCACAAACCTATATAATCAAGTCAATATGCGTTAAACAACTCATTAATGAAATATTAAACATTATAAACACAACCAAACAGTTACATTTCATTAAGTACCCAACTATTACATAAGTGTAAGACACTAATGACATATTACATTCAGCTCAGAAACTAGGGACACATGTACCTACAAACTCCCCCTTGGACCTAGTTTCATCTAATGTCTTACCTTCTTCATAACCTCTTCATACTTCTTGTACTTCTCTTCTTTTGTGACTCCTGCGTGTATCTCAAACGCAAAGCAGAGTCTTATAACGTTCTGAAACTGTAGAGCTTGTACAATATCTTGAGAGTCATAGAATAGTGGCCACTTGTATAATGTATATACATCATTTGCAGACAAGTTTGTGAGCCACATCGGGTCAAATACCCTGATAGTATCCATTTTGCCTTCTTTGTTCAAGACTATGACTGCCTCTCCTGTCCTCCAATCATAGTACCACCATTTGAAGTGTGGAGTGAAGTCCTGTGGCATTTCCCGTAGTGGGATCTTTGACATCGTACGTGGAGGACTCCACTTCAGCACTATCTTAGGCTTTCCAGTTATGGCATCAACTTCAGAACTTTTGATATACCTTGTAGGTTGTTGAGGTTTGAAGTTGACCCACCTGGTATGATACTCTCTCTTTAATGCAACCTCTAACCAGCCTGACATCTTTCTCGGGTCAGCATATAACAGCTTCAGTTTGGCAAGCTGGTTGAGCTCAAAACCAGGTAGAGTCTTTAGATCATGTGGGAATCTAAAGTACTCAATACCCTTCTCTCTCTTTACCGCGTACACGTTAAGATCATCAATATGGGCCCAGCCGATAATCTTGCCTGACACCTTGTGATGTTTCTTCACTTTGTAGAGCTTGGTGTAGACATTCGGTTTAGGAGCAGCGCGTTGGGCTCGAATCTCCTCAAAACATGCAGCCCATTCTGCCTTTCGGATGTTAACATCGGCGTCTGAGGCTTGGGCTTGTTCCTTAATCTTCTCTGACACTTGCTCCATTTTATCTAGTATCTCAAACGTATCACTGACCAGGGAATCACCCAGGTTGGGAACCACATTTCCCTCTTTGTCAGCATACTCTGGATAGTGCTCTGCAGTGACGTCCTCGATCTCGATCACATCAATGTCGTTCAGCTCGTCGTCACTGGTTGCTTCAAAGGTTGGAGCATCCTTGACAATCTCATCAGGATTGAGCTTGAACATTTTGGCCAGTTGCTCATTTGTAGGATCATGAAATATTTCCCCCTCTTTAGGGGTGTAACTCACTGATCTACTGACAATCCCTTGCAGATCAAGAATCATGGTTAGTTGAGTCTTGACCTGCTGAAGGGGAGCAACATCGTATTCGTCCCTCTGAAAATTTGGATCTGCTTGATTTAGACATGTAACACATCAATCATTAGTTAATAATCAAAACAGAAACCCATTAAATATATATAAACATTAAGTACAGAAGTTTAATACATGATTCAAGTACAAAAGCTATCAAATACATAAATGTCTAATCATTACTTTTGTCCTGAATCGCAGGCTCATCAGTAGGTGAGGCAGAAGACGAGGCTCGTTGGTCTTGATTTCTCTTTGTACGTCTCTCTTGACCCTGAGCTGAGGCAGATGCAGCTGCATCTCCTTCATCATCATCATCATCATTCCGCCTTTCCCTTGTCTCTTCTTCATCACTTGCCTCATCATCATCACTATCATCATCTTCATCCTCATCCTCATCCTCATCATCATCACCATCGTCATCACCATCGTCATCACCATCCCTTTCTTTTATCTTCAGAGGCTCATCCTTAGTTCCTTTGAGCTTGAGCATGATGGTCTTTTTGGCATCCTCCAACTCCTCTATCTTCTTTGCTGATAGAACTTTATGCTCCTGGAGTTGTGCAATCTCTTGGCTCTGAGCAGCCATCTGTTGTGCCTGCTGCTCAATCAGCTGAGCCTGCTGAGAAATCTATTGAGATTATGCAGCTGTAAGATCTACCAACTGACAAATCTGAGCTGTCTTCTCGTCATCGTCTGCCAACAGCCTCAGCACCATACGGTTAAGTGCCGAGAGCTGTTCCTCTACCCCACTAAGAGGTAGAGGTGATCAAAATGTATAGGCAGGGTGTGATGATGGGCCGGCATGGTGGCTAGTAGTGGTGGTGGTGGCAGTGGTGAAGATTGGGGTTTGTATAGATGAAAGTGGTGGTGGAATGGGTGTGGTAGCTATGGTGGTAGATGGAATGAATGTAGTGGTGGGTGGTGTGGTAATAGTGGTAGAGGGTGTGGTAGTGGTGGTGGTGGTGGTCGACGAGGTGTGATTATTGTGAATCTCTTTCTTTTACTCTTCATCCGTGCGACTGAGCCATCCTCTTTTTTCTCCATCCCTTCGAGGAGGATGCTCCTCCTTGGCTGCTGGGTTGGTCTGGGGTTTAAGATGGATCAGTAACAGCCTCCCCAGACTCACCCTGGCGTCCACCTACCGCCCTAATCCCTCTCTCGGTGGCAACCACCTTGCTGCCCACCATCCGAGTCAACGGCTCCTCGTCCGACTCGTCCTCCTCATCAGCCTGAAAGTCCTGATGGAATCCTGCTATCTCAGCTCCTCCGTGGGTGGATGATGGTGATATAACATCTGCGGGAGTGGCCCTAGAACAGGTGGGACCAGTATCGCCACCATCACCATTATCATCGTCATCGGAATCATCGGATGGGAGCACAATCGGCTCAGAATCCGTGTCACTATCATCGTGACGCCACTTCCTCTTTGCTTGCGCCACATAGTCCACTCTACTCAAATGCCCAAACAGTCTTCTCACTGGGGGTTTCACCTGCTTTCCCCTGTAGACCTTCATCCGACCCAAGGTGGTATCGTCCATCACCTCGAGCACCACCGCGTCCTCCTTCTCCTTTGGTAGCTGAGGGAGCTTCTGATCAATAATCATCTGAATAAATCGAGGGTACATACAAAATCCCTCCTTCCCCTTGCCCTGAATGTTCTCCACCAAGTAGGTGAAGATCATCCTGGAAAAGCTGAATGGGTGGTTCAGCACCAACGCTACGTAAGCGTTCTGTATCTGATCTGAGAGCTCATCAAACCCTCCTTTCCGAGAAGCAATACACTTCAGCAGCACATGTGCGAGGTACTTGAACTAGAGGCACAGTTGCTCTTGTTAGCACCCCTGCGTTGATGTCCCCAGAGTACTTAGCTCGCATGAAACATCCTCGGACAGTAAGAGGGTGTAATCGAGTGGGACAGTCAGTATCATCCCCGAACTGCAGCACCGTCCAAAGATCATCCTCGGTGATCTCTATAGCCTCTCCGAATATCGAACTCCTGATGCGATGAGGCTCTGATGATCTATCAACAACTGCGCCTTCCCAGAAGGCCTGCTGAATGGAGCGGTATGGTGTACAAGGAGTAGAAATGGCATGGAAGATCCTAGATTTCCGAAGAAAAGTGATATTGCCCGAAAGTCAGCTGCGTTCCTGGACGTCAGATCTAGATGAGCACAGATGTTGTGCTTGGAGCTCATAGTCCAACGACTAGCCATCTGTTACACAATGAGTATAAACGTTAGTATCCGTCGATGAGTAGTAACTTGAATCATTTGGACTTGAAATTTTGCTGTTCTGTCATGCGAATGAGACTGTGCGACTGAGATCAAGTCGTGCGAATGACCTCATACGTACGACTGAACATGCGACTAGGCTCATACGTATGCAAACTCATGCGTTTACACCAGTCGTGCGACTGAACTCATACACATGGTTCAGTCGTGCGGTTTAGCCGTTCGCACACTCAGTCATGTGACTGAAGTTCATCAAACTGTCCATTCGCATGACAGACTGGCTGTTCAATTCAAATTCAAGTTTTGACCAATTCTTAAGATTAGACATCGTGTTTTGGTTCATTAGACTCGCAATCACTCTATTTAGCACCTAACAACTTTGATTTCAATATTTTACTTAGTTTTGTTAGGTTATTTGTCCAAATAAGTCTCGGTTCTTGGTTAGGGCCGAATATCTTGATTTTGGAATTAAATTGATTGAAATATAGTTGGATTGCTCCGCATTATACATGTATAATCAGTGAAAATCGTCAGTACACAGCAATCAATGGTATAGAATGATCAAACAAAAATTTGGCAGAGTAACGACGTGTCGTGCGAATTAGGGCAATTTTGGGAGTGATGAGTGACTACGACCGACTCCCCCTCTATTTATACTAAATCTGAGTTCAATCGGCCGACTGGACCCATTCGCTCATTTCATTCGGGCGAATGGACCTCAGTCGTGCGATTGGATCAGTCGATCACCTTCAGTCGGCCGACTGGAGTTCAGTCGGGCGACTGGCTCATTCGCACACTCTCATTCGGCCGAATGGCTCATTCGGATAAGCCATTCGGTTGAATGGTCCATACTCATGTCCATTCGGCTATATAAGGCATGAGTATGGTCCATTCGTACGGTTGGTCCATACTCATGGTCCAGTCGTGCGAATGGGTCATACTCATGAAATTTTCTGACTTTATGACCATTTGACATTTAAACCCTTTTAAACTGTTGATTTAACATTATGAACATTTGATCATCTCAGACATGATCATTTTAACTTGAAAAACTTTTGACCACCTCAGACGTGATCCTTTTAAACACTTTGTCACCTCAGACGTGACCCATTTACCTTTTGAAAACACGTGTGGTCACCTCAGACGTGACCCTTTTACCTTTTGAAAACACGTGTGGTCACCTCAGACGTGACCCTTTTAGGTGATTTACTCCCTTACTGAATTCCATGATGTAGTCCGATATTAAACAAAATGAATTGACTAAATTTAAATAAAATAAAAGACTTAAGCTGAAGTACAAAAGTAAACTTGTTTTTGACCTTTTATGAGGTGAAATCCTAAGATAGAAATCTACTGGATTCGGTTCCGGAATACGCAGCTTCAATTAATTTTGACCATAACTGGACCAATTCATTTTGGAATCATACAGGCAAGTCAAATCATTTGGGACATGATCTCAAAAACCTTTTGATGCTCACTTCTTGTTTTTCATCCATAGTCGTTAGCAAATTTAGGAAATCATACTGGTACTATAGATCCCCACATTTATTTGGACTTTCAAGAATTGTAGCCACGATGATTTTCATTATGCTGATCCTCTTAAATCCATACACAGACTTTTGACACAGATTGGTGATAGTTTAAGGTAACCAACATTTGTGGATCCCACGCTTATGTGGTAATCAACATTCCTCAGGAGATTTTGAGCGGTCTACGGGTATTTTGACAAGAAGAAACTATTCTTAGAGCTTTCAAAGAGAAGCCAAGCCTCAGGTCAGTGCCATCGCACAGCAGAGAGGCGGCAAACAACATTGAATTCTAGAATATCTAGGTTGTGCTTATCCTCAGGTCAGTGCCATCGCACAGCAGAGAGGCACACAACCTATCTTCTTGTTAGAGCATCTTTATTTTTCTTTTGCACATAACGCACCAACAACATAAGTTATTAGCTTGATAGCGTTTGCTTTTCATTTTTTTATGCTTTGCTCTATTTATGGTCATCCGCTCACATTTGTGGCGTTTATTTGCTCGTCACCCCTTATTGGAATATTGTTGATTGTGTTAACCAGTGATAAGATGGGAACCCACAGTCAGTTGAACAACTTAGTTTGATCTTGAGATCACCAACCAGGTCTAATCATCTATTGTGTTGAATCTACCGACATATCATCTGTGGTCTAGCAACCTCTAGGTCTACTTTCTTTGTGTTACCTTAGTAGTAACCAGTTTAATATCATTTTTCCTTTTATATTGCTCCGACTACACAGACTTAAACTTTGAATTTGGCATCTTGTCTAATTTAAACTTTCAAAGTCCCAATTGATTTGTTCCTGTGTACTATCATTTTCCAAAGTATTTGAATCGGTATCACAAATACGATCTGATTTCTATCAGCTAGCCTCTCCTTCTCCCTCGTTTTTTTTCTTTTTAAATTTTACTGGCTGACCTATTCTCCCCCTAAAATTCTAAAACCGTAACCGATTTACGCTTTTTAGGATTTTAATAGACAACTAAATAACATGAATTTAATTTAAACAGAAAATAGAATAAATAAAGGAAATAAAAAGAAAAAGATAAAAAAATGGACTAAATGCATCGGACTACACATGGTCATCATCTGGAATTACATCACTTTTCTTTTTAACGCCGTTGACCTCTAACAAATATAGAAAACGTGGTTTGTCAAAAGCCTTTGTATAGAGGTCAGCGCGTTGAAAATCAGTGTTTATTTTTACCACATCGATTAAATTCTTTTCAAAGCAGTCACGTATAAAGTGATATTTTATGCCGATGTGTTTGGTCTTAGGATGTTGTACCGGATTTTTAGTTACTGCAATTGCAGCAGAGTTATCAACAAAAATAGGAGTAGAAGAGAAATTCAAACCGTAGTCCCGCATTTGCTGTTGAATCCAAATGATTTGGGAACAGCAACTTGCAGCAGCAACATATTCGGCTTCACAGGTTGACAATGCAACCGAGGTCTGCTTCTTACACTGCCAGGTCACTAATCTTCTCCCAAAGAATTGACACCCTGCTGATGTAGACTTGTAATTCATCTTGCAGCCACCGTAATCCGAGTCACTATACGCTGTGAGCTCAAAGTCATCATCATGAGGATACCACAACCCAAGTGTTGGAGTACCCTTTAAATAACGAAATATCCTTTTGACCCCTATCAGATGGTTAACCTTTGGCTTTGCCTGATATCTTGAACATAGACATGTAGCATACATGATATCAGGTCTTGAGGCAGTGAGGTACATGAGAGATCCAATCATTCCTTGGTACATGGTTGCATCGACCAGATCACCATTCTCATCGGGTGCTACATCATGGTTTGTAGCAAGTGGAGTCCCAGCTGCAGAAGCATTCTCCATGTCAAACCGACTGAGAATGTCTCCTACATACTTGGTCTGATGTAGGAAAATCCCTTTTGGTGTCTGATCCACCTGTAACCCAAGAAAGAATTTCATCTCTCCCATGGCACTCATCTCAAATTCAGCCTTCATTACTGCTTCAAACTCTTTACATAAATCTTCATTCTTTGACCCGAAGATGATATCATCAACATAGATTTGAACAAGCAGCAAATCACCATCTTTCTCTTTGATAAACAGTGTGCAATCAATAACACCTCTGCGAAATCCGTGTTTCACGAGGTGAGTCGAGAGTTTCTCATACCAGGCCCTTGGAGCTTGATGAAGCCCGTATAAAGCCTTGTCGAGTTTGTAAACTCTGTCCCGATGATATGGATCTTCAAATCCCTCGGGTTGACTGACGTACACTGTCTCTCGGATTTCACCATGAAGGAATGCACTCTTCACATCCAATTGATAAACTTTAATCTTCATATATGATGCATAGGCAAGGAAGATGTGGATGGCTTCCATTCTTGCCACGGGTGCAAACACTTCATTGTAATCTATGCCCTCGACTTGTCGAAATCCTTGAACTACAAGTCGAGCCTTGTTCCTGATGATGACGCCTTGGTCATCCTTCTTGCATTTCAAGACCCATTTGGTGCCAATGACCTTAGCACCTTTAGGTCTATCCACCAGAGTCCATACGCCTAACTTCTTGAACTGAAGAAGTTCTTCTTGCATGGCACTCACCCATGCCTCATCATTCAGTGCTTCACTGACGTATTTTGGCTCAAACTGCGAGACAAAACAACGATAAGCACCATCGTGAATGTATCCTTTTTCCATTACAGAGGCATAATCAGCTGAGTACAGCTGATTTCTGGTCTGCACTCTTGATCTGACATCCCCAATGACATTGTCCAGGGGATGATAGACATTTAAACGTGATCCTGGAGTGGTGGGAACAACTACCTCAGAGTCAAGATTATGAACGTTTGGTTCTGTATCTGAGGTAGTAGGAGTTTGAGGTTCCGAAGTCGCAGAAGCATCACTGTTAGATGCTTGTGGACTTGCAGGAATTGGAACCTGTTCCTCCTGATTATTCTGGTCATTTTCCACAGCTTCATCTTCTAAGGAGGAGTCACTTGCTTCGAGTGCTCCCCTTGAGTGGTGAGACGAGTCACCTTGTGAACCAGATGATGTTGAATCTAGTGACGGTGAGTTCAAGACATTACATCGTCCTGGTTGCTAACTCTTCGTCAGAAGTGGAGATAGGTATGTTGAAGGACTTGAAGAATCCATCATAGTCGAAAAATAAGCGGGTCCTTTTCCAGTAGGTGGTGTGGTGTATCTCTGAACATCAACATTACACCACACTTCTACTAGACCCGTTGAGTTATTGTAAACTCTCTTGTTCGGTATGTTGTATCCTAGGAAGATACCTTCTTCAGCCTTCTCGCTGAATTTTCCATCCTGAGTCTTCTTCAGTAGGGTGCACGGTGCGCCAAACGGTTTGAGATACTCTAGATTAGGTTTACGTCGTTGTAGTAACTCGTAACATGTCTTGCCATGGCGTTTAACTACCAGAACTCGATTTAACGTGTAACACACATTTGCAACTTCCTCATTCCAGAATTGGATAGGCAGTTTCGAGTCTGCTAGCATTGTCCGTGCTGTCTCTATCAAGCTGCGATTCTTTCTCTCAGCAACGCCATTCATCTGAGGCGTGTTGGCAGAAGTGAATGGTTCACAATTCCCTTTTCCTTGCAGTAAGCCTCCATCCACTGATTCTTGAACTCGGTTCCGTTGTCTGAGCGTACCTGTCTTACCTTCAGCTTGTAGAGAGACTCCAGTGTAGTTACTAATTCCTTGAAAGACTCAAATGTTTGTGATTTTGATTTCAGAAACATTACCGAAGAGAATCTTGAGTAGTCATCAGTAACCACATAGCAGTACAAGTCGCCTGCAATGCTTCTTGTACTGACTGGACCAAACAGATCCATGTGAAGAAGTTCAAGAGGAAGCTCGATGGAATGAACTTTCTTTTCCTTATGGACTTCTTCGTCAGTTTGCCTTTCTTGCACGCCACACAGAAATCCGGAAGTTGGATATTTTTGACGTTAACTCCTCTCACTAGATCATTCTGGATCAAGTGATTCATCTTCTGTGGATTAATGTGTATCATTCTCCGATGCCAGGAGATGGAGTTCTTCTCAGTAGCCTTTGACAAGAAGCACTGAACTTCATGATCCGTTATGGAAGCCCTTAAAAGGTCCAAGAAATAAAGATCTATACATCTTGAAGCTGTCATCAAGACTTGGTCCTCCGGAATCACATAGTCCTTTTTCAGGACATAGCACTTCTTATTGTCGAATATAACCTTAAAGCCTTTGTCACATGTTTGGGATACAGAAAGTAAGTTGTTTTGAAGTTGTTGAACGTAGTTTACTTTAACAAACTTCAGTTTCTGATTTCCCACTTCCCCTTGAGCTGTGATATACCCTCCTTTGTTACCAGCAAATGAAACATGCCCTCCTTTTATTTGTTTGACGTTTGATAAGAGTGCCCTTTTCCCAGTCATGTGCCTGGATGCTCCGCTATCTACAATCCACTTGTTGGTTTTAGCACTGTAGCGAACACCCTACACATTCAATTTAAAACATTAGTTCAGGTTAGGAACCCAAGCCTTTACTGGCTTGGGTTTCCCAAAGGCATCACACATCATGAATTCAACCCATTAACCTTTAGATGGTGAGGGAAGCTCATGTGTCTTCTTGTCCTCATTATCAGACACATAGGTTGACTTTTCTTTCCATAAGCCAGATTTGTGTAAGGCCTGTTTGTGATAAACAGACGACTGGCTAATGGGTTGAACTTTAGGTTCACTAGCTCTTCTAGGTGGAGTCAATGAGCTCCCCTTAGAAGACCTAGGTTTTGATTTTTGAAGTTCAACTTTCTTCCTAGGTGTCTGATAGTAAGAAGCAATGTGTCCACACTCTCCACAGTTGTAGCATAGCAGAAGATATTTTAGCCATTTGCATCAAAATACACAATAGGGGACTCTTGCCAGGCCTGTTCGGACATACGGTTCCCTACTCCATAGCTCTAGCTCTAAGACGAGGATTTGTCTTTTTTCTTTCATAAAGGGGTATTTCCACCTGCTATAAACTTTATGATTTAACTGTCTTTGTGGAGATGTGTGTGATACCCGAGTGACATTGTTCTGTTTGGGTTTTGACTCTACTTCTTTTGATGTTTTATCTTGTTTAACAAATTTAACTATTTTAACATTCTTAACATCCTTTCCATTTTGTTTATCTGGACTTTGACATGAAACACGTGATTGGTTAACATTAATAGTCTTTTTAGGTTCAGATTTGACTTTGTTTGACCCAGACTTTATATTAACTTTTTCAAACTCTTTTTCTAGATTAACACAAGGCATTTGACCTTTTGCCTTTGAAGTGGCCTCCTTTTGTTTAGTTCCAGATTCATTTGAAGTACATGAGGAATCTGGATCACTTACAAGAGGAGTAGACACCACATGATCCTTCATTGGATTGTTATTTATTGGTTTACTTTTAGTGTTCATCAAGGTCTCAGGTGGTGGTGGAACCACTTTATATCCTAAACCCTCCCCATTGTTACGCTCTCTCACTAAGTGTTGGACAATATGAGATGAACTTGTCCAACTATGCAGTTTTTGCTTTAATGAATTGACTTCTACTTTTAAAACTGCTTTTTGTTTATTAGTGTCTTCTAGGGAGTTAAGATAGTACCTAATGTTATTTTCTTGGTTAAAGGCTACTACTTCTGTTTCCCTAAGCTGTTTATTCAATAGGTCTATCTTTTCTTTGTAACTATGCACATTTTGTTTTAAAACTCTGTTTGCCTCAGTGCACAGTTGCAAATTTGTTACTAATCTATCATTATGATCTAATAACCTAGCAAATTTCAAGTCAATGCTTTCCCTAAATTTATTACAATCAGAACAAGCATGATTATTGAAAAGTTGGTTCGTAGTACTTACCCGAGAAGGTTCTGATGAATCAGCCATCAAAGCAGAGTCTGGTGTTTCTGGTTCTGGTGATTCTGATGTTGTTGTAGTTGTCCCTTCTTCAGGCTTGTAGTTGACCTCAGTTGCAGTCTCTTCAATGTTTGACATCGCGAGTTCCAGTGTAATATCTCCTTCACTCGCTGAATCATCATCTAAGTCCTCCACACTAGCAATATTGGATTCTCCCGGAGAGACAAACCGAAAGCTCCAGTCATGTCCCTCATCATCGTGAGCAGTCAAGGCTTTAGGATCCTTGCTTCATGAAGTAGGGCTACAAGTTGGCTTATCTTGATGAGTGAAGGACGAGAATGGATTCCCGTTTCCAGTTTTCTTGGGCTTCACACACTCTCATTTGAAGTGCCCCTTCTCTCCACAGTTGAAACAGGTTATCTTGCTTTTGTCAAAACCAAAGGTAGTGTCCTTAGTAGCAACCAAGTTTTGTCCGGTCTTCTTGACAAACTTCTTAGCTCTCTGGACAGCACTTGCTAAGGCCCACATTATATCCATCCTTTCCAGCTCTGTCTCATCTACCTGCTCGTAGTCCTCGTCTGCCAGATGGCAGTTTCCAATTTTCCCAGCAACAAGTCCATCATAGGAGTGGACTACAGCTGCTAAGAGATCCATGTGCTCTCTTGCTACTTCTACTGTCACATTTCCGAGATTCTCGGTCTTCAGTCTTGTAACATTTGCTTCAGATGCAATGTATTGGGTACTAGACGACCCTGATGTTTCTGACCCTGAAGTAGAGGCTTGTGAAGGACTAGCTGAGCTTGACACAAAAGCTGTCTGAAGTGGTGCTCCAGACGTCTTGGCTTGTGGAGTCGCGTTGTACAGTGCCGGATTCTGAGTATAAGAAGACTTTTGAGCTCTGTACTTCATCCTTAATGCTTCCTCTCTCAGCTTCAGAATGAAATCATTTATGTCCAACTTCGCTAGCATACCATTCTGTCTGAGATTTGAGACAAAAGAAGCCCATTTCTCTGGCAACCCATCTGCCAAATTCGACACTTTGTCCTCCATGGTCGTTATGACACCATGAGTGTGCAGCTCACTCATCAAGTGGTAGAATCTATCGATGACGTCATCCAAACTCTCATTCCCCATCGATGAGAAGTTGTCGAACTCCTTCTTCAACTCTTTAGCCTTTATAGCTTTTATTGACACATTCGCGTCATACCGTTTCTCCAGCTCATCCCATAGCATCTTTGCTTGCTTGTTCTTAGAAAATTGATGGAAAATGTCCTTAGGAATTGACTGAGTAAGCAAAGCATAAACTCTTTTTTTAGCATTGTATTTGACTTTTTGTCCATCAGTCATGCCACCTAGTGTAAGTTTGACTCCATCAGCACCTACTGGCATACTATACCCCGTCTCAATTGCTTCCCACATATTGGGATCTACTCCATTTTAAGTAGATCTCGAAATGTTGCTTCCAGTGTGGGAATTCATCTAACGTGATTAGCTTAGGGGGTTTGTTGTGATTCCCTACTTCTATCTCCGGTAGAAGTAAATTCTGAATACGTGAGTCTTTCCCTGCTGTGAATGCTGAGTACCGGTCCTCCATTGCGATTAACTTTAGTCTTTGAAACAACCTGTTTTACTTGTGCGAATGGAGCTGTGCGATTGGGCTATTCGTGCGATTGAACAATGCGAATGGTTCAATCATGCGGCTGAACTAATGCGGATGGTCCAGTCGTGCGAATGAACTGATGCGGTTGAACAATGCGAATAATCTACTCAGTCGTACGAATGGAGGTACGAATGAGTCCAATCGTGCATATGAGGGATGCAAATGTGTCCAGTCGTGCGATTGAGTCAAACGTGCGACTGAAGCTGCTGGATTTCGAAAATTTCTAAGTTTAAGGTGTTTTGGCCGTAAAAACCCGAATTTTCACTAACCCTAATCGTCGTATGCCGGAAAAAACTAAACTTTATGAGCATGAGACGTCCAAGACACCGTTTGACACGAAAAGATTGCGTTTTAAGTGAAAAAACACAATTTTTGTATCAAAAACGATTGAATCACACGTAATCAAGAGCCAAAGATCTGATACCACTTGTTAGGATCGTGTATTGAACGAAATACTAACCGATTAACGTGTATACCAAATCAAATAGTTTGGAATCCTATTTGATTGGCGATCCAATCAGTGAGAACGCACATCGAATCAATTATGGATTGAATCTAAACATTAAGAACGATATGGAATCGATCTAGTGCAATCTGTGAACTTGGAACAGGTTCTTAGAGGTCTCTGGACGGCTAGGGTACGTTTGGAGTCGAAGTGATATGAATTGTTCCGTTTTTCCATGAATTAAGTGGTATTTATAGGTTAGGGTTGCTCATTCGGGCGACTGAACCATTAGTATGGTTCAGTCGTGCAATTGAGCCATGCGGTTGATCCATTCGCACGACTGAGTGTTCAGTCGTGCAACTGAGCCAATCTCATGATACGACTGATCCAGTCTCCTGGTTCAGTCGTGCGACTGAGTCATTCGCATGAAGTTGTTAACGCGTATGGTCCATTCGCATGGGCCATTCGCATGAGAACTTCATATTATTAAGTTTGAATGTATTTATTAATCATTACATTATCAAGATTCATTCAAACAACCACAAATCTATATAATCAAGTCAATATGCGTTAAACAACTCATTAATGAAATATTAAACATTATAAACACAACCAAACAGTTACATTTCATTAAGTACCCGACTATTACATATGTGTAAGGCACTAATGACATATTACATTCAGCTCAGAAACTAGGGACACATGTACCTACACATAGCACCCATCCTAATATATTAAAAAAAGGATAAAAGTACATAAAGTAGAAAGTTACAGACTCAAGACCTTAATGTATAGTTGCATAAGCATGGACCTTTTTACCAACTTTTAGAAGTTGGTGAGTCTTCAGAGTTGCAGCGGAAAGTGGTTCAGCTTTATGCGAAAGTAAGTCGGAAAAGCATGTTCTCCTCTGTCTTTGGAAGAAATCTCTCTTCACTTCATTGGCTTTGGAAGACTTTGTTTTTGAAGCTTCGAAAGACTTTGTTCTTGAAGCTACGGAAGACTTTGTAAGGATTCCTATAAGTCTGATGCAGCCAAAACATCCAAAGTCTCTCTGCAAGCATGCACTAGAGAACAGAAGTAGAAATGCTTCGGAAGTTTTACACCATGCACTAGAAATATTATAAGTGTAAAATCTTCCGAAGCCAAGACCAACATCTTCCGAAGCTAAAAGTGAAGTCTTCCGAAGCTTCAAAGTCAAAGTCTTCCGAAGCCAAAGAGTGAAGATAGATTTCTTCCAAAGACTTCTAGAGATATGCCTTTATCTGATGTACTTTACCATAAAGCTGGACCACTTTTCCGCTGCAACTCGGTAAAGTCACCAACTTACATGAGTTGGTGAAAGGTCCATGCTTTTGGTAACTGTACATTGAGGTCTTGAGTCCATGATTTCTACTTTATGTACTTTTATCCTTTTTGTAATATATTAGGATGTGAGCTATGGCATGCCATAGTCACAAGTCAAAAGGTATATATGCCTTTGGACTCTACATTTGATTTTGTAATTTTCTAGTCAATTGTATCCAGCTGGCCTTCAAAGTATGGCCGGCTGTAGGATGTAGTATAAAGTATCTCAAGTACTTGTAACTTTCTATCGATGCTTTGTAACTTGTAATAGAATTTGAGAAGCAATATACAACATTCTTGAAAACCAAATACTTGTGTTGTTTGCAATCTTGTTCTGTCTCACTTTTACTTGTGTTCTTAGCATCTTTCATTAACAAGTTAACCAGTTCCTTATTTGATCTTTTAAGTGTTCTAAGCAACTCTCCTCATTGTGTTGTTTTGTTATAAGTGCATACCCTTCACCGGTCCTGCATTTGGTATCAGAGCATTTCAGGCTCTTGATATAAGATCTAACCATCTTAAGATCCCTCTCACACACAAAATACTTAACAACTCAAATGACAGCTATAACCAACGCTGATATGGAAACTGGAACTATGACAAAGTCTCCACTGATCACTCCTGAAGACTTTGATACTTGATGTCAAAGAATGGAAGGCTTCATCAAGTCTCAAGACTCCAGGATGTGGGACTCTGTTGTTGAAGGACCTTACATAACAAGCACCACTTCTGCTACTGGTGGTGGTATGATTCCTAAGGCTATGGCTGATTACTCTGAAGTAGATAGAAAGAGAATAGAGATTGATCAAAAAGCCATGACAGCCCTTCAAACTACTCTTCCAAACTCCATCTACAAATGCTTCAAGAAGTGCAAAACTGCCAAGCAACTATGGGAGGCACTGAAGCTGATGTATGAGGGGTCTACTGAAGCAAAGGAGACAAGAAGGATCTCCTAAAGCAGCAGTTTGAAAACTTCACCTTCAAGGCAGGTGAAACCATGACTCAACAATATTTCAGGTATGTTGAGATTGTGGATAGTCTAATGGATGTTGGAGTAACTCTTGAGAACAAGGACATTGTAAGGAAATTTATGTCCTCTCTTCCTAGACAATAGACACATTATTGTGTTGTTATCAAGAGGACTGAGAACCTTTAGACTCTTACTCTCATAGAGTTGTATGGTATTCTTAGTGGCTACCAGATAGAGATGAACATGCAAAACTCATCTGGTAACTCCAACAATCAACTGAGTTCAGCCCTCCATGTGGTTGAAAGGGAAAGCATTGAACCACAGCATCATCTTATATGCTTCCCTGACAACTCACAAAAAGGCCCTTTCATCACCTTCCCAGAGACTCCAAGGGAAAGCTACACTCAAGGAAGTCCTTTCTAAGAGACAAGTTCTTCTCATGCCTTTGTCTTTGTTGATGAAACTTCAGGCAACTTTCTCTTCACTCTTGAAGATTTGGACTGTATCCATCCAGATGATCCGGAGTACATGGAGATAGTCCAGCAGATGGCTCTTCTCACTCATAGAGCCAAGAAGTTCTACAAGAGGACAGGGAGAAAGTTTCCAAGCAATGCAGCCAGTGGAAAGTTTAGGCTGGACAAAAGCAAAGTAAAGTGTTACAACTGTAACCAGATGGGGCACTTTGCAATAGAATGTAAGGCACCAAGGACAAATGGTGGCCAAGCACAAACCAGACCAAACTACACTGAGAAAGCCCCCCAGAATGAGAAGCCAAAGCAGCAAGCTGTAGTTGCTGTTGGAGAAGGAGGCTTTGACTGGAGCTTTCAAGTAGAAGATGCAAGGCTACCTTCAATTCTACACAGAAACAAGTCTTCATCTCTACAGGATTTGAAGTGGTAAAGGCTGAAGACACAAACTTAAACTCCATCAACAATAGTTCTAGTTCATGTCCAAATCATCCATCGTCAAGAAGAAGGCTGATCAGTTGTGCATTGCTGCTGTACAACCTGAACCATCCTGCTCCAAAGGTAGTTCTAACCCCACAAGAATTGCCACAACATCTGCAAAGATGAAGATGGAGAAGGAAAGTGATCAAGTTCAGCCTTGTTCACAAAGAAGAACTCCTAGAACGAAGAAAATGGATTGTGTTATGTGTGGGAGTACCTCTCATCTTGCTAAAGATTGTGTTTACAATCCAAGGAGTACTCTCCACATGACCAAGAAAGAAACTTCTAAGAGTTTGGAGAAGAATAAGCAAGCTTCGGAAGGAAAATCTGTTTCCTTCGAAAGCTCCAAAATGAAGAAGAAGACAAGTGGAAACTTGCCTTCGGAAGTAAATTTGGTCTCGGAAGAAAGGAATACTTCCGAAGCACCGAAGCTTGCTGCATTGAAAGCAAGATCTTCCGAAGGGTCAGTCATCAAAACTTCCGAAGTCATCAAAACTTCTGAAGTATTGAAGGTCAAGTCTAAGCTTCCAAAGGTGGTATGGAAGTCAAAGAAAGACCAAGCGGCTGAAAGTTCTTCATCAACATTAGCAAATGATCCCTCTAGCATGACTATAGGATCAATTACTGTTGCATTGTCTTCAACTTCCTTTGATGAGCCCAAGACCAATGAGGCCTGGGTTTCCAAATGTAACTAATAATCTCTTTTGTGCAGGGATAGCTCAAGACAAACAGAAATGTATGGATCATTGATAGTGGCTGTTCCAGGCACATGACAGGCAATAGGTCACTACTCCAAAAGTTTGAAAGAATTGACGGAGGACCAGTTGCTTTTGGAGGAGATGCAGGAGGTTACATTACTGGAAGGGGTAAGGTCACAAATGGTAAGCTCAGCATTAAGAAGGTAAACTTTGTCAAGGAGCTTGGGTACAATCTTCTGAGTATATCCTAATTTTGTGATCAGAGTCATAACATGCTCTTTACTGAGCATGAGTGCATTGTTCTCAGGCCTGGGGTGGTCATTCCTCATGAGCACTTCTTGCTCATAGCCCCCAGGAAAGGGAACATGTACAAGATGGACTTGCAAGAAACATCTCCCTCAGGAGAAGTTTCCTGCTTTCTATCTAAAGCAAATAATGATGAATCTTTCCTCTGGCATAAAAGAATGTGCCATGTAAACTTTGAAAACATGAATAAATTAATTAAGAATGATTTGGTAACTGGAATACCAAAGAAAGAGTTTACAAGTGATGACCACTGTGTTACATGCCTAAAAAGGAAGCAACACAAGGTATCTCACAAGCCAAAGGAAAGAAACTCCAGTATTAATCCCCTACACTTATTACACATGGATCTCTTTGGCCCCACCAGTGTAATGAGTCTAGGAAGGACCTCTTATTTTTTGGTGATCACAGATGATTTTACAAGATTCACTTGGGTCTTCTTTCTTAGAACTAAGGATGAGACTCCTGAGATTCTGAAGAATTTCATCTTAAAGATTGAGAATCAATGTGATCACAAGGTCAAAACCATAAGATGTGATCAAGAAACTGAATTCAAGAATCAAATCCTTGATACATTGTGTGATGAAAAAGGTATTACAAGACAATATAGTGCTCCCAGGACTCCTCAGCAAAATGGTGTTGCTGAGATAAGAAACAGAACACTAATTGAAGCTGCAAGAACTATGTTGTCTGACTCTAAACTGCCCATCACCTTCTGGGCAGAGGCAGTGAACACTGCTTGCTATGTGCAAAACAGAGTTTTAGTGGTTAAGACATATGGTAAGACTCCTTATGAACTTTGGCACAAGAGAAAACCCTTCATTGGTTTTCTCAGGTCATTTGAATGTCCTTGCACCATCTTGAATACCAAGGATCAAATTGGCAAGTTTGCTGGGAAATCAGATGATGGACACTTTATTGGATACTCTTCTCAAGCTAAAGCTTATAGAGTATACAATCTCAGAAGTAGAGTAGTTGAGGAGTTACCCAATGTGACTTTCAATGAGCACACTCCTAGTGTGAAAGGTTCTGGTCCGGATTGACTATTTGATCTTGATTTAGTTACCAACTGTTTTAACAAATCTTGTGAGAATGTTTCAGGATCTATAGATATATTACCAACAGGTGACCTGATCCAATATTTGAGCTCAGAAGACCTTCAGGTTACACATCTTCAGCTCCAGTGGTAACTATTCCTGCAAATGAAGCTTCTACCAGCACATCAATGACAAATCTTGCTGATGATTCTGGGGTGCCTTTGAATTCCAGCTTAGAAGCACAAAACTCAGAAGAAGGAGCTTCAAATGTTGGAGAAAATGATAGTGGTGAAAGTGATCAAGAATTTCATGATGCTGATAACCACTGCATTGAAGACAACATCAATGATGTCACACACTCATTGGATCAAGTCAATCTTGATAAGTGTTGTGATGTGGAGGGTGAATCTTCTTTGCCAGGTCAAAATTTTTCAAATCTAGATCTGTCTAAACAACTTGCTGTGATCCCTCAGCTAAGGATCCACAAGTCTCATCCTACCACAAACATTATTAGAGATGTTGATTCAGGGGTGAGAACAAGAGGACAAACCCATGAAGCAAATGTTTATCTTCACTCTTGTTTCTTGTCCCAGATAGAGCCAAAGAAAATTGATGAGGCTCTAAAGGATGGAAGTTGGGTTGAAGCAATGCAAGAGAAGCTGCTTCAATTCAAAAGGCAAAAGGTTTAGAACCTATGTCCTCTTCCTCAAGGGAAGACTACCATAGGAACCAAATGGGCTTTTAGGAACAAGAAGGATAATAGAGGACTTGTCATCAAAATCAAGGCAAGACTAGTTGTTTAAGGATATACTCAAGAAGAAGGAATTGACTATACAGATGTTTTGCTCCTATGGCAAGACTTGAAGCTGTTAGAATATTCCTAGCTTTTGCTGCATCCAAGAATTTCAAGGTCTACCAACTTGATGTCAAGTGTGCTTTTCTTTATGGGGTGATTGATGAAGAGGTGTATGTCAGACAACCACCTGGGTTTGCAGATCCTAATCATCCTGATTATGTCTGTAGGCTTGATAAAGCTCTATATGGGCTGCATCAAGCACCAAGAAAGTGGTATGAGACTCTATCTCAGTATCTCTGTCAACATGGCTACAAAAGAGGTACTATAGATGGAACTCTCTTCATCAAAGGAACAGGAAATGACATAATGCTAATTCAAGTATATGTAGATGACATTATCTTTGGGTCAACTAATCCAAAGGTCTGCGAAGACTTTGAGTTGCTGATGAAGGACAGGTTTGAAATGAGTGCCATAGGGGAACTCAATTTCTTTCTAGGAATTCAAGTGAAGCAAGTTGACAATGGCATCTTCATAAGTCAGTCAAAGTATGTACAGGACATACTTAAAAGGTTTAACATGATTGATTGTAAGGTTGCTTAGACACCCATAGCCAGAAATAACTCCCTTGGACCTGATCTTGAGGGGGAGTGTGTTGATGAACATCTCTATAGGGCAATGATTGGGTCTTTTATGTACCTCACAACTAGCAGGCCATATATCATGTTTGCTACAAGCATTTGTGCAAGATATCAAGCCAACCCCAAGATGTCACACCTGGTCACTGTCAAAAGAATTTTAAGATATCTCAAAGGTGCTCCATCACTTGGCCTTTGATATCCAAAGAATTATGACTTTAATCTGTATGCTTATACAGATAGTGACTATGGTGGTTGCAACATGACTGCAAAGTCTACATCCGGGGGATGTCAATTTCTTGGTGGAATATTAGTCTCTTGGCAATGCAAGAAACAATCCTGTGTGTCTGCATCAACTGCTGAGGCTGAATACATTGCTGCTGCAAGTTGCTGTGCTCAAGTGCTTTGGATTCAAAATCAGATGCTGGACTATGGATTTAACTTTAAAAAGACTCCCATCCACATAGACAACAATAGTGCTATCTCCATCACAGAGAATCCTCTGCAGCACTCAAGGACAAAGCATATTAATATCAGGTATCATTTGATTAGTAATAACTTTGAAAAGGGATTAATCAAACTTGTCAAAGTTAACACAAATGAACAATATGCTGATCTATTCACCAAATCTTTTGATGAGCAGAGATTTAAATATCTTGTATCAGCTATTGGGATGATTAACTTTGAATAGCTTTTCTTAAAACTTAATCATATTTATTTCTAAAACCTGTGTGTCCTAATTTGTCTATTATATCACCTCCATAAGCCCTTGTTTTCTTTGGAAGAAAATCTTTTCTAAAGACTTTTCTAGATTTATGAAAATCTTGATCTCTTCGGAAGATCCAAAATTACCTTCGGAAGAAGTTTATGTCTTAGTACACAAATAATTTTTTCAGTGATTTTACCTTCGGAAGAAATTTCTGAAATATTTTCCGAAGCTTAAGATCAACTTAAGTACTTTGTATGTTTTCAAAGAACAAGTTTCTTCCGAAAGCAACTTTACCTTCGGAAGTATTTATTCTTCTTAGAATAAAAACCTTTTGAAATCTCTTCCGAAGCAAAATTCTCAAAAACCTTTGAAATCTCTTCTGAAGCAAATTTGTCTTCAGAAGCTTTTCTTCAGATCTTCCGAAGCAAATAACCTTCGGAAGATGTGTCGACTTCTAAGAAAACTACTTTTTGGGCAAAAGTAAACTACTTTTCAGAGGTGGGACCGACATCCGGATTTCAAAGTTTATCCTCTTCCATTAACTTTGTCTCAAATCCTTTTCACATAAATGCCCAACGGTTCCCCCCTCTTTCACTATCTTCCTAAATTACACTATTCCTTAAACCTAAATTCTCCCAAACCACCTTTTGTTCTTCATCTTTCTTCATCCTTAAGCTTCTAAAATGGCCAACCTAAACCTCAGAAACAACCCAGATTTCTCCATGCAACTTCACAGGTAACATAACCAAGTTGCTCTGTTAAGCTCTAAGAAAGATGAAAGTTTCTCAGAGATTTGCCGTTTCTTAGCTCTATCAAATTACTTCGCCTCCCTAACCATTGATCCTACTCTCTATGAGGATCATCTACTTGAATTTTAGAAGACCTGTCAAGAGGTCATTATGGATGGGGAGAAGGCACTGTCTGCCACAGTGCAAGGGAGGACAATATTCATCACTCCGGCCATCATAAACACTCATTTGCAGCTAGATGATAAAGAAGGTGAGTTGTCTTTCCTAAAGGAAGCTGTAAATCATTCCTTTGAGCAGATGGGCTATGAGGGAGATTTCTCTGTAAAGACCTTCAGGAAAAGGAAGGTCTCATCCCAGTAGAAATACCTACTTCATGTGGTTATCCACAGCTTGTCAAACAAGCATGGAGGGTGGGACCAGATTCCTAAGGATCTCTCCTTCATAGTACATGGAATGGTTCAAGCGGTCAAGTTCAGGTACTCTCAATTTGTTTATACAAACTTGCTTGCTAACTCGGACTCCTTAGAGTATTATATGTTTCCTAGATATGTTTAACACATTCTCAACTGTGAACTGGGCTCACAGTTAAGGGAAACAGATAATATTTTTAAATTGGGACATGTGAAGCCCGACATCTTTATAATTATGAAGAAGCCAACTGTAGGCTTCTCAGGGGTAGAAACAGCCCCAGTCCGAAAAATGTTAGAGCTCATTGCTCAAGGTGACAACCTAGCAACACAAGCTAGTGTTGAACCCACACCTTCTACCTCTCAACTACCAAAAAGGCCCCAAGTTACCCTCACCTACCAAAGAAAATCGAAACGAACCCCTGCTCAAGCTATTGAGTCTGTGCAGGCCCCGATATACTCACCCATACAGGAGGAAGTGGACACTAGAGCTCCCACTTCCCCTGAGGAGCAAACCACTCCCATCTTTCCAACAATCAGGGCTGAGGTTCCTCATGCTCACCCTGATGAGCTCACAAGCCCAACTGCCTTAAGCCTTCAGTCTGAGTCTCAAAACTCAAGTGAACAACCTTCAGGGGACAGTTACCATCCCCAACCATTAGACTTAAATCAACCCATTCCCAACCTCTCATTCTATACTGATGAAGACTTAGGTTTCAGTGGGTACCATGAGTCTCTCTACTCTTCCCCTACTCAAAGAGAGATGAGTACTCCTGAGTCTCCTTTGTCTAGCCCACATCAGTCACCCATACTGAGGTGGAAACTTCTGTACCTGTTCAGGATATCCATATGGAAGAGGCTCTCACTTCTGCAAGTGATTACATCATTAAGACCTCAACCATGGCAACTCAGCCCATTGACACCTCAACTGAGGATGTTAATATGCAGAGTAAATCCAGCAGCTAAGAACCTGAGGCTGGTGGTAAGAGAGATGACTTTGGTCCAATCATCTCATCCCCTAATGATTCTTCTGATGAAGAAGAAGGGAATCTGAGACTAAAGGTGCAAAAACTGTCAAAAACATGCTCCTATTTAGTCTCTAAGGTTAGTCACCTTGAATCTCTGGTGACTACCTTGCATAATAGGGTCAGTGATCAGCAACTTGAGATATCTTATCTCAGGGAAAAACTAGCTGGGTGACCTTTAAAAAGAGCTCAACCAGGAACACAAGAACCTATGCATGTGATTGACCTAACATCTAGCTCACCTATGCAAGAGGGTGATGCTACCAAAAAGGGGGAGAAAGTCATTACAGTCACAGAACCTGTGAGTTCTTCAGGGAATATGGACATTGAGGATTCACCATCCTCACTTTCAACTGTGCATACTCAACAAATTCCTCAAGTTCACATTAATGCGGACATAATAGACTATGTCATTAGGAGTCTCTTTGAGGAAGACATTCCAAGGGTTGTGTCATCTCCACCTCAAGGAACTTCAAACTACAGTATTGGGTGGAGGTATGATGCTGATAGAAGAGCCCTCATTCTACACAGAGTTCAAGGAAAGCAAGAAGTGTTCAATTTTCAGACTCTGGACTACTATGAAGGTCTTGACCTGATCAACATGCTACTTGTCAACCCAAGCAAATCAAGACAAGCTGGCAGGTTAGCACTCAGGATTCAAGAAAGAATTACTGAAGAGTTCAGCCTTAGAAGGAGACAAAGGCAATTAGGTAATGTCATTGGTCAATTGGATGTTGAGGCAGACCCTGAGATTAGCTTCAAAGGGAAAACCTTGGCTGAATGCCAGTGATAGAGCCTGAGAGCCCTGTCATACCAACAACTGCTTCAGAAATTCATTCCCTCAGTGAAACACCTGCTGGTGAAGGTGTCTCACAACCTCTCTCTGGCCAGAGCTTGGATGCTACACCAAGCAATGAAGGCCAAACCTCTATCCACCCTGAATCACAAAGGTCTGTGGGTGACAAAGGGAAAAGGATTTTCAACTCCTGAGGAGATTGAAGAGGAGGAAAGAGAGAGGAAGAGGAAGCTAAGGGGAGAAAGTTCCTCTGGGTCTTCACGATTTATGCAAGCTGCAATCAGGGCTGCCCCCAGACCAAACACTCAAGAAGATGAGTTGAGGGTAGTTAGGATTACTTACCTGTAGACCAGGAACTATGACATAGATGAGATTATATCTCTCCTCTTAGAGAAATCAAATGAATTGGCTGACATGGAAGTGTCAAAAGAGATGAAAGAAAAAGATGATGCAAGATTACTTCTCCAATTCAAAGAAGAGAAGAGACAGAAAAGATTATACAAGCATGCTCCAACTCTCTCCCCAGTTCAGGAAAGTCCTGTGCAAGAGGATGTGGCTGCTACACAAGAACCTCAGGTAGACAAGGAAAGAAATAGGCAAAACATGATCAACTACCTGAGTGCCATAGGTCTCTACCAGGCATTTGCACTTCTTCCCTTGTCCTTTGAGTATATTGAGTTTGAGTATCTCAAACAGCTTGAACTTCAAGTGCTCAAAGAACAAAAGGCAACAAAAAGAAAGATGAGGGAAGATGCTTCAAAGTCAAAAGCTATCATCCAAATGAGTATTAAAAAGTCTGCTAACAGACAAAGGATGATAAGCTTCTTGAAGCTGTATAGATTCTCCGAAAGGAGACTTGGCCCTATGTCTCTATCCACAATGGATGAGCATATCAGGGTAATCAAGCAGAGGATCAAGATTGGAGAGCTGATTGACTTATACTCTCCTCCAAGTCAAATCCCATCTGAAGTGGAGGTTAAGGTTGAACAACCTGAGACAACACAACCTGGACCTCCACAGCAGGGTCTAACTCTCCTTCTAAACCTGTGAGGGAGGAACACCCAACTGAGAAAGACAAGGATGATCAACAAGGTGCTGCAGACCAGTCTTCTCAGTTAAAGTCTTCTAAGAGGAAGAAGAGGATGGCAAACCAAAGTCTAAGAAGAAGAAGCCTGAATCATCCACCTCTACACCTCAGGCTAAGACAGATCAACTTGAGGAAGTGCATGAAGAGGCAACCCAATCAACTCCAATTCAAGTGGCTCCTCTTGCAGCTGAGACACCCATCTTATCCTGGACCTTCACTACTAATCCAGAGAGATGGCATGTGATCAGAGATCAAGATGTTGAGAATGTCTATACATGGCAAGACATAATCAACTTACCTCTGCATGATCTCTTTGAGATGAGAAGATATTATGAGAGTCTGAATGATCCTGACCATCTAATGAAGAAAAGTATGGTCATCATTATGCTGAAGACTACAAACATCTAAAGATCTTCTAAATGTTTTGGTAGCATCAGCCTAGGGGGAGTTTGTAAGGATTCCTATAAGTCTGATGCAGCCAAAACATCCAAAGTCTCTCTGCAAGCATGCACTAAAGAACAGAAGTTGAAATGCTTCAGAAGTTTTACACCATGCACTATAAATACTCTAAGTGTAAAATCTTCCAAAGCCAAGACCAACATCTTTCGAAGCTAAAAGTGAAGTCGTCTGAAGCTTCAAAGACAAAGTCTTCCGAAGCCAAAGAGTGAAGACAGATTTCTTCCAAAGACTTTAAGAGATATGCCTTTATCTGATGTACTTTACCATAAAGCTGGACCACCTTTCCGCTGCAACTCTATAAAGTCACCAACTTACATGAGTTGGTGAAAGTTCCATGCTTTGGTAACTGTACATTGACGTCTTGAGTCCATGCTTTCTACTTTATGTAGTTTTATCCTTTTTGTAATATATTAGGATGTGAGCTATGGCATGTCAAAAGGCAGATATGCCTTTTGACTCTACATTTGATTTTGTAGTTGTCTAGTCAATTGTATCCAGCTGGCCTTCAAAGTATGGCCGGCTGTAGGATGTAGTATAAAGTATCTCAAGTACTTGTAACTTTCTATCGATGCTTTGTAACTTGTAATAGAACTTGAGAAGCAATATACAGCATTCTTGAAAACCAAATAATTGTGTTGTTTGCAATCTTGTTCTGTCTCACTTTTACTTGTCTTCTTAGCATCTTTCATTAACAAGTTAACCAGTTCCTTATTTGATCTTTTAAGTGTTCTAAGCAACTCTCCTCATTGTGTTGTTGTGTTGTAAGTGCATACCCTTCACCGGTCTTGCAGACTTCATCTTTGGCTTTGGAAGATTTGGTCTTGGCTTCGGAACATTTTACACTTAGAATATTTTCTATGTAGAGTGTAAAACTTCCGAAGCAACTTCTACTCTATACCAAGTGCATGCATGCAGGAAGCACTTTGGTTGTTTTGGTTGCATCAGCCTTTCTATAAGCCTTACAAAATCCTCCTAGGCTGATGCTACCAAAACAAGAAGTTCTTCAGCAGTTGACAGTCCTTGTTAGGATCAAGACCATTCCCTTCTTCATCATTTGGTTAAGATCCTTCAGACTCTCAAAATATCTTCTCATGTCATGAAGATCATGCAGAGGTAGATCAAGCATATCTTGCAAGAAATAGACATCTTGACCACCCTGATCTCGGATAACATACTATCTGTCTTGTTTGGCAGCATAGGTCCAAGACAAGATGGGTCTTCCAAATGCAAGAGGCTCTGCTTGAGATGGAGATGGTTGAGTAGCCTCTTATTGCACTTCCTCAGAATTCTCTGACTTATCCTGAGTTTTGGAGGTGGATGCTTTTGGCTTCTTCTTTGATACACTCTTTAAAGCCAGCCTTTTCCTTCTCTTAGGAGTCTACTGAGACGGATAGTTTTGAGTAACAGGTTGATCAGATGTGCCCCTCTCAGTTGGATCCTCTTCCCTCACTGGTTCAGAAGAAGAGGGAGTAGGACCCTGCTATGGAATAAAAGATGAGGTTGGCTGAGATGCAGCTCTAGGTTTAGGTTGTGTTGTCTGAGTGGGTTCAACCTTAACCTCAACCTTAGGGGGAGCTTGACTTGGTGGAGAATGCAAGTCCACAAGCTCTCCCTTCTTAATCTCTTACTTGATCACCCGATCACCCTAATGTGCTCATCCATAATGTAAAAAAGACATTGGACCAAGCCTCCTTCCAGAGAATCCATACAATCTTAAGAAGCTCATCATCCTCTGTCTCTTAGAAGAATTCTTTGGACTTTTCTGGATGATGGCTCTTGACTTTGCAGCTTCTTCCCTCATCATTCTCTTAGCAGCCTTCTTTTCTTGAATGACTTGTTGCTCCAGCTTCTTAAGGTACTCAAAATCAATGTACTCGTATGATAAGGGAAGAAGTACAGATGCATGATAGAGACCTGTGGCACTCAGGTAGGTAATCATGTTTTGTCTGTCAGCTTCCTTATCTACCCGAGGTTGTTCAGTTGCCACAGCCTCTGTCTCAGGACTTTCTTGAACTGGGGAGAGGGTAGGAGCATGCTTGTAAAGCCTTTTCTGTCTTCTTTCCTCTTTAAACTTTAGCAGCAACTCTGCATCCTTTGCTTTCTTTCTCTCTTTAGACATTTCCATGCCTGTTAGTTCATTTAGTTCTTCTAAAGGAGAGAGATAATCTCGTCAATTTTATAGTTCCTGGTCCCCAGATCGTTTATCCTGGCTGCCCCCAACTCATCATTCTGAGTGTTTGGCCTAGGGGCAGCCCTGATAGTAGCTTCCATGAAGCCTGAGGACCCAATAAAACTTTCTCCCCTTAGCTTCCTCTTCCTCTCTCTCTCCTCCTCCTCAATCTACTTAAGAGTCAACTTCCTTATCCCTTTGTCACTCACAAGCCGTTGTAACTTGGGATGGAGAGAGCTTAGACCTTCATTTCTTGATGTTGCAGTCAAGCTCTAGTCAGAGAGAGGTTGTGAAGCACCTTCACCAGATGATGCCTCACTGTGGGAAATGGATGCTGAAGATGTACCTGTCTCAAGGTTCATAGGTTCAACCACTAGGCCTTCAGTCAAGGCTTCCCCTTCAAAGCTAATCTTAGGGTCCACTTCAACATCTAGTTCACCAATAGCCTTACTGCTAGCCTCTGTCTATATAGTCTTGATCTTTACCTGAACTCTTCAAGCACCCTCTCTTGAATCCTATCTGCTAACCTTGCAGTTTGTCTGTGTTGGCTTGGGTTGACAAGTGGAAAGTCAATCAGATATGTACCCTCATAGAACCTCAGGTTGGTGAAGTTGAAAATTTTTTGTTGCCCTTAAGTTCTTGACATCACAAGAGCTCTCCACTCAGCATCATACATCCATTCCATGATTGGGTTCTCAAAGTGATGAGATGGAGTAGGCATAGCTCTGGGTATACCCTCATCAAACAGCCTTTGAATGAGTGAGTTCACATCAATGTGAACTTGAGGAGGTTGCTTGACATGGACAATTGCAAGTGAATATGGTGAATCCTTAATGTCCATACCCTGTAAAGAACTCCCAGGTTTTGTGATTGCTTGGACTTTCTCTCTCTTTTTGGTAGCATCACCCTCTTACATAGGTGAGCTAGGGGTTAGGTTTATTACATCCACAAGTTCTTGTGTTCCTGTTTGAGCTCTTCTCAAGTTGCTGATCATTGACCCTATTTTGTAAGGTAGTCACCTGAGATTCCAAGTGACTAACCTTGGAGACTAAATAGATGCATGATTTTCCTAGTTTTTGCACCTTTAGCGTCATGTTCCCTTCATCTTTATTAGAAGAATCATGGGGTGATAAGAGAATTGGACCAAAGTCCTCTTCCTCACCACCAGCACAGGGTTCTCAGCTGTTGGTTTTCCCTGTACTAACAACTTCAGGTGAAGTGTTAATGGGCTGAGTTACCATTGACATGATCAGTGATCACAAGTTTGATAGTTTTGAGTGTAACGCAGCGGAATAAGATCAAGAATTAGACAAATTGTGGCAAGAATTTGATATTCGTATGCATTAAGAACAAATACGAGAGAATATATTTCTGTGACAAGGAATGTTTCAATTATAATAAATATTTCTACTCAATCATTCACAATTACAATAAGGTTGACACTCCTTATATAGAGTGCAATCACTACTGTTATCATGGGATAGTGACAACTGGCTGATCTATTACAAAAATAACTAACACTTAACAAACTACTGAAATGTTCACAACTACTGAGAACATATCAGAGTGCTAAGTACAAAATATGAAACTATAGAAACTAAACTACTGAAACTACAACGACTGAAGAACAAGCTCTTCAGTCGTTTTACAAAACTACTGAAAACATAAAACTACTGAAAGTAAACCGTCACAACTACTGAAGAAGTCCTCTTCAGCTGTTATGACAACGTCTGATACTTGGTCTTCAGCACTTGTCTTCAGACTTTGTCTTCAGCACTTGTCTTCAGACTTTGTCTTCAGCACTTGTGTCTTCAAACTTTGTCTTCAGCACTTGTGTCTTCAGACTTTGTCTTCAGCACTTGTGTCTTCAGACTTTGTCTTCAGCACTTGTGTCTTCAGACTTTGTCTTCAGCACTTATGTCTTCAGACTTTGTAATCAGTTGTTGTCTTCAGCTGTTGTGGACTTCAGCGGTTGTTGTGACGTCTGTGGGACTTAAAGGTTTTTCTGATCTGGCTCATTGGTTCTTTTGGTCCAACAAACTCCCCCTGAACCAATGCAGCCAAAACCTTTAACTTTATTGAGGTCCCACTTATTGTTGGCAGAATGGTTGGTCTTTTTCCTTCTTGATCAGTTGAGAAGATGACCCATTATAAGCACTGGCCTGGAAATGAGTCTCTGATGATTTGGTTGGCAATGTATGGACGGGAGATCTGTATTGGGGAATTGGACACTGAGCTGTTCCCCCATCCATGAGACTCACTTCCCATGTATAAGCCTGTAGGATTCTCTGGTGTATGCTCTGAGAAACATAATTTGTTCTTCCATGGTAAGATTTTCTGGTTCACCATCAAACAATCCTTCACGCCCATACAGCTCTGAAATGTACTTAGCCTGTTTGCCATTTTTGAGCTCAACTGTTGTAATCTGTCTGTATGCAAACTCATCTGGGTGAGTACCTTCAAGTAACAGACTGAGGTCATTTTGTTTGAAGTTATCAAGCTTCTTGTAGACTAACCCCTTTTTAATTACTCTGTTCTCTAACATCTTTTGGGGTGGCTGTTTAGTCTCATAGGCCTTCTTGAAATCTTCTACAATTTCCCAGGGTGATACTACCAGGACCACTGTGATCTCTTCATCTACGATCCTTTTTACTTGGCCCTTGTATCTCGTAGGAATGTCTTTCATCACAATTCTGTGAGTCACCCTAGGATCAGGCCATATTCTCACCTTTTCCTTTTGATATTGAAATGTGTTAGCAAGGGTGTACAATCTCAGAGCTTCTTTCTTCATACTGATTATTGATGAAGAAGCAGCATAAGTTTTGTCTATGCTTTTCAGCATCTCATCATCGTGAAGCCTTTGCTGCTGTTCTTCTTCTATCTTTACTCTCACAGTTTCCATCTGTGAGGTGGGAGTGATGGGCATAGGTTTGGCTTTAGGCAAAGTTAGGACTGCGGAAAGAGGCAGCCTATCTTCTTCCTCATCATCCTCTTCTTCTTCTTCTTCTAGCCTCAACATCCTTCTCTTCTTCTTCTTGGGTGCATCATCGGCTGTTGGTTTTGAGGGTAAAGGAGTTGGTTTAATGGGTTGTGGTAGTGGTGATTTTGAAGTGAGAAGTTTTGCAGGTCGTTCTAGCATTCTTGTAGTGAGTGAGGCTTTTGAGTGTTTTGCTAGTTCCTTTCTGTTCCCAGCACCTGCCTCATTTAGTGCTTCAATCACCAATCCCTTAGTGTATGCTTCAGACTTACAGATCTTGGTGGTTATTGCCAAGATACTGTCCCTGGTCCATGACTTAATCTCAATCAATGATCTCCCAAGGTACTTTGCAATGAATCTGATCATGATCTCTAGTCTTTCTCTTTCTAATGCATCATAACTTGCCCATCTTGAGTTAATTTCTTCAACTTCAAGTCTCCTGATCTCCGAGTCAAGCTGTGCAGTATCGAACCCTTGTCTATACAATTGATCAATAATGGAGTCCATTGATTTACTATATGTAGCATCCGCCATACCAAGCCTTATATGTGACATGGTTACCAATGATCATCAGTACTTATTACTGAGATCATCAGTAGTTGTCACTTATTCTAGCTGCAGCATACCAAGCCTTAACATCAGGTTGTGGAAAGTTGAACTATCTAAAGGCTTAGTAAAAATGTCTGCAAGCTCATCAGCACTAGGAACAAATTTTGGATCAATCAGTCCTTTTTTCAAAACAATCTCTAATAAAATGGTGTCTGATTTCAATATGTTTAGTCCTAGAGTGCTGGACAGGATTCTTGACAATACAAAGAGCTGAAGAGCTGTCCATTAACAATGGGGTCTTAGTCTCTGTTATGCCATAATCCAATAATTGGTTTTGAAGCCAGAGTACCTGAGATGTACAGCTTGCAGCAGCAATGTACTCGGCTTCAGCAGTTGATGTAGCAACTGAGGTTTGTTTCTTACTCTGCCAAGAAATCAAACAGTTGCCTAGGAATTGACATCCACCAGAAGTTGATTTCCTGGTCAACTTACACCCTGCATAGTCACTGTCAGAAAAAGCAACTAATTTACCAGAATGTCTAGTAGAATACCATAAACCTAGAGATGGAGTGCCTTGCAGATATCTAAAGATCCTCTTGACTGCAATCAAATGAGACTCCTTAGGTGCAGCCTGAAATCTAGCACAAACACATGTAGCAAACATAATATCTGGTCTAGAAGCTGTTAAGTACATCAAGGACCCAATCATACATCTGTAAAGTGTTTCGTCAACCACTTTACCTTTCTGATCTGTATCCAGTTGTGTGGTGTTGCACATGGGAGTAGAACAGGGCTTACAGTTTTGTAAATCAAATTTTTCCAAAAGATTTTTTGTGTATTTGGACTGATGAATGAAAATTCCATCAGCCTTTTGTTTGATTTGCAAACCCAGAAAGAATTGTAATTCTCCCATGGAACTCATTTCAAACTTTTGTTGCATCAACTTTGTAAAGGCATCACACAACTGTGGATCAGAGGATGCAAAAATAATATCATCTACATAAATTTGAACAAGTAGATTATGCTGCCCAGCTTTCTTAATGAATAAAGTTTTATCTATGGAGCCTCTAGTGAAATTATTTTTCAGAAGAAAGTTTGATAATGTCTCATACCAGGCTCTAGGAGCTTGTTTCAACCCATAAAGAGCCTTATCAAGCTTATACACCCAATTAGGATGTTTATTGTCCTCAAAACCTGGTGGTTGACATACATAAACCTCTTCTTTAATTTTCCCATACAAAAATGCACTTTTGATATCCATTTGAAAAACTTTAAGATTTTGATAAGCAGCATAAGCTAAAAACAATCAAATTGCTTCCAGTCTGGCTACAGGGGCAAAGGTTTCATCATAATCATTACCTTCTTCTTGTGCAAACCCCTGAACAACTAGTCTGGCCTTGTTTTTAACAATAAGCCCATTTTCATCAGTTTTGTTCCTAAACACCCATTTAGTGCCTATTGCACACTTACCTGGAGGTAGAGGAACCAGTTCCCACACTTGCTGTTTCTTGAACTGAAGAAGCTCAAGCTGCATGGCATCAACCCATCCATTGTCCTTTAAAGCAATGTGATAATTCTTTGGCTCTTGCTGACTGATGAAGAGAGCATAGAAGCAGAAATTTGACAATTGACTTCTTGTTGATACGCCAGCAGTGATATCACTAATGATTTGAGACATAGGGTGATTCTTCAGATCTTGGTACACAATGAGATCAGTGCAAGTGTTTGTAGCAGGCTCAGCAGCAACAGATGGTGATGGTAAAGCATTTCCTTGAAACCAATCAGTAGATGGTAATTCAAAGGAAGTTGAAATTGTAGAAATCTCATCAGCATTTGTTGTGGATTGTGCTGCTGGAGCTACAGGAACATCAGGTCTAGCAGAATCAGGCAGTTGATCACTAAACTTGAAGAGCTGAGTACTGCTATCATCATCATCATCAGTACCAGCAGTACCACCAGGTGGTGAACTGTTGACAGGAGCAACAGCAGGAGTTTGATAAGGAACATATTGCAGTATGTCCAAATCAAATATCTCCACAGGGCTTTGTGGAATCTTGTCCTTTGGAGATTCATTAACCTTAACATGTAGAGTCTCTTCAACCATCTTTGTTCTACAGTTGAAGACTCTGTATGCTTTGCAAGTTGATGAATAACCAACAAAGTACCCTGCATCCACCTTAGAATCAAATTTTTGGAGTTGATCCCGTGTGTTGAGAATGAAACAAGGACATCCAAAAGCTCTGAAGAATGAAATTAGAGGGGCCAAATGATGAAGAACTTCATATGGAGTCTTCATCAACCTCTGATTTACTAGAGCTCTATTCTGTACATAGCAAGCTGTATTGACAGCTTCAGCCCAAAAAGTCATTGGCAGTCCAGAATCAGCCAACATGGACCTTGCAGCTTCAATAAGGGTTTTGTTCTTTCTCTCCACTACTCTATTTTGTTTAGGAGTTCTTGGAATGCTAAAATGCCTCTTGATTCCCTTTGAGAGGTAGAACTCATCAAGTGTATTGTTTCTAAATTCTGTTCCATTATCACTTCTAATACACTTGACTGAGAGGGAATACTGCTTCTCAACATACAACACAAAGTTGATAATCTTCTGAGCTGCCTCATCCTTTGAATGCAAGAAGAAAGTCCATACAAATCTAGAGTAATCATCCACAATTACCAGACAGTATTTCTTCTTAGCCATACTCATCACTCTCACAGGACCAAAGAGATCCATGTGAAGAAGCTGTAAGCAGGCAGTGGACTTAGGTTCTTCTATGGAGGGAAATGAAGCTTCGTGCTGTTTTCCTTATAAACAAGCAGTGCAGTTATCTTCACATTTGAACTCCTTCATAGGCAGTCCCCTTACTAAACCATGGTTTATCAGCTGATTTATGTTTTTAAGATTAACATGACCCAGCCTTCTATGCCATAGAGTATATTCTTGAGGGGAAGCCTTGGAAAATAGGCAAGGATGGCCTTTGAGATCTATTTTCTTGGAAATATCTAAGGCATACACTCTTCCTGTCCTGTTGGCCTTTAGGAGAGTGTATTCATCCAACACCTTATCAATCAAACTTAGAATTTTGGATGACAGAATCTGACAGTTTTGACTGGTGAAAAGAGCAACATGGCCTTTGTCACACATTTGACTGACACTCAAGAGGTTGTACTTGAGATTTTCCACATGGTTAACATCATCAAACTTTATTTCCCCATTGGAAACAAAGCCTTTGCCGATGATGTAACCCTTTGCATCATTGCCAAATGACACAAACCCCTTCCTTCCTTGAGAGTAGTCATTAAGAAGTGATCTGTTTCCTGTCATATGCATGGATCCTCCACTGTCTACATACCAGATGCCTCTGTGGCATGTTGAAGAACCCTGCAAAACAAAACAAATTAGTTAGATTTTGAGACCCAAACCTTTTTGGTTTTGGGCCTGTTCACATCAACAGATGGTAGACTAACAGGTTTGTTGGAAATAACAGCCTGAGAGGAAGAAGATGGTGAAGAAGAGGAATCCTTTGGCTTGGACCTCCTTTTCTGTGGTTTCAACATAGGAACATCCAATTGGTTAACTCTTCCCAATAGATGTTGAACCATCATAACCAGCTGTGTCTGATTTTGTGATAAAGCTTTCAGCTCTTCAGATACATTGGCATTGGAGTTTGATAAGTTCCTATGTTGCACCTTCTTCTTTTGAGCAATCTTAGCTGTTACCTGTTTAACCCCTTCCTTTTTCTTTTTGGACTTAAGGGTTACAGGATTTGATGTTGCTGGTACAAATGTGGCTTCAAACTCAGTTTTCATTTTAGCCATTTTCTCTTTAATTTCCTCTTTATGTTTGAGTTTGGATCCTCTTTTGTACCAACAATCATCTGTAAGATGATTAAACAAACCACATACTTCACATGGTTTCTTCTTCATCTTATGTTGATCATCAACTAAAGAGAATGAAACTACTGAAGACTTGCTCTTCAGTACTTTGGAAGCATAATTTGCTTTCTTGACTTCCTCTTTAGTAGTCTTCAAACTCTTTCTACTGACAGTTTTCTTCTCTTCAGTGCTGACAGTAGTTGGAGTTTGAACTTCAGGTGTTAAATCTTGCTCTCCAGTCCTTTCAAGACTTCCAGAAATAACTCCTGAGTTGATCAACTCTTTGATCATGTGAGTGTCAGCAATGGAACCATCAACATCAGCTGATTGGTTCTGAGAGGGCTTAGTGCTGACTTCTACTTTTGATGATGCTCTATCAAAAAGTGAATCACATGATGAGGTGGATTGGTTATTGCTTTCTCCATCAGATTTCACTTCTACTCTTGAAGCAAAATCTGTAGGAGGAGCAGTGTGATTATAACCAATGCCAAACTTCACATTGGAAGCTGATTGCTTATTAAGAAGCATTTCAAAACCTTTGCATGATTGTACCCATCGATCACACTCTACTTGGGTGACTGCAAGGGTTTCTTTGAGACTTCTCTGGTCTTCCAGAATAACCTCTAGCTTGGCCTTTTCATCATTTAATTGGCATTTAAGCTTATAAATCTCATCACTTTTACTATTAAGAGCAGACTCATACTCAGCTTTTCTTTTGGAAATGGTTTTCTCAAACTCAAGTTTTTGATTTATTAATGCTACATTTGCCTCTCTAATAGAGACAAAGGCAGCTATGCATGATTCAGAACATAACTTAGCTTTAGCCTCTGAAGATACCTGAGTTACCTGTGAAGATGATGCATTTGAGCAGGAACCCTCAGTAGACTCCAGAGCCATAAGTGCCAGATTCCCAAAAGGACTGTCACCACCATGTTGATCAGCACCTGTGAACAGTTGTTCATGACCAGACATGTCATCTGGCAAACTGCTCCAGTCAACAACTCCAGGGGTGAAGAAGCTATGTTGTTGAGGTTGAGGAGGTTGATGAGATGGTTGAGGTTCTGGTAGTGCATGAGGTTGTGATACTATAGAAGCTTGAACTTGACTGGTTTGTGGCATGTAATAACAAGGGTAAGGGTATGGCATTTGACCCTGAGGAACAAAATATGCAGGAGATTGTGGTTGAGAATGATGACTAGAATTGACAGGATGTTGCCCTTTGTTTTGTTGACTATTGCTAGGGAAAGTCACAAAAGGTGAAGAGGAATTAGATCCAGATGATCTACATTCTCTAGCAAAGTGTCCAAGCCTTTGGCATTTGTGACACCTCAACTTACTCTTGTCAAAACCAACTTTGGTTTTGCCAGAGAGTCCTGGGAATTTTCTTCCAGTTCTTTTGTAGAACTTTTGAGATCTGATATTTATCAAGGCCATTTGGCTCAAAATATCCATCTCTTCTAAGTCATCATCAGCAATCCCCTTGAGATCATCCATGATGAAGCATAGATTGTCATTATTACACCCAGTAAACTGACTATCAACACTCACAAATGCAGAATTAGAAATGTTTGAAGAGAAATCAATATGCTCATCATACTGGCATTCAGATGAAGCATATTCTGACTCATGACTAACCAAGGCAGTGTTGCCTGGTACAAAATCTTCAGTGAGCTTACCAGATGAAGACAGTTTTCGTTTTTGTTCTATCTCTCTCTCAAATGTGAGCAATTTCCCATGGAGTTGGGTGAGAGATAGTTTGTCCAAATTTGCACTGGAGCGTAGGACAATAGTATATGTGTCCCATCTCTCAGGCAGTGATCTGAGAAATCTGTTATTCATCTGGATATTGGTATACTCATGTTTGACCATTTTTAATTCAGAGATCAAACAAGAGAACCGCTCAAACTGTTGAGTCAGTGTCTCACCCTTCCTATGAGAGAATGTCTCATATTGTTGGGCAAGGATCTCTCTATTATTTGCCAAGACCTCATCTGTTCCTCCAAATTGTTCTTTCAAGGCATTCCAGAGGTCATGGGCAGATTCATAATGCATTAGCCCAGAATAGATTTCATTGGGTAGTGCCATGGCCAGAATTCCATGGGCTTTTGCATCAATCTCAAACAATTTCTTATCCTCATCTGAGTATTGATCCCTCCTCTTCGGAACCATTTGATTGGTTTCCGGGTTATTCACCATAGGCTTGTGTGGACCATGTACCACTGATGTCCAACAACCTGAGCTGTTAACAGACAGGTGATGGAGCATACGTCGTTGCCATATGTTATACTCATTCCTAACCAGCATTGGAGGCTTGGTTGAGGAACCAGTATTGTGAGGATCATTGGAAGGAGTAGTCATTTTAGGTCCAAAAACAATTTAATTCAAGCTTTTAAAAGATTTTACACAGACCACAACAGACTCAATGAAAACCAAGAATAAATCTCAGGATGAATGACCAAAAACACAGAAAATTCAATCTCTATAACGTTTCTTGCCAAAATGCTAATTCAATCAAACTTGGATCTTGAATAGCAGTTTCAATGATCAATTATTAGATCGATCAATGATTAACCAGCTCTGATACCATTTGACAGGATCAGTGATCACAAGTTTGATAGTTTTGAGTGTAACGCAGCGGAATAAGATCAAGAATTAGACAAATTGTGGCAAGAATTTGATATTCGTATGCATTAAGAACAAATACGAGAGAATATATTTCTGTGACAAGGAATGTTTCAATTATAATAAATATTTCTACTCAATCATTCACAATTACAATAAGGTTGACACTCCTTATATAGAGTGCAATCACTGCTGTTATCACGGGATAGTGACAACTGGCAGATCTATTACAAAAATAACTAACACTTAACAAACTACTGAAATGTTCACAACTACTGAGAACATATCAGAGTGTAAGTACAAAATATGAAACTATAGAAACTAAACTACTGAAACTACAACGACTGAAGAACAAGCTCTTCAGTCGTTTTACAAAACTACTGAAAACATAAAACTACTGAAAGTAAACCGTCACAACTACTGAAGAAGTCCTCTTCAGCTGTTATGACAACGTCTGATACTTGGTCTTCAGCACTTGTCTTCAGACTTTGTCTTCAGCACTTGTCTTCAGACTTTGTCTTCAGCACTTGTGTCTTCAGACTTTGTCTTCAGCACTTGTGTCTTCAGACTTTGTCTTCAGACTTTGTCTTCAGCACTTATGTCTTCAGACTTTGTAATCAGTTGTTGTCTTCAGCTGTTGTGGACTTCAGCGGTTGTTGTGACGTTTGTGGGACTTAAAGGTTTTTCTGATCCGGCTCATTGGTTCTTTCGGTCCAACAACCATGGTTGAGGTCTTAATGATGTAATCACTTGTAGAAGTGAGAGTCTCTTCCATATGGACCTCTTGAACAGGTTCAGGGAGATCCACCTCAGTGATGGGTGAATGATGTGGGCTAGACAAGGGAGAGACATGAGTACTCATCTCTCTTTGAGTAGGGGAGGAGAAGAGAGACTCATAGTACTCACTCAATCCCATGTCTTCATCATAATAGAATTCTAGGTTAGGAATTGGTTGGTTTAGATCAAGAGGTTGGGGATGACAGTTTTCCCCTAAAGGTTGTTCATTAGAGTTTTAAGACTCTTAGTGAAAGCTTAAGGTTGCTGGGCTTGTGAGCTCATCAGGCTGAGCATGAAAAACCTCAGCATTGATCATTGGTGAGATGGGAGTGGTTTGCTCCTTACGAGAAGTGGGAGCTCTAGTGTCCATTTCTTCCTGTAAGGTTGGCTTCCTTATTGTTTTGAAGATGTCGGGCTTCATTGGTCCCAATTTTGAAGATAGAGTCTCATACCACTTCTTGGAGCTTGATGTAGCCCCTAAAGAGCTTTATCAAGCTTGCACACATAATCAGGATAACCAGGGTCTGCAAAGCCAGATGATTGTCTGACATACACCTCTTGATCAATCACTCTATATAAGAAAGCACACTTGACATCAAGTTGGTAGACCTTAAAATCCTTGGATGCAGCAAAAGTTAAGAATATTCTAACAGCTTCAAGTCTTGTCACAAGAGCAAAGACATCTATGTAGTCAATTGTTTCTTCTTGTGTGTATCCTTGAACAACTAGTCTTGCCTTATTCTTGATGACAAGTACTCTATCATTCTTCTTGTTTCTAAACACCCACTTGGTTCCTATGGTAGTCTTCCCTTGAGGAAGAGGACATATGCTCCAAACCTTTTGTCTTTTGAATTGAAGCAAGTCCTCTTGCATAGCTTCAACCCAACTTCCATCCTTTAAAGCCTCATCAACTTTCTTTGGCTCCTATCTATAATAGGAAACAAGAGTAGAGACAAACCTTTTTATCATGGGTTTGTCCTCTTGTTCTTACCCCTATGTCAACATCTCCAATGATGTTTGTGATGGGGTGAGACTTGTGGATCCTAAGTTGAGGGATCACAGCAAGTTGATTGGAGAGATCTAAATTAGAGAAATTTAGATCAGGGAGTGAAGTATCACCCACCACATCAGCACACTTATCAAGAGAAGCTTGATCCAATAAGTGTGTGACATCATTGATATTGTCTTCGATGGAGTGGTTATCAGAATCAAGAAACTCTTGATCACTGTCACCACTACCACTTCCTCCTACATTTGAAGCTTCTTCATCTGAGTTTTATGCCTCTGAGCTGGAATTTTTAGGCACTTCAGATGTATCAGCTGGATTTGTTTGTGCTGATAGGAACTCCATCTGCAGGGTTGGTTACCACTAGAGCTGAAGTAGTGTGATTTGAAGGTCTTCTTAGCTCAAATCTTGGGTTAGGATCTCTTATTGATAAAATATTTATGGACCCTGAAACATTCTCACAAGATTTGTTAAAACAGTTAGTAACAAAAATCAAGATCAAACAGCCAATCAGGACCATAACCTTTCACACTAGGAGTGTGCTCATTGAAAGTCATATTGGTTGACTCCTTAACAACTCTAGTTCTGAGATTGTATACTCTATAAGCCTTAGCTTGGGAAGAGTATCCAATAAAGTGTCCATCATCTGATTTCTCAGCAAAATTTGGCTACTTGATCTTTGGTATTCAAGATGGTGCAAGGACATCCAAATGACCTGAAAAAACCAATAAAAGGTTTCCTCTTGTGCCAAAGTTCATAAGGAGTTTTATCATGAGTCTTGACTAGTAAAACTCTGTTTTGCACATATCAAGCAGTGTTCACTGCATCTTACCAGAAGGTGATGGGCAGTTTAGAGTCAAAAAACATAGTTCTTGCAGCTTCAATTAGTGTCATGTTTCTCCTCTCAGCAACACCATTTTGCTAAGGAGTCCTAGGAGCACTATATTGTCTTGTAATACCTTTTTCATCACAAAATGTATCAGGATTTGGTTTTTAAATTCAGTTCCTTGATCACATCTTATGGTATTGACCTTGCGATCACATTGATTCTCAAATTTCATAATGAAGTTCATAAAGATCTCAGGGGTCTCATCCTTAGTTCTAAGGAAAACGACACAAGTGAATCTTGTGAAGTCATCTATGATCACTAAACAATATGAGGTCCTTCCTAGACTCATTACACTAGTGGGGCTAAAGAGATCCGTATGTAACAAGTGTATGGGAGTAGTGATGGAGTTTTTTTCCTTTGGTTTATGAGATACCTTGTGTTGCTTCCCCTTCAGGCATGCAACACAATGGTCATCACTTGTAAACTCTTTCTTTGGCATTCCATTTATCAACTCATTCTTAATTAATTTATTCATGTTTTAAAGTTTACATGGCACATTCTTTAATGCCAGGGGAAAGACTCATCACTATTTTCCTTAGATAGAAAGCAACAGACTTCTCTTGAGGGGGATGTTTCTTGCAAGTCCATCTTGTACATGTTCCCTTTCCTGGGGTCTCTGAGTAGGATATGCTCTTGAGGAATGACCACCCCGGGCTTGAGAACAATGCACTCATGCTTAGTGAAGAGCATGTTGTGTCTCTGATCATAAAATTCAGATACACTTAGTAGATTGTACCCAAGCTCCTTGACGAAGTTTACCTTCTTAATGCTGAGCTTACCATTTGTGACCTTGCCCCTTCCAATAATATAACCTCCAGCATCTCCTCCAAAAACAACTGGCCCTCCATCAATATTTTCAAAATTTTGAAGTGAAGAGCCATTGCCTGTCATGTCCTGGAACAGCCACTATCAATGATCCATACATTCCTATTGGTCTTGAGCTACTCTTGCACAAAAGAGATAGTTAGTTACATTTCGAAACCCAAGCCTTATTGGTCTTGGGCTTGTCAAAATGAGTTGAAGACAATGCAACAATAATTGATCCTATGTTCAAGCTTTGAGGATCATCAGCTGTTGTTGATGAAGAACTTTTAGTCACAGGGTCTTTCTTTGTCTTCCACACCACCTTTGAAAGCTTAGACTGGCCTTCAATACTTCGGAAGTTTTGACAACTTCAGAAGTTTTTAGAGACTGGACCTTCGGAAGATTTTGCTATCACTAAAGCAGGCTTCAGTACTTTGGAAGTATTCCCTTCTTCCGAGACCAGTTTTTCTTTCGAAGGCAAATTTTCACTTGTTTTCTTCTTCATTTTGGAGCTTCTTAAAGGAAAAGACTTTCCTTCCGAAGCTGGCTTCTCCTTGATTTTCTCAAAAGTTTTCTTCTTGATCATATGGATAGTATTTTTAGGATTGTAGAGGCAATCCTTAACTAAATAAAAAGTACTATCACACATGACAGCCCATTTGCTTCCTTCTGAGAATCTTTCTTTGAGAGAAAGGTTGAACTAGATCACTTTCCATTTCCATCTTCATCTTCTCAGATGATGTAGCAGGCATCTTAGGGTGAGGCTTCCTTTTGGAACTGGATGGTTCAGGCTGTGTAGCAGTGGTACACAACTAATCAGCCTTCTTCTTGGTACTGGGATGATTTGGACAAGAACTAGAACACCTAATACTAGAGTTCATGGTTGAGTCTTCAGCCTTAACCACTTCAAACCCTACAGAGATAAACACTCGTTTCTGCTTAGAGTTGAAAGTGGCCTTGATCTCTTGAGCCTTCTTTGACTTCCTCTTGACTTTTTCGATCAAGTTCTTCCTCTTAGACCTGGTCATCCCAACTTCTTTTTCTCTCTTTAGGAGAATAGTGACCCTTTTTAGGATAATCTTCTTCACTTTTCCCAGAGTCATCCTTCACTATCTCCTCTTCATCCTCTTCATTCATGGGGTCTATGAGGGGAAGCTCATCTTCACAAGTTCACACCTTGGAGATCTTACAGACAATAGAGTGTGTGGAGGAGCTATCTCAGTAGATCCTAGTTCCTGCTTATTCAGACAACAAACTTTTGCAAGCAAGAATGAGGATATCATGTTCTTGAAGGTCTATTCTTCAAGAACATATTTTTCTGCCTTGGCTTTGCTGATCACAAGCTCAGCCTGGCATTCAGTTAACTTAGTGATGAGATCTTTGATCTGAGTCTTGTAGTTGGTATGTTCATGCTTAAGAGTGGAAATGTTTTTCTCTAAATCTTCTTATCATTTTCAGCTCTTTTGAAATCAGATTTTAAGTTATAGGACCTATATCTATTAACTTTAGCAATACATTCAGGTGTACAGATGTTCCAATACATTGCCTTCTTCATGATCAGCCATCAGTGCTTGGTTTGGAGATGTATCCTCCACATGAAAGCTTCAGTCAATGCCTCCTTCTTCAACAGCAACTGCAGCTTGCTGCTTTGGCTTCTCATTTTGGGTAACTCCACCAGTGTAGTTTGGTCTGTTTTGTGCTTGGCGACCATTTGTTCTTGGTGCGTTGCGCTCTCTAGCAAAGTTTCCCATTTGGTTACAATTGTAACACTTCACTTTGCTTTTTCCCAGCCTAAACTTTCCACTAGTTTTATTGCTAGGAAAATTCCTCCATGTCCTCTTGTAGAACTTCTTGGCTCTATGAGTGAGAAGAGCCATTTGCTGGACTATTTCCACGTAATCCAGATCATCTGGATGGATACAGTCTAGGTCTTCAAGGGTGAAGAGAAAGTTTCATGTGCTTTCATCAGCAGACACAAAAGCTTGTGAAGAGCTTGTCTCTTGGAATGGGCTTCCTTGGATGTAGCTCTCCCTTGGTATCTCTGGGAAGGTGATGAAAGGACCCTTTTGTGGGTTGTCTGGGTAGCAGATGATATGATCTTGTGGTTCTCTGCAATCCCTTTCTACCACAGGAAGAGCTGAACTCTGCTGATTGCTGGAGTTACCACATGGATTTTCCATGTTCATCTCCATCTGGTAGCCACTTAAGATACCATATAACTCAGTAAGAGTTAGAGTCATAAGGTTCTCAGTTCTCTTGATAACAACACAATAATGTGTCCATTGTCTAGGAAGAGAGGACATGAACTTCCTTACAATGTCCATGTTTTCAAGAGTTGCTCCAACATCCATTAGAGTATCCACAATCTCAACATACCTGAAGTATTCTTGAGTCATGGTTTCCCATGTCTTGTAGGTGAAGTTCTCAAACTGCTGCTTCAAGAGGTCCTTCTTGTCCTCTTTTGCTTCAGTGGACCCCTCATACATGAGCTTCAATACATCCTATAGTTGCTTAGTAGTCTTGCACTTCTTGAAGCCTCTGTATATGGAGTTTAGAATAGCAGTTTGGAGGGCAGCATGGCTTTCTAATCTATGTCTATCTTCTTACTGTCTTCCTCATAATAGTCAGCTACGTCCTTTGGTATCATACCACTTCCAGCAGCAGCTGAAGAGGTGCTTGGTATGTGAGGTCTGGAGTCTTGAGACTTGATGAAGCCTTCCATTCTTTGGCACCAAGTATCTAAGTCTTCAGGAGTAATCCGTGGGGACTTTGTCATGGTTCCGGTTTCCATATCAGCCTTTGTGAGAGCAGCCATTTGAGATGTTAAGTGTTTTCTTAGACTAAGGGATCTAAGATGGTGAGATCCTACAGTCAAGAGTCTGGAATGCTCTAATACCAATTGCATGACCGTTTAAGGAATGGTCAATTTAATCAGTCTTATAATGAGGAGATTGTTTAGAACATTTAACAGATCAAATAGGGAACCGGGACAATATTATGACACTAAGAACACAAGCAAACAATAAGACAGAACTAAGAACAATAAAACAGATGAATATGGTTTTCAAGATAAAGTATATTGCTCTCAAGTTCTTTTACAAGTGTTACAAAGCATAAAGAAAAGATACAAGGACCTGAGATACTTTATACTACAATCCTACAGCCGGCTATACTTTGAAAGCCAGCTGGAAACACTAATCTAGACAACAAGATCAATATAAAGTCAAATGGCAGATTGCCTTTTGACGAGTGACTATGATATGTCATAGCTCACATCCTAATATATTACAAAAAGGATAAAAGTACATAAAGTAAAATGTTACAGACTCAAGACCTCAATATACACTTGCAAAATCATGGCCTCTTTACCAACTTGTATAAGTTGGTGAGTCTTCAGAGTTGCAGCGGAAAGTGGGTCAGCTTTTTGCAAAAGTACATCAGGGAAAGCATGTTCTCCTTTGTCTTCGGAAGACATCTGTCTTCACTTCATTGGCTTCGGAAGACTTTGTCTTTGAAGCTTCGGAAGACTTCATCTCTGGCTTCGGAAGATTTGGTCTTCGCTTCGGAAGATTTTACACTTAGAATATTTTCTATGTAGATAGTAAAACTTCCGAAGCAACTTCTACTATATACCAAGTGCATGCATGCAGGAAACACTTTAGTTGTTTTGGTTGCATCAGCCTTTCTGTAAACCTTACAAGCTACTTAATGAGAATTACACAATGACCTGATCAGGATTACACAATAAGATGAACCAAAAAACGTAAAAAAATTATATTTTTAGCATTATGTTATTAAATATCATCATTTATAAAAAACATAATGCATAACAAAATGGTCAACATTAGCAATAATAATCTGATTAACATTACATAATAAATTGATATTACACAAGTAGCTGATGAATATTACACAATGTGCTCACGAATATTACACAATGAACTTAAATAACGTGAAAACAAACTTTGTTTTTTATGCATCAAAATTATGTGTTTTAAATAGTTAAAAACGCTTGTTGTTATGGTGTAAATGTTTTAAAAAATAATGTTGTATGTAAAAGTTACGAACATTTAAAAAAAGTTGGTTCTTGAAAATGTTATTAATATTGAAATACTCATGGCCTACCATTTAAAGTTTCAATTATTTACCATTATGTCACTGGATTTTCTTAACCCTTGGATCTAAGATTTAATGGATAATAATCATTTTCACCATTTTTAGTTTTTCCTTCCTTTTTACAATAACCTCACCCAGGTTTAAATACAAAATTTTCTAAAACTAAAAAGTGTAAAAAGGATTAAGATGTTGACACGTGTTCTTTTAATCAAAATTAGGTTGGGGGCAAAATTGGTAATGATTCTCTTTTTCAATTTCCACCTTTTTTTAACATTCATAACTTTTACATACGATATTTTTTTTAAAGTACACCATAAAAACAAATATTTTTAAATCTTTAAAACACGTATAGTGTTAATATAAAAAAGTTTTTTTAACTCATTGTGTAATTACGTTAGATCATCGTGTAGTCTTCGAATTTATGAATATTACACAATTATTTGATTATGAATACACAATTAACTTGAAACATAAAAAGTTTACATTTCATATTATTGTGTTATTCAAAAATCATCATTTTAAAAAAACACAATGCATAACACAATGGTCAACATTAGACACAATAGGTAACACAATAACCATCACTAGACTCGATGATTAGCAATAGACATAATGAGCTGCTTTGACGAGAATTACAAAATGACACGATCAAGATTACATGACGAACTGAAAAACGTAAAAAAAAATTACATGTTTAGCATTGTGTTATTTGAGAATCATAATTTTAAAAAAAACACAATGCATAACACAATAGTCAACATTAGACACAATGACCGACACTTAACTTGATAATTAGCAATAGACACAATGAGCTGATCGACGAGGATTACATAATAACTTGATTAGGATTACACAATGAACTGGAAAAAAACATAAGAAAATGACAATTCAGCATTGTGTTATTTGAAAATCACCATTTTGAAAAGATAATGGTTAACATTAGACACATAGGTAACACAATGACTAGCACTAGACTCGATGATAAGCATTAGACATAATGAGTTGCTTCATGAGAATTACACAATGACCTGGTGAGTATTACATGGTGAACTGAAAAACATAAAAAAATAAATTTTTAGCATTGTGTTATATAATGCATAACAAAATGGTCAATATTAGCCACAATAATCTTATTAATATAACATAATAACCTGATATTATACAATGAGCTGACAAAAGTCATATAAATATTTTTATTCGGTAAAAATTTATATAAATTTTCATATAATCAAAAAGACATTGGGTCATAACTGTTTTTCGACAAGATCAATAGTGTTAATCATAAAAAGAAGATTGAGATCACTCATTATTCTCATTTATAAATTTCACATGAAACACGACAAAGAATGATGTTGAGTGACTTTAGTGGTCTCTTACTATCTACACCACTTGTCACACCCTCAAAATCCACCTGCGGAGTTTTACCGCGAGACATGTGAACAAACCAGGATCAGAGTCACTAGTTACTCAGAACGATACTATATGCCATATTAAAAATAAAACCAACCAAAGTTCAAACTTTAAAACTATGCGGAAGCGTTTAGTAAATAAGACAAACCCAAAGTATATAAATGCAATATTTGGAAAAACACGCGCCAACCCAATATTTAAAACTCATAAATAAAAACCAAGTGTTATGACATGAAATAAAGTCTTAGAATGCATGCTGGACCCGTGATGTGCTCCTAATGGCAACCTGAGTTAAAGACCTGAGAATAGCATACTAAAAATGTCAACACAATGGTTGGTGAGTTCAAGAGTTTGTATTTAACATAAACATTAATAATTGTAAAACATAAGAAGTGCATTGAAATAGATAGCTAGTCTATATTCACAAGTAATAACCATAGTGATTTCGCGATCGAAGCTGACTATGTTGCGTTTGTTGCCTCCCGTCACGACTTACCAGATCGTGACGATATTTGTGTTCAGGACAATACTGCACCCGTTTGACCTCGAGTCGCGCAGGTGGGGCTTGTCAAACCCAGTAGTATTACTCAAGATTTCCCGCTAGTTACCATTATTTACGATCCGAAAGTGTGAGGACTTTCAAGGTATTAGGCATTATGTTAAAACATACACAACCTATAACAATAATAATATAGCGTTTGTGAACAAGTATGCTACCTCCCCCAGAAGAGGGTTTATAAAATATTAGGGCATGAACTCACCTGATGTGCAAAGACAATGATAAAAGATAACTGATGATGGATGGAAAGACAACCCTTCAAAGGTTACCTAGAACACGCAAGTACATAAGTACGTGTACACATAAAGCTTAACAACCCTAGGTGCTCAATAAACACATCGACCCAAGGTTTAGAAAAACAAGATACATTTAACCTCGTTGACCCGTTTGACCCGTTGGTGACATATTTTGAAATATGTTTAATCATGCATATCAACTTAACATACATGAATATCATACAAATTATCCACGTGTATCACATCATCAACCCAAGTTCTACCAAGGTCATCATACAACATTAGATCATTATACAACTCATGCAAATCTCAAACAACCAACATGTTCAACACAATTATAAATACATCACAACTAATAATTCATACGTGAAGTCTAATCATGCACTACATGCCATGTGAAGCCACTCACGACTTCACATCCTAAACCCTGCTAATCCTACTAAGTAGGGGCCTCAGATTCGCACGCGTGTATGACAATCATAAACACATTCATCAACAAGGTTCATTCCAACCAACATACACAATAATGATCAATTCCAATCCCAAACATGATTCCTAATCACTAACCACAATTCATCATCATGTATAATCACCAAAACCCAAATTCCTTACATGATCAACCAAGCATCCAACAACTCAATTAACACATTCTACCTAATTAGCCTTCATCCATAGACATTCTAACATGATCCTAACATCATAAGCATGCCCAAATCATTATATCTAATGTTCTTCAAAAATAAAGTTTTCCTTTTGGGAATGAAATCCTCAAAAGCTATCTAACATCCAATTCATTCATAAATTCATCAACTTTATACCTAATCAAGTTCATAGCATTCATTATACATGATAATCATCGCTAAATCATCAAAATTCCCAATCAACATGCAAAATGTTTCTACTTTAGTAAGTAATGATCAACACCCACACAAATTTCATGAATTTTCTTGCACTATCCAAGTAGACTATGTAACACCGATATTTCTTATTTTATTTGAAGCCGGCGAAGAAAGAAAAGAAAATAAAGTCCAAAGTCGAGGGACCAAACTCGCCAACGAAGAAAAGTTGGGAAATGTGGTGATATGTGTAGGGAGAGGGCAGCCCACTCTCCCCACACACCACAAATTTCAGATTTCAAGAGAGGGAAGATAGAAAAGAGGAGAAAAAGGAGAAAAATGGGGTGTTTCGGGTGATTCGGGTGTCCAAATTCGTCGAGTAGCAAGCCAAATCGAAGCCCTTGACGTTGTGCTCGATTGTGTGAGTTCTAGGACCCCACTTTTACTTGTTTTCAACTGATTTTGGGGCTGGAAAATGTTCAAAACCCGTTTTTGTGTGTGTATGTGTTTGACCCATTTGGGTGTGATGTGTATATGCGTTTAGAGTATGATTCCGGGCTTGTGTGTGCTTGTATGGTGTTATGGTATGCATTCCTAAGGTCCAGGAGGGTTAATTTAGCTTAGAATGGGTTTGGATGAGCTTGGAGGCCGAAATGGCAGATTGGGTTCGGGATGAACTCCATTCTGCATCAGCTAGGGCTAGGCGACCGAATGGAGGCCATACGGCCGAATGAGAGGCGATTGAGGGTCATTCACATGATTGGGATTCATTCGCACGATTGAGGGTTCAATCGCACGACTAAGGCTTCAGTCGCACGACTGGGAGTCCAGTCGCATAGGGATTGCACGACTGAGGGTTCAGTCGCATAGATGCTTAGTCGCATGAGTCCATTCGCATGAGGTCAGTCGCATAGGTGCCCATTCGCAGTAGTCCCATTCGCACAAGGTCCATACGCACGATTGATGTTCATTCGCATAGATGTTCATCCGCATGAGTCCAGTCGCATGATGTTCAGTCGCATGGAGGCCATGCGACTGAAGGGTGTTCATACGCCCGAATAGGGCTGTTGCACTCGAAGGATGTGTAGTTTGACTTCTGGCCTTCGGGGGAAGGTGCAGATGTAAGTTTGACGTAAAGTAACCCGTAAGAGCATGTAAGAGGACGGTTATGGCCTTAGAGAGCATGTAGGGCATGATGATGATGATGTTGCATGTTTATGCATATTATGAATGTATGATGTTGCCCTGTATGATGATGATGAATGTGTATGATATGTTCCTTATTATGATGTATGCTTATCTTTCTTGTGGCTTTACATGTCATGTTAATGAATGAATGAAGTATTATGTAATGTAAAGTGAAAGATAATGAAAGAGGAACATGAAGTAAGAATGCATGCATTAATGAAAGATGAATGAACGAAAGAAAGGCTTGCAAGCATATATTATGGGGTGAGCGACTTTGTGTTGCAAAAGACTCGGATGAAGTGCAATCATTTAGATTGCCTATGGGGTGAGCAACCTTGTCGTTGCAAAAGACACGAGTAAAGTGCTATCGTGATGTTGCCTTGGGGTGAGCAACCTTGTTGTTGCAAAAGACTCGGATAGCTTGCTATCATAAGATGGGCAATGAGGTGAGCAACCCTAGGGGGCAAAGACTCGGATAGCGTGCAATCATTGAGATTGCTATTGAGGTGAGCGACTATGTTGTCGCAAAAGACTCGGAAGAAGGAATGAATGAAAGGAATGAAAGATAATGAATGAATGAAAGATAATAATGGCATTATCTGTGTATACATATGTTGAATGATCGCATGATAAAAGGAATAGTTTTTGAAAGTAAGTATGTTTTATTATTAAAACTAGAACTCACTCAGCAACGCTGACTTTTATTACGTTTTCCAGTTGGCAGGTAATGATTGCTGAGGATGGCACGGCAAGGCTACTCGGCTCTTTTGGGGATGGCATCCATTTATAAAGCTTTTGTGATGTAATGCAAACATGTATTTTTGTATCCGGATAATGATGTATTATTTGGCAAAAGTAATTATAATGAAATGAGATGTCATTTTTGAATGTTTCCGCTGCAATGTTTTCTTAAGGCAAATGTAATTATATGTTTTATGTGCGATGAATGACCAACTGTAGGCGTCCCGTGAAAGGGGCCTTACAAGTTGGTATCAGAGCCAAAGTTTAAGTGAAATGGGTAAATTTTCAAAATAAACCTTAACTTAAACTGAAAATGGGACGAAGGGGAATGGGATGCCAAACTGAGTAGCTGCGTGCCATCAGGTATTTTCTTAAGGTTAACCGGTTATGTGCGCATGGTATGTGGTTATGTGTTGTATGTAGATTTGAATACTGATGTTGTCAGGACAGGTAATACTTGGGGTATGAAGAGTACAGTAAGTGGCTAATCACAACTGGCCACTGTAATTAGAGACTTACTATACTTGACATAAACTGAGTTGTTTCCTTGAATGACCGTGTTGGTGTTTGAATCTTTCAGTGTGATATAGAATGGCTGGTGGTAGATCTTCTAGAGCTTCTAGGGGTGGAGGCCGTGGTGGCCCTGATGCTGAACCACGCCCTAAAAGAGGAAGGCCTAGAGCTGAGAAAGAGGTTCCTGCAGAACCTGAGACTCCTCATCCAGAAGCTGGGGATGAGAGTGCGAACTTGAGGGCCTCGGTAAAGGAGGTTTGTTGAGGAAGTACATCAGGTCATGCAGACAATCTTACCGTCTGTGGTGACCGAAGTCATCAAAGTTGTGAAGGAAGGAGAGGAAGAAACCGGGCCTCGGGGGGCAACCGGAGCCTGAAACGATTTTCTCCGATAATGAGGAGGAAGAGGAAGAGGAGCCTGTGCGAGAGGTGACACGAGGCTGTAACTACGGGGTGTTTATGAGATGCAAGCCCCCTACTTTTGACGGTAATGGCAATGCTGCTGCTGCTCACCGATGGGTGAGAGAAATGGAGGCTGTTCTCGACATCAGCGAGTGCCGGGAAGATCAAAAAGTAAAGTTTGCCACCCATTCATTTGTGGACTCGGCACTATGCTGGTGGGACAACATTGTCCAAGCGGAGGGTAATCGGGCAATCGGGAGAATGAGGTGGCCCAAACTGAAGAAGATGGTGATCGAGGAGTTTTGTCCTCATCGGGAAATGGATAAGGTCGAAAGGGAGTTTCTGCAACTGGAGGCGGGAACCATGACACACCAACAGTACACCACAAATTCAACGAGATGGCACGTCTGGTGCCGGATCAAGTGACACCTCTGTCCTGAAAGATCAAGAGGTATGTACAGGGTTTACCGGCGGATATTCAGAGGCACATGATTGCTGCCCGGTCGAGCACGTTTAGGTCAGCGGTGGATTTGGGGAGACTGTATGATGAAAGAACGGTGGTGGTGACTGATGGTGGCAGGAAGAGCGGTGGTGATCGAAGCTGGCAAGGGAAGAGGTTTGGTTGGGGTAATGCCTCGACGGGCAATAAGAAGGCACGGGTGGACGACCGCCGCGTGGTCACGTCAAGTGCGGGGTCGAGAAGGTGTGGTAAATGTGGACGGGAGCATAGTGGGGAGTGTAGGTTGGGGTCAAACTTGTGCTTCAAGTGTGGAAAGGCGGGGCACATGGCAAAGGACTGTCGTAGGGTCTGGTGCTTTAACTGTGGTGAAGAGGGTCATGTGCTCAAAGATTGTAAGAAGCCGAGGGCTGAGAGTTCGGGGGTAAAGAGGACGGGAGGTGATGGACCGAGGGCGAGTGCTAGGGCATTCACCATGACACAGGAGGAAGCTAGAACGGACCCTGATGTCGTGTCCGGTATGTTTCTGGTGAACCAAACTTTAGCTTTTGTGTTATTTGATTCGGGTGCTAGTAAGAGTTTTATTTCTGCTGCTTTCTGTGCTAAGCTGCCTGTTAGTAGTAGACGTGTTGACGCGCCCTTTGATGTAGAAACTGCCATAGGTAAGTCTGCCAGGATTTCTGAGATGATAGAGAATTGTGATGTGGAACTCGAGGGTCATAAGTTTCCTGTTAGACCGTTCGTGATGGCTTTAGGTGGTTTTGATTTGGTTCTTGGGATGGATTGGTTAGCGGACTTCGAGGCAAACATTGTGTCTCGCAAGAAGATGATTCGGTTGTCGGCGCCTGACGGTAGTTCAGTAACGGTTTATGGTGATCGGGTTACTACGATTCCAAAGGTGATCTCGATGGTGGTGGCGGGAAAGTGTATGAGGCGTGGATGTAGTGCCTACTTGGCCTATGTTAAGGATGTGGATACGCCAACACCACAACTAGCCGATGTACGGTTATGTGTGACTTTCCAGATGTGTTCCCAGAAGACTTATCAGGAGTGCCACCTGACAGAGAGATCGAGTTTCAGATTGATCTGATACCGCGTGCCCAACCTGTCGCCAAAGCACCGTATCGGTTGGCTCCGATCGAGATGAAAGAGTTGATGGAGCAGTTGCAAGAGCTGCTTGATAAGGGGTTCATTAGACCGAGTATCTCTCCTTGGGGTGCTCCGGTCCTGTTTGTGAAGAAAAAGGACGGTAGTATGAGGATGTGCATCGACTACCGCGAGCTGAACAAGTTGACAGTGAAGAACCGATACCCCTTACCGAGGATAGATGATTTGTTCGATCAGCTTCAGGGTGCCAGTTGGTTTTCGAGAATAGATCTTCGATCTGGTTATCATCAGTTGAAGGTGAAGGAGCAAGATATTCCTAAAACAGCTTTCCGTACGTGCTATGGTCACTACGAGTTCCTCGTCATGTCTTTTGGTTTGACCAATGCGCCAGCTGCTTCTATGGATTTGATGAACCGTGTGTGTCGGCCTATGTTGGATAAATCAGTGATTGTGTTTATTGATGATATCCTGATTTATTCGAGGAGCGAAGCAGAACATGCCGGTCACATTCGGGAAGTTCTAGAGACGTTGAGAAGGGAGAAGTTGTATGCTAAATTCTCCAAGTGCGCGTTCTGGTTGCGCGAGGTTCAATTTTTGGGTCACGTGGTGAATCCTGATGGGATTATGGTGGACCCGGCGAAAGTGGAGGCGGTTATGCAATGGAAGTCACCAAAGACGCCATCCGAGATTCGTAGCTTCTTGGGTTTGGCGGGCTACTATAGAAGATTTATCCAAGACTTCTCTAAGATAGCTTCTCCACTGACTAAGTTGACCCGAAAAGAGGTGAAGTTCGTATGGGGTCAAGCTCAAGAGAAGGCATTTGAAGAATTGAAGGCGAGACTGACTCAAGCTCCTGTTCTGTCATTACCCGATGGAAGTGAAGATCTGGTGGTTTATTCCGATGCTTCTTACTCGGGGTTGGGGTGTGTGTTAATGCAGAGAGGAAAGGTTATAGCCTATGCATCCCGACAGTTGAAGGTTCATGAGGTCAATTATCCTACTCATGACTTGGAGCTGGAAGCCGTGGTCTTTGCATTAAAGATTTGGAGGCACTACCTCTACGGGACGAAGTGCACCATATTCACTGACCACAAGAGTCTGAACTACTTCTTCGAGCAGAAGGATCTGAACATGAGGCAGAGACGGTGGTTGAAACTTATAAAGGATTATGATTGTGAGATCCACTACCATCCGGGCAAGGCCAACGTGGTGGCGATGCCCTTAGCCGGAAAGAGAGGCCCGAGCCGATTCGGGTGAAAGCCTATCAGTTGATCATGACCTCCGATGTGATGAAGCAGGTTAAAGAGTTTTAAGATGAGGCATTGAAAGAAGATCATCTTAACTCTGAAAGAATGAGAGGTCTGGTTGGGGAATTGGGTGAAAACACACTCGGTGTTAGAACCCGATTCGGTCGTGTGTGGATTCCTCGTTTTGGGGATCTACGGGTGAAGGTAATGGATGAAGCTCACAAGACTCGGTACTCCATTCATCCTGGTGCCACGAAGATGTACCATGATATGAAGAAAGATTATTGGTGGCCGGGTATGAAGCGCGATGTGGCGGAGTATGTGAGTAAGTGCCTTACTTGCTTACAGGTGAAGGCCGAGCATCAAAAGCCATATGGGAAGATACAACCTCTGGATATACCGGAATGGAAGTGGGAGCACATCACCATGGATTTCATTACCAAGCTGCCGCGTACCCCGAAAGGGTACGATGCCATATGGGTGATAGTTGATCGCTTGACGAAGAGTGCTCACTTCTTACCGATTCGCGAGACATATTCATCTGAGAGGTTGGCTGATCTGTTCATCAAGGAGATTGTGACTCGTCATGGTGTGCCGGTGTCTATTGTGTCGGATCGCGACACTCGGTTTACATCTAAATTTTGGAAGAAGTTCCACGACGCTATGGGGACGAGGTTACATATTAGCACGGCTTATCATCCCCAGACTGATGGTCAGTCAGAAAGGACCATTCAGACACTGGAAGACATGCTTCAGGCATATGTGATTGATTTTGGTGGAAGTTGGGATGACCACCTACCGTTAGCCGAATTCTCATACAACAACAGTTATCATGCCAGCATTGGTATGCCTCCATATGAGATGCTATACGGTAGGAGATGCAGAACGCCCGTTTGTTGGGGTGATATTGGTCAAAAGGAATTGGGAAGCGTCAAGGTAATCGAAGCTACGACTGAGAAGCTTGAGAAGATTAAAGCCTTCATGAAGGTAGCCAAAGATAGACAGAAGTCGTATGCTGAGAAACGACGCAGGCCGATTGAGTTCCAGGTGGGTGACCGGGTTATGTTGAAGGTCTCACCTTGGAAGGGTATCATTCGCTTCCGAAAGCGGGGCAAGTTGAGCCCAAGGTATATAGGCCCTTTTCGAATCATTGCTCGAGTAGGAGAGGTGGCCTATAGACTGGAGTTACCAGATGAGTTAAGTGGAATTCACCCGACATTCCATGTATCTCATCTAAGGAAGTGTCTAGCTGATGAAGATATGATTGTTCCACTGGAGGAAATCGAGGTAGACGAAAGGCTCAATTATGTGGAGCAACTAGTGGCAATCATCGACCGAAAGGAGAAAAGGCTAAGGAATAAAGTGGTTCCTCTTGTGCGTGTACAGTGGAAGCACAGGAAGGGATCTGAGTCAACGTGGGAGACGGAAGAAGAAATGAGACAGCATTATCCACGTGTGTTCGAAGAATAACAGGTTTCGGGGACGAAACCTATTTAAGGAGTGTGGACTTGTAACACTCGGATATTTCTTATTTTGAAGCCGGCGAAGAAAGAAAAGAAATAAAGTCCAAAGTTGAGGGACCAAACTCGCCAACGAAGAAAAGTTGGGAAATGTGCTGATATGTGTAGGGAGAGGGCAGCCCACTCTCCCCACACACCACAAATTTCAGATTTCAAGAGAGGGAAGAGAGAAAAGGAGAAAAGGAGAAAAAGGGGTGTTTCGGGTGATTCGAGTGTCCAAATTCGTCGAGTAACAAGCCAAATTGAAGCCCTTGACGTTGTGCTCGATTGTGTAAGTTCTAGGACCCCACTTTTACTTGTTTTCAACTGATTTTGGGGCTGGAAAATGTTCAAAACCCGTTTTTGTGTGTGTATGTGTTTGACCCATTTGGGTGTGATGTGTGATGCGTTTAGAGTATGATTCCGGGCTTGTGTGTGCTTGTATGGTGTTATGGTATGCATTCCTAAGGTCCAGGAGGGTTAATTTAGGCTTAGAATGGGTTTGGATAAGCTTAGAGGCCGAAAATGGCAGATTGGGTTCGGGATGAACTCCATTCTGCATCAGCTAGGGCTAGGCGACCGAATGGAGGCCATACGGCCGAATGAGAGGCGATTGAGGGTCATTCGCACGATTGGGATTCATTCGCACGATTGAGGGTTCAATCGCACGACTAAGGCTTCAGTCACACGACTGGGAGTCCAGTCGCATGGGGATTGCACGACTGAGGGTTCAGTCGCATAGATGCTTAGTCGCATGAGTCCATTCGCATGAGGTCAGTCGCATAGGAGCCCATTCGCAGTAGTCCCATTCGCACAAGGTCCATACGCACGATTGGATGTTCATTCGCATAGATGTTCATCCGCATGAGTCCAGTCGCATGATGTTCAGTCGCATAGAGGCCATGCGACTGAAGGGTGTTCATACGCCCGAATAGGGCTGTTGCACTCGAAGGGATGTGTAGTTTGACTTCTGGCCTTCGGGGGAAGGTGCAGATGTAAGTTTGACGTAAAGTAACCCGTAAGAGCATGTAAGAGGACGGTTATGGCCTTAGAGAGCATGTAGGGCATGATGATGATGATGTTGCATGTTTATGCATATTATGAATGTATGATGTTGCCCTGTATGATGATGATGAATGTGTATGATATATTCCTTATTATGATGTATGCTTATCTTTCTTGTGGCTTTACATGTCATGTTAATGAATGAATGAAGTATTATGTAATGTAAAGTGAAAGATAATGAAAGAGGAACATGAAGTAAGAATGCATGCATTAATGCAAGCATATATTTATGGGGTGAGCGACTTTGTGTTGCAAAAGACTCGGATGAAGTGCAATCATTTAGATTGCCTATGGGGTGAGCAACCTTGTCGTTGCAAAAGACTCGAGTAAAGTGCTATCGTGATGTTGCCTTGGGGTGAGCAACCTTGTGTTGTAAAAGACTCGGATAGCTTGCTATCATAAGATGGGCAATGAGGTGAGCAACCCTAGAGGGTGCAAAAGACTCGGATAGCGTGCAATCGTTGAGATTGCTATTGAGGTGAGCGACTATGTTGTCGCAAAAGACTCGGAAGAAGGAATGAATTGTGACAACTCATCCAAAACTCACTCGATTTCGATTTATGTGTGCCAATGCAGTAGACCAGTGATGGAACACTCTCACCATGTAACGCAATTTTCGGGACGAAAATTCTTTCAACATGGGGATAATGTGACATCCGGTAAATTTCCGTTACCAAACTCCGTTAGTTTCGTTAAGTCTTGCATACACGTGTCGTGAGCACACACTAGTTGTCGTTTAACGTTGGTGACCTAATAATATTAAATAATGTCAAATTATTGATAATCTAATTGATTATGTGATTATTGTGTTATGTTTGTGTGCTTGCATGTTTTTATATGTTAATTGAGAATTAATCGCGTAACGTGGAAACGTGTGTATTAATTCGTATGTTTGTGTTTTATAAAGATAAAACATATAATTTGTTACCATGAGTTATATGTTTATTATTGTAGTTAAAAATCATTTAAAAGTATTTAAAAGAGTGCCTTTTTAATAAAATGCAAAACACAAGGGTTTAAGTTGTCATTATGCAAAGTTAAACTAAACAAAACATAAACCCTAGCCCCCACCCCCTTGTGCGACCGTAACCCCCTCATCCCCCCTCTCAAACCTGCGATTTTGATCAAGTTTAAGCAAGAACACATTGGATTTGATCGATCTCAAGGCCTACAACGCATTACAAGTCTCAATTTTGTTACATTACACGTTAAAGGTTAGATTTTTCATGTTTTTGTGATGTTCTTCATTATGGCCGAACCTTAAATCACGAAATTGATGTTCTTGGTGTTGAGTTTTGATCAATTGATGATGTTTATATGTTAGTTAGGTTGAATACATGTTAGTTAACGTTGATCATGCATGAATTACATGTTTTTAGTGGTTTAATCATGGGCTTTGATTCTAGTCAAACCCTAATGAATTTTAGTATGATTTTGTATGGATGATCGTTGTTTGATGAATGTGTGATGATTAGTAAGTTGTATGAATGTTAGGAATCATGGATTTTGCAAGAAATTGGTGAATTGAAGTTGGTGTTCATAGGTTACTAATAATAGTAACTTTATTTTGCATGTAATGATGATCTAGTGATGGATTGATGTTATGGATGTGTTCATGATGATGATTAGATACTAGATTGTTGTTATGAATGCTAGAAATCTTTGAATGCATGTTGTTGGTTCATAGCTTGCCAAAAGTAGAAACTTTTGTTTATGAAGATGGTTAGATTATGGTGTTTAGGTGATGTTAATCATGTCTAGATATTGTATGGAGCTTGAGATGGTATAATTATGTTGAATTCATGTATGCTTTGGATGTTGATAGATTTTGGGATGTTCTTTCCCAAAAGGGAAACTTTATTTGTGTAAAGTTTGAAGTATGATGATATGAACATGTTTGGGATATTAGAAGCATGTTAGTATGATCATGGATGAATTCTAAGGTGATGAAACATGTTGAATTAGTTGTATGGGATGTTTTGGATAATCATGGATGATATTTGGATTTTGGTGATCATGTATGAAGTTGTTGTTGATTAGTTGCTAGGATATCATGTTTGGGTTTGGTGAGTAATGATTATGGTGTATGTTGAATGCTATGGGCATGGCTATGATTTAAGTGTTATGTATGGATAATGTAGCATGTGTATGATACTATTTGAATGTTAATCATGTATGTTATATGTGCTCATTGGCTTTATTTGAATTATAACTCCTAATGTCACCAACGGGTCAAACGGGTCAACTAGGTCAAACGTGTCCATTTTTCTGAAAGCTTGAGTCTTTGGTTTTGGTATGCTTAGGGTTTCACATGTCTTTCATTTACACGTACTTATGTACTCGCATGATCTAGGTAACCTTTGAAGGTTGGCTATCCTCTCGTTTCTCAAATAAACCCTAAGTACTCTTTGCATACATCAGGTGAGTTCATGCCACACTCTTTACTTAATCTCTTTTGGGGGAGATAGCATACTGGTATTTTACGAACGCTTTTAATATTAAAGTTGTGTATGATATTAATATAGTGCTGTTTACCATGGGAAAAGTCCTCACACTTTTGAATTGTTAATATTTAATAGCGGGGAAACTTGGGTAGTACTACTGGGTCTGACGAGCCCCACCTGTGTGACTCGAGGTCAGCCGGGTGCAATTTGTCCTATTGAACATTGTCACGACATGGTAAGTCGTGACAGGAGGCAACAACTATCACAGTCAGCTTCAATTGCGAAATCACTATGTATTAATATTTGCTGTTAATAGGCTAGCTATCTATTACAATACACTGCTTATGTATATCACAACTGTTTATATGTTTACTGAACTCAAACTCTTGAACTCACCAACCTATGTGTTGACATTTTAGTATGCTTTTCTCAGGTCATTAGCTGCTTGCCTCTAGGAGCACTCCACGGTTCACTTGCATACTAAGACTCGGTTTTCAAGACATTAGCATTTTAATGATTATGGTTTACTCTTTTGGGTTGGCACATGTTTTGCCATATTTATACTTTTATTTATTTGAGTTGTTTTCAAAACGCTTCCGCACTGTTTCAAACTAAATCTTTGGTTGTTTTATTTTACTTGTGGCATATAGAGTCGTTCTATGTAACTACTGACTGAGATCCTGGTTTGTTCACACGCCTCGCGGTAAAACCACGCACGTGGATTTTGAGGGTGTGACATGAATGAAAGGAATGAAAGATAATGAATGAAATGAAAGATAATAATGGCATTACCTGTGTATACGTATGTTGAATGATCGCATGATAAAAGGAATAGTTTTGATGAAAGTAAAGTATGTTTTATTATTAAAACTAGAACTCACTCAGCAACGCTGACTTTTATTACGTTTTCCAGTTGGCAGGTAAATGATTGCTGAGGATGGCACGGCAAGGCTACTCGGCTCTTTTGGGGATGGCATCCATTTATAAAGCTTTTGTGATGTAATGCAAACATGTATTTTTGTAACCGGATAATGATGTATTATTTGGCAAAAGTAATTATAATGAAATGAGATGTCATTTTTGAATGTTTCCGTTGCAATGTTTTCTTAAGGCAAATGTAATTATATGTTTTATGTGCGATGAATGACCAACTGTAGGCGTCCCGGGAACGGGGCCTTACAGACTAACATCCAAGCATTGTATCTAACATCATACCATCATCAAATCATGAATTAGAAGAACAAAAAGTTTCCTCTAAAGGCAATATGTGAGATTCATGATCAAATCATAGATTTATTGCACAATCAACATGTTCTAACATTCATACAACCTAACTAACATCATATTAACATCTAACAATCATCAATTTCATATTTTCATCATCAATTCGCGGATTAGGGTTCATCAAGAACAAACACCATGAAAAACTAATCAAAACTAACCTTTAAACGTATAGAATCAACAATTGAACTTGCTAGCACCTTGAAACACTTGAAACTAGAATCAAATCCGAATGTTCTTGATGTTGAAGCTTGTAATCGCCAAGAATGGAGTGTTTGGGTGGTTTTTGCGGCCGAGAGGGTTTGGGGGGATTAGGGTTGTAATTTTGGTAAATTTTAGTTTTAAAATAATTATAAAGTAACCCTCATTGTTTTTATTTTATAAAAACCTAATCTTTTTAACACTTTTAAACAATTTTAACTACAAGATACAAACATTATTAATCACTAATAATAATCATATATATTTTCAATAAGTCACACAACACATGAAGTATACATTACACATAGTCACGTTATCACGTAAAATTCACAAATAATGTTTAAAATTCTATAAATTCATGAATCACATAATCACAACTAATAATCAATATTATTAATCAGATTATTATTGTTTATCATAGATTATTGTTATTAAGTCACCAACGTTCAACGACAACTAGTGTATGCTCACGACACATGTATGCAAGACCTAACGGAACTAACAAAGTTTGGAAACGGAAAATTACCGGATGTCACACCACTGACTCAAGCCCGATAAGGAATCAAATTACATTTGGAAATACAAAAGTAAAATTAAAGAAACATAACAACATATGAAACTATCAAATTAACACTAGAACCATTAATCACAGATGACCAAACCATTAAACAAAAATAACTAATGTGACAGACGTACGAAACTATTAATTTAAAAATCAAAAGTACTGAACCAAACCGTTGATCAAAAAAATAAAACAACAATACTAAACATGGTGGACCAAAATACGAAACCACCATTTCCATATAACTTCTTAGCAATAGACCCTATTGCATGCTCCACGCCCAACCCTATACCCTGATTCGCAACTTCTTTACTTGAACTTTTAACAAGACCCTTAGAAGTAGTTGATCCTGCTACCGCTCCAAATGCGGGAAGCTTACTAAACACAGTACCAAGCAAATTGCGATCATCTTCCCTGCGTGCATTAATTTTATAATTTGTTACTTTCATGAACCGCTTCAAATACTAAAAATTACTACTAGATGGATGTCTAACCTGGTTTTATACTTTATACTAAGCATTCATAAATAGATTAAAAAATATAAAAATTTTTATTTAAGAAGAAAAAACTTATGGTACCTGACTTGAGGGAAGTGGTCATTTGCGTAGGAGCAGCAAATGAGAAGAAGAATAGTTAGGAGGAAAATCTTTGATTTCTTATGAAAGGAAGCCATTGTGTTTTTGGATGAATGCATGGATGTATGGATAATGGAAGGTATATATAGGACCTTTTATTGTAGATCAGAGTGAACAATCGACGTACCAGCATTGTATCTACCAAGTCAAAGTTAGTATATTACTTGTATTATAATAAGGACTATATATTTCATTGGTATTTTAAAATTTGAGGAATCATAGCTGCAAGTAACTATTAATTCCTAAATAATAATCATCCACTTGTCAAGTGTACGAAGGTTTTGGCTGGTATTATTGTTCTAAAATGAATAAATATTATATTAACCGATAGTTGTAACAATTAAATATTTAACAAGTGGACAACACTTAGGGATATGTTTCCAACTAGTAACTATACCCGTGTGTTACGACGGATATGCACAAGGTGTGATAAAGTGTAGGCTTGTATTGATTCGTTTCTGAACTAAATTTACGTCAACACATATAGTTACTTGAATTTATATTCTCGAACTAAAACATATTATAGCGGACCTCGCTCGTTTTCAAACAAAATGTAGACAAACTCAAATTATCCAGAAATATTATCACAAAAGCATTTTATATTTTACCCAACTTGTATCCAAATCAAATTTATATTAAAACATAAACGAACTCAAATTTACACCGACACGCACATAAAAATAAGGATGTAATACAATAGGTAAACACAAATCATAAAAATAAGGATGTAATATAATAGGTAAACACAAATTAAGATTGTGAAACTCGAGATGGTCAAAGTGACATATCTCAAAGTTTTATAAAATGACAATTAAAGAAAGTTAAGGGCCTGTTTTGGCCGTTAGCAAAATTTCTTGCCTTTTTAGGTTAAGTAAATATATAACATATGCTAAGATAACTTTTTATTATTTAATCATACCAATATGGGTAATAAAACATTGCAAGGGATAATTCTTTAGTGCTTTGTATTTAAAGTCTCAGCTTCAGGATGGATAGTATCTTATACATTTTAGGTTGTAATACATTCTACATCCATTTGCTTTTGTTAAATGTATGTATATATAATTACTAAATAGTAATTTTAAATAAAACTTTATCTGCTATATCCTTTCATGTCTAATGAATCTAAATAGTTAATTATTAGGGAAATTTTAAATTAAAAGTATTTTAAAACTAAAATATAATAAGTAATCTAAACCATCTATTTTTATAGATAAAAATTTGTTAGAGTGTTATTTTAGTAATATCCACTTTTATTGACTCTTTGCAAATTCCTTCATTTTTATTAAACGTTTATGTACGACATTATTTTTTTACAAAATTTACACAAAAAAACAAGTGTTTTCTTATCTATAAAAACAATGACAAAATAAACAAATTGATCTAAAATGTAAAACACAATGATTAATACACATAACAAATGATGTGCAATGTATGACACAATAAACATATAAGACACAATAAGCTAATATATCTTATACAATAAGCTGATATTTTAACATAATGGTCAAAATGCCGCTTCTTTAAAACAGTAAAATGACATGTGTCAAGCCCACAATACTTCTTAGACGTTTTAGATTAAACATCCTTTTTACTATAACGCTACCCTAATTATAACGTTTAAGTACTTTTACATGTTTCTTCTTCTTAAGATCATAAATCATATATTTTTCAAAGCATAAAATCAATTACATATTTTCCAAACCTTAGATACATATATATATAGAGAGAGAGAGAGATAGATAGAGAGAGAGAGAGATAGAGATAGAGAGAGATATAGAGATAGAGAGAGAGAGAGAGAGATAGAGAGAGAGAGAGAGATAGAGAGAGAGAGAGAGACAGAGAGAGATAGAGAGAGATAGAGAGACACATATAGAGAGAGATAGATATAGATCATATATAGAGAGATATATATATATATATATATTAGATAGATATATATATATATATATATATCTATATGTATATATATATATCTATCTATATATATGTCTATATATATATATATATATAATATATATATATATATATATATATATATATATATATATATATATGCGTGTGTGTATATTACATATTTTTCTATTTCATTAAAACTAATATATCATATGACCATTTTATCTTGCTTGTACTATAGGAGTTTTTATGTATTGATGTTTTGTTATTATAATTATTTAAGACTACAACAATTGTGTTTTGTATTTGGAGATATAACATTAATATCAATGATTATTGTTTAGAAATGAAGTTTTAAACTTTTGTTTTTGGTGTTGTATTTTATTATTTTTATGTATATAGAAAACTCGAATTTGAGAAAATATATGATTGATATTCTTAGGAAGGGTTATGTGTAAATATAACTTAACAAAACATGGATACAATAATCGTTTAATAAATAATTTTAAAAAGCGGGTAATATGTAATATTATGTTCTAGATAGTGAAAATATGTAATTTATTTTTTAAGTTGGGTAAATATATAATTAATGAGTTTAAGAAGGGATAATATGTTAAACCTAATAACTAATTATAAAACTTTACATATCTAACACTCGTAGAATTTCTAGAATTTGGCCATTATATTATATTTCAAATTATAAACAAAGCAAATTTACTTTAAAACTTCATATGAAAAAAAAATAGTCTAAATTTGTTTCTTGTGAAAGGAAGCCATTGTTTTTTTGGATGAATGCACGGATGCATGCATGATGGAAGGAATATATAGGACCTTTCATTGGTAGTTATTAAACTCATTTTTCTGTGAAATTATCAGTAAACATCCGATACTTACATACTTATTTATTATATACGTGGATACTATCTATTTAAATAAGTTTACATATGTGTATGTCATGTCTGTTTTCCGTTAGCATGAACGTCGCCTTGTCAGTTTCTAACGCATCATATACAACTTTATATCATTTAGTATTTTAATTAATTTGCACATTTTGAAACTACTTCATCAAACATAGTTTGTGTTTATTCTTCAGTTAAAAGTGACTAGTAGGAATGCCCGCGCGTTGCAGCGGGTGACGCACTTTATGTTAGGCAGCTTGTGTGGCATTCTTAACGTACAATTCCCCTTCAAACTATGATTTACTAAAAAAACTTGGTAAATAGCTAACAGGTTAATACCTGAAAGCATTAGTCTTAAGCAAACATAACCATTACATAATTACATGGACCACATAATTAAAAATAGTATCTCACAGACTATGTAAGTTTTATCTATTTAATACATAAAATATTTTCATCATGTATCATATTACTTTCGAGAAGTAATCCTACTCAAACTCAAACAAATGGCTAAATGAGCACATGGGGCAACACAATAAGCAATAAAAACATATTTTGAGGTTTTAATCCAAAATCTTTATATTAAAAATCAAATTGCGTGAATCAACCTCTTGAGTACTCGTAATGGAATAACAATAACATCAAGATCACCTACAACCCCACCAACTACAGCCAGTTGGTATTCAATTGTACATGCTACTATGACTATCATATAAAACTTGAAAAAAACATAGAAGCTACTATTCATATGTTTTCTTAGCATCAGTTGCAAATGGTTTCTACCATTAGCTGGGGAATCGTTGTTAGTATATTTAGATGTTTTATTTTTCTATAGGGTCCAAGTTAAGTTATCTTTCTCAACCGAAATTGACTATCCCAGAAGCCTTGAAGACCTTTAAATATCTGCAATACCACAAGCATAAATTGTAAGATCAAGAAAATTTATGAAGTTACATGAATTAAAGATATATTTTGGGAGCCTTTCAGCAAAGTAAATCCATATGACTTTATTAAATAAATTCATAACAAAAGATCAAAGATAAACAAAACCCACCTCAAATCATCAGTTATGTGCACAATATTTTTTTTCATATTTTATAACCTATGATCCTACAATGTCTCACATGATGAACAACACCCTAAAGATCTTATATTATGGTGTGTTGAAAACTATTAGAAATACTAAAAATGACATCCATTGCAACTCATTAGCCAGTTGCATTAACTCATATATCATATATAAGTGAAAGAAACTGTTACAAATTGAAGAATTAAGCTCACACATCTTTAACATGAACATAGTTCAATGTGAAGGTGGCCCATATTCCAGGTGTAACAACATGTTTTAACTTTGTAGTAAACCAAACATTGTTTCAGTTCCAAAACTAAGATAATTTAAGGTTCAAGTTGCTCTTTACACGCATATAGTTAGGGAGTGGACTACTATATAAAGGTGGCCATGTTAATCTTTTATAACTACGTATGAAAAATTAACTGAAAAGCTGAAACACATATAACAACAATTTTGAACATCTATTTCTAAATAACCAAATAGACCAGCAATCTTAGTGCTAACCTCAAAGCAATGCATCATGTAGCAGTGGTCTGAGTTGCTTCCAGTATTGGTGTTCCCCAACTACCTGTTTATGACATCAACATTGTTGTAACATTTAACAGTTTCATATAAAAGCTTGAAAGAAGTAGTGATGCTCGTAACATTTAATAGTTTCATACGAGAGCGGGAAAGAAGTAGTGCTAATAAACTATATCAAGAGATATATGAACGCAAACAAAGTAAAATAGTGGGTTACTTATAGTTGCAAATGCTAATAGTTTTAAAAGAAAAAAACAATTTCAACTCAGTTTTTAAGCAAACAACAAAAGTAAAGTTAAAGTCGAAACTAACATATTGCTGCTGAAGATTCTTGAACTTAAGGAGTTAAATAATTTTGGCTGGTGCTATGGAAATTAGATGTGCATGAATGAATAAGAAACTGTTATCAATTTCTTTACTCCAATATTTACGAAAACAAATAGAAAAGTAAAATCGTGTCAAAAATTTCAAGTACAAACTGCAGTTCAATTCATCAAAGTTCTTAAGTAGTTAATAAAAAATCTTAAACAACCAAGCAACAAACAGAATTTTACCTGATGTAAATTGTACAAAGAAAAATGTTTTAGTTTAGTTAAACTACTTGAACATGTTACTATAGGAAATCACATATGTAAAAGAATTGGGTAGTAAGATCCTTCACATACAAACTATGTAAATAATTAGTTCTTGTCTACGGAAATTATACCTCAATATGAAATTTGGTTTCACTTTGAAAATGATCTTTAAAAAAAACTTAAATTAGCACATGTGAGATATAATAACTTCAATTCCATTCTCAAAAAGAGGTCCAAGCAAGGTACCTTTCTCTAAAGGATCCCTAATTTTTGACTTGTTTTCTGGCTTTTGAAAGCAAAGAACATTAAGAAACCTTAGTGAAAATATATGACCGAGCATGTTAATAAATGTCGAAATATGAAATTATGGCTTTTGAAAACTAAGAACATTAACAATTAGCTTTAGTGAAAATAAATGACTGAGCATGTAAATAAATGTCTGATATGAACTTAATCTGCATATACAAACTTAGAAAACTTCCCTAACTGAAATTATTTATCAAGAATCTTAATCTACGTAAGATTTATAAAATGATCAACAAACCTTTTATAAAGTTTACATATTTTTAGTCATTTGATTAGTTATTATCAAATTTTAACAGTATTTGAGCACCAACTAACATACATAGGAAACAAACCTCTATAGTTTATATATGATTTTTTTTGTTTCAAATCAAATGCAGGTTGAATTTCTCGATTGAAAATAAATTAAAACTCATCAAACAATAAAATTTAGTAAATAAAACCATCTACATGTTCCAAGAGAACAATTCCTTTATCACCTTTCCCTTTGTATGATCAGAAAAAGTTAATCTTTTAGATCACCTGATCCAAAATTGGATAATCAACTAAAAGCTGGATCTTTGATAAATTACCATATGGAAGTACATAGAAGATTAGTTGTATATATAATTAACACACATCTACACATATACTACGGATGTCTTAGCCTACATATAAAGTTCATCTAATATAATTGTCACTACATTTGCATACACAAAATGAATTACAGCTTCTCTACTTTAATTTTTACAAACAATCATGAACTTCTCTAAAATATAATTACTATGCAGATTTTAATATCTATATGGCTGTATATCAAAACTTCATATAGATAGCGAACCAAAATAAATATTCAAACTATACATGTTAAAAAGGTGGCTAGTCATATCACAATGTTACTTTAACAAACAATGATGAAGCTCCTCCGACACATGATTAGTTGGGCACATTTCAAAATGTTACTTTATGTAGGTTATTCTGATAATTTCTTTACTATGTTGTATGAAAATATAAAAACAATAGTCAGAATGACATGCAAAAATGTTGGTAAGAAATTATGTATGAAGCTAATAACTTTGTAGGAGCTTTCAAAATTAACATGGGATTGTTCCTAAAAAATCAAAGGTCAAACATAAAACAAATATCAAATAAACTATTGATGACAATGTGTCAAAACATACCAAGTAAGATTGACAGATGGCCTGACGGTCTCAAGCTTCATAACCCGATTAATAAATAGAACACTTGTTTATAATACTTTCAACCCGATTGTCCCGCTATACATAACATGAAGTAAGAACAACTGAACAAACTCACCTTCACAATCGGCTTCCTCCACAATTGATTAGTCTTGAGAATTGTAAAACAAACATGTAACTCCTTAGCATTGTTCTTTATGTCTGGAAATTATATCTTCCCTTGTTTCACCACACGCTCATTGGTTTCAAATTTTGAAAAGCTTTTGTAAGCTCCTGTTTTTTGTTCCTCACAAATTTTCAGTCATCATGTACACAAATTTATCAAAATTAATTGCACTGCTCCAATCTTTGTCTACCTGTGCTATCATTTATTAATTTGCTGATTTTTTTAAATACATAATAAAATGCAATTTGAAAGTAGAGTTTGAAACTTAAAATTTATTAACATAATATCTGAATGAATATCATTGGCATCTCAAGTCTGTCAAAAGCTTAGTTCCGAAACTCCTAGAAACCCCTGATGCAATTGGGTTTATAAACATGGGTCAATCCAAACTAAACATCGACATTTTAACCTTTGATTTGTATTTTTTTTCTAATATTAAACAAAAGGAACGGACAAAAAAAGAAATAGATCTAATAATTTCCAGTTTTAATAACTCTAAAATCAAAATGAATATGAAACCTTATACAAACCCTAACTTCCAAATCTATTCATCTTCTTTCTTTTTAGGGCAAAATTACAAACATAAAAATAGTAGAAAATAGCAATGATGAAATTCAGAAAGACTAAACCCAAATGAAAGAGAGGTGTTGTAAACTAATTGGAATTACACAAGATTGATCAAACAATAAGAAGTTCTTGTATGATTGTATTGAAAGAATCAGATACGATTACAAAGAAAAGTCCATCCATCAATGAACCCTAACACTCTATTTATCCCCCAAATTGGACCGTTAACAACCGTTAACTAGTTTACCCAATTTGACACATTACACCCTTTAACTATTGTCACTAATACAAATACAAACAAGAAGCAGCAAGTTACAGAAATAACCCTTGAACTTGCAGACATTAACCTTTAACCCCACAATTCTCCACCTTTAAAGTCAATGACTTGACTTCATCCAATTCCCAATCCTGAAATACAAAAATCAAACTTGGAACCAGGTAGAACTTTAGTGACATATGTGCAAGATTGCTTTCTGTACTAATTTACTCAACCATTACTTCTTTGGCACTAATCACATCCTGGATAAAATGATATTTTACCTTGATATGCTTAATTCTATCATTGATCTTAGCATTCTTGGTTAATTGCACAGCCCCTTGATTATCACACATAATCACTGCACCATTATCACTTATGCCCAAATCAGCTACAATTCCTCGTAGCCACAATGCTTCCTTTACAGCCTCTCCTAAGGCTATATATTCAGCCTCAGTAGTCGAGAGTGCTACAACTGACTGCAACTGCACTTTCCAGCTAACAGTACTCCCCAACACCTTGAAAACATACCCAGTAACTGATCGACTATTATCAGGATCCTTTGCATAATCAGCATTAACATATCCTTCAATAGATTTACTAGTATCCCAACCATTCTTACCAAAAATTAAACCATAATTTTTAGTACCTTGAAGATACCTCATAACCCACTTAACAGCATTCCAATAGGCCTTACCAGGTGCTGCTACATATCTACTTATCAGGCTAGCAGCATAGGCCAAATCTGGCCTTGTACACACCATTAAGTACATGAGACTGCCAACACAATTTGCATATGGAACTTTAGCCATATATCTCTCTTCATCTTCATTTTGAGAAGAGTCCTATGAGGACAACTTGAAATGTGCAGCCAAAGGAGTCTTAACTGCCTTACACCCTTCCATAGTGTAATTCCTCAAAAGCTTATCTACATAAGACTTCTGATACAACCACAGCAACCTTTGTCTTCTACACCTCTTTATTTCCATCCCAAGTATCTTCTTAGCCTCACCCAACTCCTTCATTTCAAACTCTGACATCAGCAATTTCTTCACCCTCTCTATCTCCACCTTGTCTTTGCAAGCTAACAACATGTCATCAACATACAACAATAGGTATACATAATTCCCATTTGTACCCTCCTTATGATACACACAACTATCAAAGGAGCTTCTGAGAAACCCATGATTTACCATAAAATCATCAAACCTTTTATACCATTGTCTAGGGGCTTGCTTAAGACCATATAAAGATCTTTTCAACAAGCAAACTTTATCCTCATTACCAGCTTTAATGAACACCCTTGGTTGAGACATATAAATGTTTTCATCTAAATAGCCATGCAAAAAGGTTGTTTTAACATCTAACTGCTCTAATTCCAAATCAAAAGCAGCAGTTATAGACAATATAATCCTAATAGATGTATGCCTTACCACAGGTGAGAAAATGTCAGTATAATCAATCCCAGCTACCTGTGTAAACCCTTTAGCCACCAACCTGGCCTTGAACCTAGGCTTATCACTCCCTGGCAATCCATCCTTTATCTTGTAAAGCCACTTACATGACACCAACTTTCTAATCTGGAGGCTTATCAACCAGCTCCCATGTGTCATTCTTCATCAATGAAGCCATCTCATCTTCCATGGCCTCTTGCCACAGATCCTTTTCCTCTGATCTAACTGCCTTATCATAATGAAGTGGCTCAAAGATGCTCTCTTGCTCTGCAATGCTAAAGGCAACAGCAGACAAGTGACTTTCATCTCTATACCTCAAAGGCTGCACTATAGTTCTTTTAGTTCTCCCTTTGGCAATACTATAGCTGCTTCTTGATAATGATGCTTCACTTGCTCTGGATCTCCCTTCTTCATCTGCTTCAACTTGAACACCTTTATTTAGATTCCCTTCGGAAGACCACCTCAAAGTGAACCCTCTCATGACTAGGGCTCCCTTCTGAGATACTTGTTCTCTTCCAAAGAAAATTTGGTTCCTTCCGAAGTATACTTTTTCTCTTCCGAAGTATATTTACCATCTTCCGAAGTATATCTTCTAGCTACTTAAGCATATCTATCATCTTCCGAAGCCAACTTCTTTTCTTCCGAAGCAAACTTAGTATCTTCCGAAGCCAATTTGTTTCCAACCACATCTTTATAAAAGGTATTCTCTTGAAATTCCACATTTCTGCTCACAATCACCTTAGGACTACCTTCATCCAATCTCCATAACCGGTATCCCTTCACACCTTCAGGATATCCAAGCATGATACACTTTTGAGCTCTAGCACCAAGCTTATCTTGACTTATATGAGCATAAGCCACATATCCCACTACCCTCAAGCTACTACAATCTGGTTTTGCTCATGACCAGACTTCCATTGGGGTTCTCATATTCAGAGCTCTAGAAGGTGACCTACTTATCAAATAAGCAGCAGTGCTTACCAACTCTCCCCAAAAGCACTTTGGTAACCCAGAGTTTAATCTCATGCACCTCACTCTTTCTAAAAGAGTCCTGTTCATCCTCTCAGCGAACCCATTCTGCTGAGGTGTACCAAGAATGGTCAAGTGCCTAGCTATACCATTGTTCTTACAGATTGATCAAATTCTTTGTTGCAGAACTCTAACCCATTATCAGTTCTCAACTTTTTCTCCTTCCTTTCTGTTTGAGTTTCCACAAGCTTCTTCCATTCTACAAACATCAGGTAGGCATCACTCTGGTGCTTGAGTACATACACCCACACCCTTCTAGAAAAATCATCAATAATGGATATAAAGTACCTTGCTCCTCCCAAAGAATTCACCCTTGCAGAACCCCACAAATTTGAATGTACATAATCCAAGATCCCTTTAGTAACATGCTTACCCTTGTTGAACTTTACTCTACTATTCTTTTCCATGACACAAGTCTCACAGAAACCAACATCATTAACCCTGAAATTGTCAATGATGTCTTGTTTCCTTAACTCCTCCAGCCCCTGACTGCTCAAATGACCAAATCTTCTGTGCCACAAGGTGGACTTATCAATGTCAGACTGCACCAATGACACCTCATTGGTCAATATCTTCCCATCTAACACATAAGTATTGTTGTTCCTCCTTGTTCCTGTGAGAACCACCAATGACCCTGTGATCACTTTAACCTTTCCATCCTTCAGACTCACATGATGCTTATTCCTCTCAAAAGTGCCTAGAGACAACAAGCTTCTTTTGAGACTTGGAACATACTTGACATCATGAATTTCTACTTCAGATCCATTAGTTAACTTGAATGTTACTGAGCCACTTTCTTGGATTCTACATGGCCTGTTGTCCCCCAACTTGACTTCTCCTAGATCAGATGACATATAATTCTTTAAACATGACTTGATTGGGGTCATGTGGAAAGAACACCCTGAGTCTAGTATCCAATGTTCTAGCTCTTCTTCATTGGTGACACATATCATATCTGCACTATCATATCCATCTGATGAGTCATCCTTTTGACTAGATGACTTAGAGTGGCTGGATTCACCTCTTCTTTGTTTCCACTCTGGACAGTCTCTTTTGAGATGATTCTCAGAATTGCAGACAAAGCACTTCCTCTTGTATCTTGACTTAGACCTTGTAGTCTTCCTGTTCTTGTTTGTACGATGCTCTGATCTTCCTCTTCCTACCTCAATTCTTCATTTGACAAACAACCCATCTCCACCTTCTTCTTTAAAATCAGATCTTCGCTTCAACTCCTTTGAGTTGAGAGCAGCCAATACCTCATCCATTGAAAGTGTGTCTCTCCCATACATGAGTGTTTCCACAAAGTGTTCATAACTGTGAGGCAATGAGGTCAAGAACAGTATTGCTTATCTTCATCTTCTATTTTCACCTTAATGTTCTCAAGATCAAGAATGAGTTTGTTAAACTCATCTGTATGATCTTCTAATGACTTGCCAGATCCCATACCAAACGTGTAGAGCCGCTTCTTCAAGTACAATCAATTGGCCAGCGACTTGGTCATGTATAAAGACTCGAGTTTAGACCATACTCCAGCTATCGTGGTCTCCTTAGATACTTCTCTAAGAACTCAATCACCAAGACTCAATATGATTGCATTATGAGCCTCTCCATCATGTCTTTGTGTTTGAATTCAACATCTTTCTTCTCTTTCTCTGTGGCATCAGTTGGTATTACCGCATTGCCCCCTTTCAGTGCATCAACAACTCCTTGATGAACCAGCAGTGCTCTCATCTTCAACCTCCACAGACCGAAATCATTTCTCCCATCAAACTTCTCCAAATCAAACTTGGTCGACACCATCTTGCCACTCCAATTCTTGTTCCGTCGATTTGATCACGAGATCTATCGAGGCGAGCCTGAGCTCTGATACCAATTGTTGTAAACTAATTGGAATTACACAAAGATTGACCAAACAATAAGAAGTTCGTGTATGATTGTATTGAAAGATCAAATATGATTACAAAGAAAAGTCCATCCATCAATGAACCCTAACACTCTATTTATCCCCCAAATTGGACCGTTAACTAGTTTACCCAATTTGACACATTACACCCTTCAACTATTGTCACTAATACAAATACAAACAAGAAGCAACAAGTTACAGAAATAACCCTTGAACTTGCAGACATTGACCTTTAACCCCACAAGAGGAATGACAGATGAGATGAGAGGAGGAGAATTCGTAATCCTACCTGAGAAAATAGAGACCCACTCGCATCTGGGCAGTCCTGAATCGCATTTGCAAGCATAAATACAGGTGGGGAATCTGTAAACGGAGCTAGCTATTGAATGGCGCCTTCAATTCGTTGGTTCAGTTGCACATAGGAGCCTTCAATTTGCTGCTTCAGTTCCACAAGCTTTTAATTCGCTCCTTCAATTCGCAAGTGGAGTGGCTGGGGAAGGTAACAAGGAGGGGTGAAGGCGAACCGCCGGTGTCTTGAATTGCTGCAATGGGAGTTACCTGCAAGCATTTGATGTCGTTCATAGGAGTGGCCGGTGAGGGAAGAAGACTAAGAGGCGCGTCTTACAGCCTAGCTGAAATTACTAATTTGTCCATAGGTTATGTATTATATAGTAGTAAAGATAGTTCAATAGATGGCAGATTTGATAAAAACCAATTAATTTATAATATTTATAAGATATGATTTATAAACATATTGTTTAGTTAATTTAAAACTAATCACAAGACTGATTTTATTAGTGCAGGTGGGCTGGTTTTTTATGTCAAGTGGGCGAGTTTAGTGGGACGATGCTGTTGAACTCGAGTCAATAGAGATGACTCCCAAAATATATATTAAATAGGAGGTGTGAATTTAGTCGTGGTCAATGGAGATGACTACATGAGTGATTAGGGGTGTCCAAAATACCCGAACACGAATAACCTGATCCGACCCGAACCCGAATAAGCTAGATAGGGTCGGGTTAATCGAGTTAAAAAATATTATTCGGGTTAGTCGGGTTAACCCGAATAACCCAAATCCTTATTAGGGTCGAGTTTTAGGTGTATTTTAAAATATATAGCCTTATTCGGGTTAACCCGAATCCTATTTTTAGTTATGCATATATATTCTTTTACAGAATTCAAAATAATACTAAAAGATAACTGAATCATGTTTCTATATTATTGAATACTTGAATCTCAAAAACATAAACTTAGCCCATTTCATAATATTGAAAGTGTCCAGTAAATATGTAGATTTCTTTAACTTATTATTAATATCTTTTTTAATATAGCATCGTGATGTAAATTTATTAAAATATTTATTTATGTAGATTTGATAAAAGAAGAAGAGGTTACAAGATTATAATTTGAAGATTGAAGATTAAATTTTGAATTTGTTTGTGATTTCGTTGATCATGAATTTGAGACCTTAACTTTTGAATGTTTGATTATGAACTACTATGAATTATGTTTGAGTTTGAGACCTTAACCCAATCAGCCCGACCCGACTAACCCGAAACCCGACTAACCCGAACCTGACAAACCCGAACCTTAATAGGGTCAGGTTACGGGTTAGCTTTTTAATTTAAAAAGCCCGATTAACCCGACCCAATTAACCCTTAATAGGGTCGGGTTGACCCGAACAACATCCCTACTAGTGATTACAAAAACAGCCATCCGAAGTGTGAATTAGTCATGGGGATTGTCCCAGTGATTTTGCGTTGGTCTCTTGTGGCTTTATAGCCGAGATACAACAACTAGTAAAACACCAATGTTGTAAAAGTGATTTGTTGTGTTGATTGTGCGTATTAGAGTTACAAAAACAAAGTATATCACACGTATAGTCAAGTATATGTAGGGTCTAGGTAATAGTGTTACAAGAGATTGTTATATATAATAACCATATTTACACTATCTACCCTCTATATAGATCTTAATTACAATTGTTCTAATATTCACTCGTAAGCTACGCAGAACGTAAGAACACAAATCTTTGAGTTGGCAGCGGCTTTGTGAAGATGTCTGTGATCTGATCATCTGTCGAAATAAATTGAACTTTGATTTTAACTTGAGACTTCATCTTTTTGCTTTTGAATTTTGATCCGTTGCTTGTGTGGTTTGATCTTTTGCTAATGTAAGTTCATTCATGATTGATTAGTTTTAAAAAAAAAACATGTACTAAACACGCTTTGTTTTACAGGGTTAGCATTATAAAAAAGTTTATCTTTAAAAAATCGAGTGTTCTAATCTTTAAAAATATTTACTTCCTTATCATTATCTCCCTTAGAAACAAATCTGCTCTTGAAATCACTAATCAAGTCAGATTTGTTTTTTTTGACTCATTTGTTTATTCTTAAGTTTGTTTTCATTGTATCAAATTTTGGCCTTTAGTTTATAGACTTTGATAAAGTTTTTGAACAAGATGGTTTGAAATTAAAAAAAAAAACTTTTTCATTCAACATTTCCTTCAAAGTATAAGATGTTTTTCATCATTCTGTTGAGTTAAATCGGTTTTAGTACATTTTTTGTCATGTAAATTTAATTGTAATTGATAAATTGTTTTGTTAAGTTCATCAGTTTTATCCTAATAAACCTTTTCATCTTATTTATATTTTCTACTTAAGTATTGAAGTTTTTTAATTTCTAAAATCAGATTTCATTGTAAGCTCAATACCATTAAACTTTCTCACCATAGTTTGAAGAATAAAGATCTTTATATACCTCTGCTTGAGTTGTGGAAGATTCAGATGTGTCTGGCACTACATTCACCATGAGTGCTTTAAAAGCTTGATCTTTCATAATCTGTTCGACTAGCACAAATATTATTTTCCGATCATACATGAATGCATTTAATAATCTTTAATTAAATGTGTCGATTATTGCACAAACCTTCACGTAATGGTAATTTGGTGGATTGCCTGATCACACATGAGTCTGTCCTCAAAAGTTAGTGATTTATTAAAAAGGCTTTCAAACAATATATAATTGACATGAAATTATATATTATGTGATTAAATGTGTAGCTTGATTGTTAAAATTAGGAATTTGAGGACATTTACACATTATTGCGCATTTTCGGAATTTATAGTCTAATTATTATAATAATGGCTTCAAACCAACGTTTTCACGACCGGACCGGACCAGCTGGTTGGACCAGTTCAGTCGGGGTCACCGGCTGCCCGCTCATGCATGTCATAACCATTATTGAAATAACTGACCAGTTCTGGCGGTCGTCAGTCAAACAAGGTGGCAAGAACTACTGCCAAACCGGATCTAAGGTAGCAGAATTTGACGATGCGGTAATTTTACTTGTTTGCGATGGAAGAAGGTCGATATTGTGTGAGACATTGATAGGATTATGCTATGATCATAGATCTTAGAGGTAGAAGAAAACATGGCATCGATGTTGTCGACAGTGGTGGTGAGTGATGGTGGTGAGCGGTGGTGTTATTGATTGTGATGGTCACTAACTCATTTTGATCTACAATGCGACGGTCGTTGTGGTCTTGACAATGAATTAGAGGAAAATTATTCAATGTTAGAAACTTTGAGATGTGAATGATAGTAGTTGTGCAAGGAAAAAAGATTAATGTGTGCATTTTTTAGATCTAGGGTTAAGAAAATGTTGCATTTACATCCCTTTAGAAATAATACTTTAACATAGCCATCAAGATAATTTGTCTATTTTGCAAAATATACAAATTATTTACAATATCAACAGCTTCTTAAATCTGGTTCGAATGATCCAACCAGCCAACTGCTAAGATAACAAGTTTGTTGTACGGTCTTGTTTTAAGAAATTGCTTCAAATTAATAAAATAAATATTATTTCTTGTATATGGTGTTTATTTGATATAATATGATTGTTTTATGGTTTTGGTTATGAAAATTTCAATCGCGTGACGTTTAAACAGTTTATAAAAATAGAGCGGTGTGAATCCAAGGAACGCAACCAGGACTTATCGGTGTTAATAGGGAATCAAGTTAATGTTTGCGGAATTAACATTAACCTTGGTTTAATTGTTTAATAAATAAAAATCAAATATAATGATAAATGAGTATGACGAACACAATGAAAATAACACAATTAATAAGCAAAAAGGATATGATTCAAACGTATTTCATTAAATTGATTAATGATTACAGATGAATAAATAATGAACAATAAATGCTTCAAACGTGTTGATGTTGATGTGACGGCTGCTAGGGTTTATGTTTGTGTGAATTGATGTGATGTTTTGGGTTTGCCGTATTGTTGCTTGGTTGTTTGTGTTCGTGTGTCGTCCATTGATGTGAAACCTAGGATCCATATTCATAGGCACATGTGTTTCGGTTAAGGAAACACCGGATCTCTTGGGATTCGCACAACTGTATTGTTGACTTGTTGACTTGTAACACTTGCATTATTTAAATACAAGTGTTTGGACTCCGCAGCTGCATAGTCTTCCGTAGGTGTTTGTTCTTCCGAAGGTATTCAGTCTTCCGAAGGTGTTTGCTCATCCGCAGGAGTCTTCACTTGAACTCTTTGATTGACTTCACTTGAACTCCAAAGCTGATTGTCCATCCGCAGATGATCTTCGGATGTATGATACTTGTAAAACACATATCTACGGAAGAGCAAAATGTTCATCCGTAGATGTTTCTTACACTTAGCCAATTTCAGTAATTGACCAAGAATAATGTTTGTACCTGCAACCATACACAGATCAACACACATATGGGTTAACCTATATACACAATGCATACACAAAATAATGAATTATAATCATTCATTACAAGTATTGATTAAAGTTCTAAGCCTATACAAAATGATCTAGATCTATTGTTCCTAGATCTAACAATACTCCCCCTTAGGCTTAGATACTTCTAATCAGTTCTTCAAGACTGAAAGCTCCTTCAATCTTGACACCATCTTCTTGTTGAAATAAAATACTGCATCCTTTTGATCATCGTATTTGTACTTGATCTCCATTCTGCATATCCTTTGAAGAGTCTCAAAACTTAGTCCCAAAATGTCCTCTTCAGTTGTTAGAGTTTCCACCATACTTTGATTGTGAACTATTTCAAGTACATCTTCTTATGAGATTCGTAGTTCTGATACTTCTTCAATGTCAGCTCCTTTCAGTAGCCCAGCATCATGTCTTCTTCTTTTGTATGCTTTAGCATGTAGTTTATCCACCACTTGAATCATATGAAAATATAAGCATAAATCATTCTGTGCTCTTTCATCAGATAGCTTTGGGAAGAATTTGTCATGCAAGTATGATGTGTAGCTGGGGTGTAGCAGCTTGATCTCCACTAGATCAAAGATTCTCATCTTCTTTGCTTTCTTTTCTTCTGCATTCCTCAACAGCACCAATTCTTTGGTTTTTTCAACATATCCCCATTCTGTTATGGGATATGTATATTGATTTCCATCAAATCTTTTAATGACTGCTGTATTTTTGTTGTTGTATCCAACCCTCTTCAAAAGCTCATCATCTATCAATGTAGAGGAGTTGGTTCTTGATCTTTTCACCCTTTCCATTCTTTTCTTATGCTCAGCATCTTCTCTTCTTACTTCCTTCAGTACATCATCTTTGAATTTGGTATTTAGTCTTCCTACTGACACAGAGAAGTCTCTTCCTCTAGAGTAAATTGGGTAATTAGTGATAATTAAGCTCTGTAGATCCTTGATGTCACTTTCAGGCAGGTACAATACTTGTTCTATATCATGGAGGTATTCAATTCTTCCAGATGTCCTCTTGATGATTGCACAATCCCAGTCTGGATCATATTTCCAGGCCATAATCTTGTTTTCTTCCACAAACTGGGAGCTGTGATGTGATTATACATCTCTATCAGTGTAGATTTTTGTTCAGTGATTTCCCTGACTGTTGTTCCTAGAGGCCATACTTTGCCAGGGATAACTGTCCTAGGCTCTTAGATCAGTTTCTCTTTCCATTTGTGTTGATCTTTAGATTCAACAGTTATAGGATCAGCAGGGAGTTTGCTTTGTTGCTCATAGGATGGGTTTGGAGCTTCAGTTCTGAATCTCACTCCTGTGTCAAGCTCAACAGCCATTACATGTTCCATCATCCTCCTAAGTTCACCAACTTTTCTTCCCTTAAGCTCATGTGCCTTGTAGTTGTGACCCTGTAGCCAACAGATCATATTGTACTTGCTAAGCTTTGCTGTGTCACAGTGGCCTAGATCTTTCTTGATTTTCTGAATGGCTTGAAATGTTGTGAATGCTTCATAGTCACAATTAGGGATCATGAATCTAGCCAGCTCAAACTCTTTCAGCATATCTTTCATCTCACTTGTGCTCATCCTTTCTACCATGTCATACGAAAAGCCATGATTTATTAGGGTCATAAACATTGAGGATTCAGGCCTTTCTTCCAGTATGTCTTTGGTGGTCAGCAATTCATCAACTTTTGATTCTTTGTCTGTTTTGGGAGATTCATCCTTTGTGAGCTCATTCCATTCAGCATCACTCTCAGCTTCATCATGAGTTACTGGCTTTGAAGTTGATACATCCATTGAAGGAGTGTGCTCAGGTGATGTAGGCCTTGATCTTTTGGGAGAATCTTTACTTCAATCACTTCCTTCATAGCAGGACCCAAGTACTTCCTTTTTCTTGAATATTGAATGATTGGCATTGAAGCTTCACTAGATTCTTTTGTTTGTTTTAAAGCAGGAGCATTAGTTTCAATTTCCTTTATCTGTTTTCTTAGTCTTTCAATCTCCTCATCCTTTCTTTTCAGCTGAGCCAATTGTTCTTGTAGAGTCTTGTTAGCTTTGTTGCTCTCCAACATAAACTTTTCTTTTTCAGCATTCTGATGTGCAATTGACTCTTTTTGTTCTCTTACAAGATCATGTAGAGCATCAATGATTTCATTGATTTCTTGTATATTTTCTTGCAAGCCTTTCATACTTTCATTCGTTCATTAATGCATGCATTCATTCGTCACGTTTCTCTTTTCATTATCTTCCACTTTACGTTACATAATACTTTCATTTCATTCATTAACATTCAACGTAAGGCCACGGGAAAATAACCACACAAATTAAGGAACACCAACATAAACATACAAACATCGCCATGCACGACACCATCATACATACATAACATACATCATACATACCATCATGCATAAACATCAATCATACATCATCAACATGCCCATCATAACGTCCATGACCCCAAAGGCAACTTACACGGACCTCCGGGAACCTCCCTAGTCAAAACCCACATCTCCACTTTCCCTCGAAAGTCAGAAAATAAACTATGCTCTTTTGGGCGTAGGGCCTTATTTGGGCATATGGACACCCTTCAGTCGCATGGCCTCCCAGGCGACTGGACACTTAGGCAAATGAACATCAGGCGAATGAACTCTAGGCGTATGGACTCTCAGTCGCATAGCTTCCATGCGTATGGCCTTCAGTCGCATGACTTCAGGCGCATGGGCTTTAGTCGCTAACCTTCGTGCGTATGAACCTCAGTCGCATGGCCTCCAGGCGCATGGACCTCAGTCGTATAACCTTCAATCGCATGCCTTACAGGCACATGAACTTCAGTTGCATGACTTCCATGCGTATGGACCTCAGTCGCATGGCACCCATGCGCATGGACCTTAGTCGCATGCCTTTTGGCCGTATGGCCTCCAGTCGCATGCCATTCAGACGCATGGACCTCCAGTCGCATGAGCCCTAGCTGATGCAGAATGCAGTTCTTCCCAAACCCTAACTGTAATTTTTGGCCTCCAAGCCCTCTCAAACCTGTTCTAAGCTCAAATCAACCATCCTAAACCTTAGAAACACCTACCACAACACCATTCAAGCACAACCAAGCCCGAAATCAAGCCCCACCCGAATCACACACATACCCATACATATACATACGGGTTTTACACCCAAACAACCAAGAAATCGATTTTCAGATGTGTTCCAGCCCCAAATCAGTTGAAAACATGTAAAAGAGGGTCCTAGAACTCACATTAACAACCCCTTCAAGTAGAGCTTCAATCCAACCCGCTACACCTCAACCTTTACGCTTGATTCTTCAAAAACCCTAGGCTTTGCTCTTGCTCCTTTCTCTCCCTCTCTCTAGCCGAATGAAAAGGGGAGAATGAGGGGAGAATGGGCTGCCCTCCCCCTTTTATACCCCCACTCATTGAAGGGTTTTCCCGTTTTAGCAAGTTTGGTCCCTCGACTTTCGACTTTATTTCTTTTCTTTCTTTTGTCGGCTTCAAAGAAAATAACCGGGTGTTACAAGTCCACCCCCCTTATATAGGTTTCATCCCTGAAACCTGTTATTCGTTGAACAAGCGTGGGTAATGCTATCTCATCTCTTCTTCAGTCTCCCACGTAGACTCAGATCTCTTTCTGTGCTTCCACTGTACGCGCACAATTGGGACCACTTTATTCCTCAATCTCTTCTCTTTACGGTCGATGATTGCCACTAGTTGCTCCACATAATTGAGCCGTTCGTCTACCTCGATATCTTCCAGTGGGACAACCATATCTTCGTCTGCTAAACATTTCCTCAGATGAGATACATGGAACGTCGGGTGAATTCCACTTAACTCCTCTGGTAATTCTAGTCTATAGGCCACCTCCCCTACTCGAGCAATGATTCGGAAAGGCCCTATGTACCTTGGGCTCAACTTGCCCCGCTTTCTGAACCGAATGATACCCTTCCACCAATAATCTTTCTTCATGTTTTGATACATCTTCGTGGCACCGGGATGCATGGAGTATCGAGTCTTATGGGCTTCGTCCATAATCTTCCCACGTAGATCCCCAAAATGAGAAATCCACATTCGTCCGAATCGGGTTCTAACACCGAGCGTGTTTTCACCCATCTCCGCGACCGGACCTCTCATTCTTTCAGAGTTAAGATAATCTCTTTCAATGCCTTGTCTTGAAACTCCTTGACCTCCGTCATCACATTAGAGGTCGTAATCAATTGGTAAGCCTTCACCCGAATCGGCTCAGGTCTCTTTTTTCGGCTAAGGGCGTCTGCCACTACGTTGGCCTTGCCCGGATGGTAATGAATCTCGCCATGATAATCCTTTATGAGCCCTAACTATCGCCTCTGCCTCATATTCGAGTCCTTCTGCTCGAAGAAGTACCTCAAGCTTTTGTGGTCAGTGAATATGGTGCACTTCGTCCCATACAGGTAGTGTCCCCAAATCTTTAACGCGAAGACCACGGCTGCTAGCTCCAAATCATGAGTAGGATAGTTAACCTTATGAACTTTCAATTGTCGGATGCGTAAGCTATAACCTTTCCTCGCTGCATTATTACGCAACCCAACCCCGAGTAAGAAGCATCGGAATAGACCACCAAGTCCTCGCTTCCTTCGGGTAATGACAAGACAGGAGCTTGAGTCAGCCTTGCCTTTAGCTCCTCAAAAGCCTTCTCTTGATCTTGACCCCACACAAACTTCACATCCTTACGGGTCAACCTAGTCAATACACATCCTCATGCTTCCGTTCTCGGGACACTTACAACTGGTCAATCATCGCACATAAAACATATACTTACCTTAGCTTTAATAAACACTGTAGCGAAATCACTAAAACGACATTCCATTTCATCATAAAACTTTTGCAAAATAATACATCGTTATCAAATTACAAAATACTTGTTGCATTACATCACAAAAGCGTTATACATATGGATGCCATCCAAAATGAGCCGAGTAGCCGCCCCGTGCCATCCTCAGCAACATTACCTGCCAACTGGAAACACATAAAAGTCAGGGTTGCTGAGTGAGTTCTAGTTTTATAATATAAAACATATTTGACTTTCATTAAAACCATTCTTTACTTTCGTACGTGATCATACATAATACATACACATAGATAATATCATTATTATCTTCCTTTACTATTCATCACATACTTTCTTTAGCCCTTTCCTTTTTTATCATATTATTTTTTTATCACAATCTGGATCAATGTCTTCAGCTATGCCCCAAACCAATGGGGTACTGGGCCAAAGTTCATAATTGACTTGCACACTGCACATAGCCTGGCAACAGCACCAGGGTAAGCGACAAAGATCCCAACTGTATAGTACACCCCCAACATTATGCATAACTCGGGTACTGGGCCGAAGATCATAAATGACTTCCACACTGCATATAGCCTGGCACTAGCACCAAGGTGAGTAATCACTATAAACCACTGTATACTACACCCCAAACATTATGCATAACTCGAGTACTGGGTTGAAGTCATAAATGACTTCCACACTGCACATAGCCTGGCACCAGCACCGATGTGAGTAATCACTATAAACCATGTACCACACCGTTGGTCAGTCACAAAGACTGGAACCCCTGCGTGTATCCTTAAGGGTTAGCTAAACCATACGCTGTTGAGCTTATGGCATTTTAGAGCCGTGCACCTCCGTACATTTTGCTTGCAAGCCTTTCATACTTTCGTTCATTTTATTAATGCATGCATTCATTCATCATGTTCCTCTTTTCATTATCTTCCACTTTACGTTACATAATACTTTTATTTCATTCATTAACATTCAACGTAAGGCCACGGGAAAATAACCACACATATTAAGGAACACCAACATAACATACAAACATCGCCATGCACGACACCATCATACATACATAACATACATCATACATACCATCATGGATAAACATCAATCATACATCATCAACATGCCCATCATAACATCTATGACTCAAAAGTCAACTTCCGGGCGTATGGGCCCATCATCAACATCAATCATACACGAACCTCCGGGAACCTCCTAGTCAAAACCCACATCTGCACTTTCCCTCGAAAGTCAAAAAATAAGCTATGCTCTTTCGGGCGTATGGGCCCTATTTGGGCGTATGGACACCCTTCAGTCGCATGGCCTCCCAGGCGACTGGACACTTAGGCGAATGGACATCAGACGAATGAACTCTAGGCGTATGGACTCTCAGTCGCATAGCTTCCATGCGTATGGCCTTCAGTCGCATGACTTTAGGCGCATGGGCTTCAGTCGCATAACCTTCGTGCGTATGAACCTTAGTCGCATGGCCTCCAGGCGCATGGACCTCAGTCGTATAAACTTCAGTCGCATGACTTCCATGCGTATGGACCTCAGTCACATGGCACCCATGCGCATGGACCTCAGTCGCATGCCTTTCGGCCGTATGGCCTCCAGTCGCATGCCATTCGGACGTATGGACCTCCAGTCGCATGAGCCCTAACTGATGCAGAATGCAGTTCTTCCCGAACTCTAACTGCAATTTTCGGCCTCCAAGCCCTCTCAAACCTGTTCTAAGCTCAAATCAACCATCTTAAACCTTAGAAACACCTACCACAACACCATTCAAGCACAACCAAGCCCGAAATCAAGCCCCACCCGAATCACACACATACCCATACATATACATACGGGTTTTACACCCAAACAACCTAGAAATCGATTTTCAGATGTGTTCCAACCCCAAATCAGTAGAAAACATGTAAAAGAGGGTCCTAGAACTCATATTAACAACCCCATCGAGTAGAGCTTCAATCCAACCCGCTACACCTCAACCTTGCGCTTGATTCTTCAAAAACCCTAGGTTTTGCTCTTGCTCCTTTCTCTCTCTCTCTCTCTAGCCGAATAAAAAGGGGAGAATGAGGGGAGAATGGGCTACCCTCCCCCTTTTATACCCCCACTCATTTAAAGGTTTTCCCGCTTTGGTTAGTTTGGTCCCTCGACTTTAGACTTTATTTCTTTTCTTCCTTTTGTCGGCTTCAAAGAAAATAACCGGGTGTTACACTGCATCCTTCTGACACGGGGTCGTCTGGATCTAAGAACGCACACACATTGTGCTCCCTTGCAAATCGATTAGTCATCTGTTCATGAAGACGATTATGTTAGAACTAGGTCATCATTTTTAAGAATACAAAGAGTTTAACTAACAATGATGAATCGATCAGTTCATTACTGATGTTTATGACATGATTTACCTTGAGATTAAGACTCGAAACCAGTTTTAAGCTTTGTTTGATGTTTAGGATTTGAGTAATTTTGAAATCAGATAAGGGAGGGATGAGGTTTTGCCTACGAACTTCTAGGTCAAAAAAATTCTGTAAAAGTGAATAATGAATTCCAAGTCAAAAACATCATTTATACTCCCTCGAACACATTTATTTCATTTACTTGTTCTTATTACTCATCCGGGGAAATTATTTTTTCCCCAGATTTCAGTTCATCTGTAGGAAATCTGCAGATGCCCAACTTAAAAAATGAAATTTAAAATTGAATTGAAGTATAACTTTATTTTCCATAGGATACCAATCTATGGAAATGAATTTTACTTGTAAAATATGACCTCATTGTAGGATACCAATCTACGGATAGTCATATTTTACTCCCCCTTAAGTTTCGCACTGTCGCTTTTGCTGATATTTACAATGCGGTGTAGCTTATGCTGATGCTTAAAATGTATTGTAACTTCTGCTGATGCTTAAAATGCCACGACTGAAACTTATTTTATTGTATGGTTCTATGAACTGATAGAACCATTTATTGCTATTGAACCTTGTTGACTTTGTATTCATGACAATTATGTACAAGCAGGTTTATATTTTAAAAACTTCATGTATCCAAAAGCCAATTTAGTGCTCAGGATCCAATTCCTTCATATTGACAATTCATTTGACAATTTTGTTGTTAACTTATTTTTATGATTCTACTCCCCCTAAATTTTTTATTAATGATGAATGAATGCATTTATCATAAATTTCTAAGAAGAATATCATGAAAGACACATATCTGTCCAAACAGAAAGAAATTAAACTAAACAAAATTGAAATGAGTACTATGTACAAGCATATATACACATAGAATGGGATCACATTATAACACTAAGCATCTTTCTGATGAAATAATTTGTTGAAATGATACCTAATCTTAGTTCTGATTGCAAGTATGTTTGACCACTTAAATCCATACAAGAGTATTGCATCAACTAGGCATGTTCTTTATCATGTTTTCATGTTTATTAGTGAGTAACTGGTATGGGCTTCACAATCAAATCACTTAGAGTTTGTCCTCCCTTTGTGAGTCAAAACATCACTTTTTCACACTTAGGAACTATGTACTTTAAGTTATAAGATCTATCTTGAGATGCATTTGCCATCTCATTAATGCATTGATGTAAAAGCTCTAGATTTAATATACAGTTGATCACAGAGGATTCTTTTGAGAACTTAGATATGATCATCATCAGGTCACCAGGTTTTTACTTACGTAAAACAGAGGTGCCTTTAACCCAGGTCTTTGTTTACACAAAACCGAGGGATGATGAGGATCATGGTCTTTTCACCAGTTGGTTACAAATGTATACCATGGTGATCATACACCCAGGTCTTTGTTTACACAAAAAAGAGGGAATATGATTTGCAAAGATAAATATTATAAAGTGTTGGTACATAGTGTGCTTTGATGAGTGATTTTGTCACATTAGAATAAGACTCAACTGTTGTATCCTTAAAATGAAGTTTCCCACAAACAGTAACTTTGCATTATGTTAGGCATGCTCTTAGTGTAGTTACCACTCAAGATGAACCTACTCACATATAAGTAACTTGATCAGATTTTAATGATATTTAAAAATTCAAGTAGAAGCAAAGGCATAGTGTACTATCATTTCCCAAACATATGTCATGCTGAATTAAAATACACAGAAAGAAAGAAAATATTTTTATTCTAACTCGGAAGATGTTTCAGAAGTTTCTTTCGAAGGTAAATTGCTTTCGAAAGAAAACTATACTAAGACATAAATTTCTTTCGAAGGTAATTATAAATCTTCCGAAAGAAAAAAAAATTATTATATTTTTTATTATTACTATTTACAAAGACTGACACATGTTTTTCTTTGGTTTCATAATGATTAATCTAAGTTAATCATGCCCAGAGACTCAATTAGAAAATTAAATCTAACTAAATCAAATGCTTTAGTGAATAAATCAGCAAGCTGATTTGTTGTATCCACTTTGACTAACTTGATCAAACCTTTTTCTGAGCAATCTCTCAGAAAATGGTATCTAATTTCAATATGCTTTGTTTTACTATGTTGCACTGGATTAGCAGTGATAAACATAGCTGCTGAATTGTCAATATAAATTAGAGTCTAAAGGAAATTGTAACCATAATCAAGTAATTGGTTTTGCAACCAAAGGACTTGAGAGCAACCAGCTGAAGCAGTTATGTACTCAGCCTCAGCTGTGGATACAGATACATTTGTTTGCTTCTTGCACTGCCATGAAACTAGTCTTGGTCCTATGAATTGACATCCACCAGTGTGGATTTTCTGTTGTTGTTGCATCCTTTAAAGTCATTATCTGAATATGAGTAGAGAGTGAAATCACCATTCTTTGGATACCAAAGTCCAAGGGCTGGTTTTCCTTTGAGGTATCTGAAAATTCTCTTCACAACATTCAGATGAGACTCTTTTGGATCTGATTGGTACCTAGCACAAACACACACAGCAAACATAATGTCAGGTCTACTGGTAGTTAAATACATAAGTGATCCTATCATTGATCTATATAATCTTTGATCAACAGTTTTTCCTATGGGATCAGGTACAATCTTTTCAATTGTTGAGGTTGGTATTTTGCATGAAGATGTATCAGCAAGGTTGTACTTCTTCAATATTTTATGTATGTATTTCTCTTGATTGATGAAGATGCCATCTGTCTTCTGATGAACTTGTAGACCAAGGAAGAAAGTTAATTCTCCCATTGAACTCATCTGAAACTTAGATTTCATCAACTCTTCAAAGCTTACACATAATCTCTTATTAGTTGAGCCGATCAACATAAATTGGAACAACTAAGAGATCTTGATGTTCTTGTTTGAGAAAGAGAGTCTGATCAGTGGTTCCCCTTTTGAATCCATGCTTGAGCAAGAAAGATAATAATGTTTCATACCACTTTCTTAGTGCTTGGTGAAAACCATACAAAGCTTTATCAAGCTTGTATACCCTGTGTGGGTAGTGAGGATCTTCAAATCCAGGAGGTTATGATACATAGACTTCTTCATCAATTTTCCCATATAAAAAAGCACACTTGACATCCATTTGATAGACAGTGAACTTCTTATACGATGCATATGCTAGGAATACTCTTATGGCTTCAATTCTTGCAACTGGTGCAAAAACTTCATCATAGTCTATTCCTTCTTCTTATGTGTAACCTTGTGCAATCAACCTTGCTTTGTTTCTCACAATTATACCTCTGTCATCTAGTTTATTTTTGAAGAGCCATCTTGTTCCAATTGGATGTTGGCCTTCAGTTAAATCAACTAGATTCTAGACTTTTACTTTCTGAATTGTTGAAGCTCTTCTTGCATAGCTTCAATCCAGCTATTGTCCTTTAGAGCAGCTGTGATGTTTGGAGGAACCACTTGTGAAAGAAAACAAGTGAAAAGACAGATGTTTGCAGCTCCACCTTGGCTTCTTGTAGTTCTTTTATCAAGATCACCAATAATGTTCTTTACTGGATGAGTCTTATGAATTCTTGTTGTTGGAGTTGATTCAACTAGAATAGAAGATTCCAAGTTAGTCATATTCATTGATGCAGACGGATCCAATCCAGTTGATGAATTTAGGAAGTAGTCAAAGCGTTCATCCTGTTCATCATTGGGTATGGAGTGGTCTTCCTGAGTTTGAACATCAGGCGCATCATTAATATCTTCGGCAGGAACTTCTCCGGAAGCATTTTGTTCTTCCGTAGGAGTTACAGGAACTTCTACGGATGGTATATGAGGACTTGATGAATCATATCCAATGTTAGTTGTATCTTCTTGAGAGCATGGAACTGCTGCTGAGACATTATTCATATCTCCGGATACATAAAGTACATCTGCAGATGCAGAGACAACAGCTGCTGATGAAGTGTTTCCATCTGAGGATGTGCATTGAGTTTGCTGGACTTGTGTAGCATCATTGTCATTATTTTTTGTTCCTTGGTCCATGATACTTGATGTGTGTATTCTTGGATGATCAGCAGATAATGACACTTCATTCATATTTGGGGGAACAAATGGATAACATGTATCATCAGATCCTGCATTATACAAATAACCAAAGTTAAATGAGTCTGTTAGTGCATCTATATCAAACAACCATGATGATCCTTTAACTGATTTAGGAAATAAGGATTCATCAAATGATACATTAGGAGTTTCTTCCACAATGTTATGTTGTGGAATGTAGATCCTATAAGATTTAGATGTTGAAGAATATACAACAAAGAAACCATCATAGGTTTTTTCTGAAAATTTTCCCAATTGTGCTTTTGTGTTTAAAACAGATACATGACACCCAAAAGCTCTAAGATATCCTATGTAAGGTTTTCTTTTAAATAAAAGCTCATAAGGTGTTTTATTATGTTCTTTGACAATCATTGTCCTATTTTGAACATTGCATGTTGTATTCACTGCTTCAGCCCAAAAGGTGATTGGCAATTATGAATCAGCTAGCATTGTTCTTGCTGCTTCAATAAGTGTTATGTTTCTTCTTTCAGCAACTCCATTCTGTTGTGGAGTTCTTGGTGCATTGAATTGTCTTGCAATACCTTTATTCCTGCAAAAGGAATCTAAGTCAGTATTAACAAATTCAGTCCCATTGTCACTCTTGAAAATTTTAACTTTTAAATCAAGTTGATTCTCAATCTTGATGACAAAGTCCATTAATGTTTCTGATGTTTCACTCTTTTGTTTTAAAAAGAAGACCCATTTGAATCTAGTGAAATCATCAACTATCACCAAACAATATTGCCTCTTTCCAATGCTCATCACATTGGTTGGACCAAATAGATCCATGTGAAGCAATTTGAGTGGTGTAGTGTTTGTATTGATAATTTTGGATTTATGAGACACTCTATGTTGTTTTCCTTTATAACAAGAAGGACAATGGTTTGAACAATAAAACTCTTTCTTTGGCAATCCAATGACTAAGTCATTTTTCACCAATTTGTTCATGTTCTTCATGTTAGAATGAACAAGCCTTCTATGCCACAATTGAGATTCATCTTTTGATGACTTAGATAGGAGGCATGTTTCATGTCTTGTGAGTGAAGTGTTGTTCATATCCAAAACATATGTGTTTCCTTTTCTTGATGCTTTAAGAAGGATCCAATCTTCTGGAACAGAAAAACCTGGCTTAAGAATGTAACACTTAGTGTTATCAAATAATGTGGTATAATTTTGATCACAAATTTGAGACACACTCAGTAAATTATATTGTAAATTTTTACAATAGTTTACTTTCTCAAATTTGAGCACACCATTAGTTACCATTCCTTCACCAACTATTTTACCTCCCTTCTTATCCCCACCAAATGCCACATATGAGGCATTTTTATGCTTGAAGTCATGGAGAAGTGAACAGTTTCTTGTCATATGCCTGGAACAACCACTGTCAACATACCACTTGTTGTCAGCTCTCCAAGATTGTTCCTGCACACAGAAAGAAATCAGTTAGAATTGACAACCCAAGCCTTAATGATCTTGGGTTTGCCAGCAGTGTCTAAAATTGTTACTCTGTCATAAATAAGTCTTAAAGTTTCAGTATTAATTCTAGTTTTAATTGATTCATTCTAAGTTGTTTAAGGTGAGGATGATTCTGTTGAAGATGAGGTCACTACTAGAACATAAGCCTAATGCAACTTTTCAAAAGTAACTTTTTTAAATAAGTTGCATTTAACTCTAATGCAACTTCGCTAAACACAAAGGTTGCATTTGAATATTTAATGCAACATTTTTCATAAAAGGTTGCAAAAAATATTAAATTTGCAACTTTTTTTTATTAAAAAGTTGCATATTGTAGTAAAGATTACAACATTTTTCTTAAAAGGTTGCAAATTGTATTTATATATGTAACTTTTGACATGGTTGCATTATGAAAGTGATATATATGCAACTCTTTTTGATAATGGTATGTTGTTAAAAGTTACATACGAAACTTATTTTAAAGGGTTGTGATGGATGGCTGGTTTACACGTGCTAATGATATCTAATTATATATGATACCTAACTTACCCTAGCTACCTAGGTTAATTAAGTTTTTGCATGACCCCAACGACATGTCATCAGGTTGCATTCTTAATAGTTAAATGCCATTATTAATTTAATAGGATGCATATTCCTAAACCTACACAAAGTTCTATATATACTAACGTAAACCTACACAAATTTTCACGAGAAACAATGTTAGGTTGAGGAATTCAACGAGTATTGAAAAAAATATATTGTCAAGTTTTGATTTGTAGATATTAAAAAACTTCTATTAGTTATTTGATATTTAAACAAAATTTGTTATGATTAATAAACTAACATCAAACTTGAAAAAAGAAGGTTAAGAACAACTTTTCAAAATTTTCGAACTAATATTAGGAACTCATCGATCAATGACCCAGGGGCGGAACCATGCCTAAGGGTATAGGGTCAAGTGACCCCATTGATTTTTGAATCGGTAGTCTAACTTATAATATTGAACTTTTTAGTTAACTTATAGTTTTTCAGAAGGTAACCCATTAATATTTTTGGGTTCACATTCTAACTTAGATATGTTGCTGGTTCACTGGTAAACACGCGTGAAGGGGAAATAGAGGTCGCGAGTTCAATTCTTTCAGACTATAAATCTGCAGCCATTTTTTTTACTTTCTAATTAGTAAAATTACTAAATTACTGTCACACCCCAACCTTGACGGCGGAAACGTCGAGATGTGAGAGTTAAGATTGTTCACAACCACATAACTCTATATTTAAATGTAAATATTAAAATTATAAGTTTCAAAAGGCATTACAAACATAAGTCTAAAACATGAAATAAGTTCCAAACAAAACAAAACATTACATAAACATTTTATTTAGTTAACTAGGTCCAAGTCCTAGTTTTATTGCAAGCTTCAAAAGACCACTTTAAACTTGGGGGTTACCTGAAACATGATAAAAATAAAATGTCAACTATAAATAGTTGGTGAGTTTCCAAGGTTTTCATACATAATATGATAAAGTTACAAGTAGCAATTCATGTCATAGGTCATAAGTTAGTAAGGTTATAGAACACATATCGTTACAACCAAACCTCGACTTGATTACAAGTATATAAGATTGGCTAAGTGTATTTGGTTCCCATGATGAACAAGCATACGTCATCAGGAGCCGGCAATACCTCGGCTTTAGCACCAAATAGGCTTGTCAGGCCCAAAGATCTAAGACGTCGTCAGGCTAGTAATAGTTAATGATTGCAAACAAAAATATGTATCTCATATAAACACTTACAACACACAAATAACCATGACAAAAATATGAATTGCAAGTGCTTACAAGTTTAAACGTTTACAAGTGTATGAGAATAAGTATCATGTTTCACCCCAAATTAGTGTGAAAATATAAAAAGGGGGCAAGGTAAACTCACATGTTCAATAAGTATATAAGAGATGTCTAATAAAACTAGTAAGCGACGTTCCAAAGTAAACCTTCACGAGATACCTAAATATATATATATTTACAAGTTTTAAGTTAATAATAAGGTTAACGATTTAATGTGAACTAGGGTACTAGAATTTGGGGATTTATAAATAAATAAGATTAGTGAACTCTTAAGTAAAGTACTATTTATAAAATTTTTAAAGGAATTAAATCCTTTATAAAAATTTATGAAATTTGATTATAAAATGTATATACATCTTATGATTCTATAATTAAAGATAACATATAGGCCAATAATAATTTAATAATTTAAATTATTATATATATAAATCTACTTTTATAAAAATTATTTAGTTATAACATTTGTAGATAATTTTTATAATAAAATGTTAAAATGTAGTACAAGAATTAATTTACAGAAAATATTTAGATGATTATAAAAATATTTGAAGTTTGTAAAAATTATTTTATAATTATTGAAAATTTTTTATAATTAAAATAAGGCTGAAAAAGCCTTAAAAATTTACATGAGGGTCACCGGGTTCGAACCCGGGACCTCATGATGAAGGTGCAAAGTCTTAACCAGTGAACCAGGCTCTCAGCCGCGGTACATCTTGGTTTTAATATCTTTTAAACACAAACTAAAGGTTTCCCCCAAATTCATATAAACCCTAAATCACCCGAACCAAAATTGAGCAATTGAGGTGCTGAACAAGTCCCGGTTCGTGTTCGATCACCTCGGTTACAATTGGGTGTTTAATTGATGATTTAACTCGAATTAAACTATGCATTTATCTTGGCAATGATTATTCGAACGTTTCTGTACGTTTAATTTGATTAATCATCAACATTTGTACGTTAATCGGTTATATGTCGATCGAGATGCGTGTTCGGTTCGAAACCCTTTAATACCGAGCTTTAATGTTCAATAAAGTCTTGGTTTCGAGTCCGAGGGGTCCTCCTTAGTCGATTAACATGTTTGTATGTTTAAACATGGGCTGTGTTTTGAGAGTTCGGTGGTCACCGGAGCTCGGCCGGAGGCCGGCCGGTGACCGGTTGGTCGGGGAGAGAGAAAGGGGAAAAAGGGGGGTTTGGTTTTGCAAAATTACATAACTGGTCCCTGTAGTTTATAAGTGTTAATATTTTATGTAATTATCTTTCTTTTAAAGTTTTCAAAATGACTAAACACCCCCTTAACTTAACTTAACTTTAAGTTTCAAGCCTTTTCAAGATTAGTAACTTAAATAATTATTATTATTAATATTATTATTATTATTATTTTTATTTTTATTATTATTATTATCATTATTATTATTATTGGTATTATTATTATTATTATTATTATTATTATTATTATTATTATTATTATTATTATTATTATTATTATTATTATTATTATTATTATCATAATTAATATTATTTAATATTTTTATTTTTAACTTTCATACATTAAAATTTAATGACAACTAAAAAGAATAAGCATAAACGACACATGAGTTCCATAATTGACAATAATGACCCTTATAAGAATAAACGAAGTTAACTTTTAGTTAACAAAATTACGAGATGTTACAGTCTCCCCAACTTAAAAGAATTTCGTCCCGAAATTAAGAAAAATGAAACTATACAAATAAGAACGGGTATCTCTTCTTCATGTGCTCCTCGCGTTCCCAAGTAAATTCAGCGCCACGTTTATTCTCCCAACGAACCTTGACAATTGGGGTTGTTGTGGTTCTAGTCTTCTTCATTATGCGGTCCATGATCTCAACAGGCTTCTCGACAAAATGCAATGACTCGTCGATCTGGATGTCTTCCAACGGGACATACAGACTTTCATCAGCCAAGCACTTTCTCAAATTTGAGACGTGGAACACAGGATGAACTCCACTAAGGTTGGAAGGTAGTTCTAGTTTATAAGCCACTTTCCCAATCCTTTTCAGGATTTTGAAAGGTCCTACAAATCTTGGAGCCAGTTTGCCTTTCTTTCCAAAGCGAACCACACCTTTCCACGGTGAAACCTTAAGAAGAACCATCTCCCCAACTTGGAATTCCAATGGCTTACGTCGCTTATCAGCATAGCTCTTTTGTCGACTTCTCGCCACTTCAAGGTTCTTGCGGATGATAAAAAATTTATCGGTCGTCTCTTGTATAAGTTAAGGACCAGTGATGAAGTTTTGACCAATGTCGGTCCAACAGATCGGTGATGTAACACCCGGAAATTTATTATTTTGAAGCCGGCGAAGAAATAAAAGAAATAAAGTCCAAAGTCGAGGGACCAAACTCGCCAACGAAGAAAAGTTGGGAAATATGGTGATATGTGTAGGGAGAGGGCAGCCCACTCTCCCACACTTCACATATTTTCGGGTTCAAGAGGGGGAAGAGAGAAAAGAAGAGAAAAAGGAGAAAAAGGGGTGTTTCGGGTGATTCGGGTGTCCAAATCCGTCGAGTAGCAAGCCAAATCGAAGCTCTTGTCTTTGTGCTCGATTGTGTGAGTTCTAGGACCCCACTTTTACTTGTTTTCAATTGATTTTGGGGCTCGAAAATGTTCAAAACCCGTTTTTGTGTGTGTATGTGTTTGACCCATTTGGGTGTGATGTGTATGATGTGTTTAGAGTATGATTTCGGGCTTGTGTGTGCTTGTATGGTGTTATGGTATGCATTCCTAAGGTCCAGGAGGGTTAATTTAGGCTTAGAATGGGTTTGGATGAGCTTGGAGGCCGAAAATGGCAGATTGGGTTCGGGATGAACTCCATTCTGCATCAGCTAGGGCTAAGCGACCAAATGAAGGCCATACGGCCGAATGAGGGGCGATTGAGGGTCATTCGCACGATTGGGATTCATTCGCACGATTGAGGGTTCAATCGCACGACTAAGGTTTCAGTCGCACGACTGGGAGTCCAGTCGCATGAGGATTGCACGACTGAGGGTTCAGTCGCACAGATGCTTAGTCGCATGAGTCCATTCGCATGAGGTCAGTCGCATAGGTGCCCATTCGCAGTAATCCTATTCGCACAAGGTCCATATGCACGATTGGATGTTCATTCGCATAGATGACCATCCGCATGAGTCCAGTCGCACGATGTTCAGTCGCATGGAGGCCATGCGACTGAGGGGTGTCCATACGCCCGAATAGGGCTGTTGCACTTGAAGGAATGTGTAGTTTGACTTCTGGCCTTCGGGGAAAGGTGCAGATGTAAGTTTTGACGTAAAGTAAGAGCATGTAAGATGAATGTTATGGCCTTAGAGAGCATGTAGGGCATGAGGATGATGATTTTGCATGTTTATGCATATTATAAATGTATGATGTTGCCCTGTATGATGATGATGAATGTGTATGATATGTTCCTTATGATGATGTATGCTTATCTTTCTTGTGGCTTTACATGTCATGCTAATGAATGAATGAAGTATTATGTAATGTAAAGCGAAAGATAATGAAAGAGGAACATGAAGTAAGAATGCATGCATTAATGAATGATGAATGAACGAAAGAAAGGCTTGCAAGCATATATATTGGGGTGAGCGACTTTGTGTTGCAAAAGACTCGGATGAAGTGCAATCATTTAGATTGCCTATGAGGTGAGCAACCTTGTCGTTGCAAAAGACTCGAGTAAAGTGCTATCGTGATGTTGCCTTGGGGTGAGCAACCTTGTTGTTGCAAAAGACTCGGATAGCTTGCTATCGTGATGGGCAATTGAGGTGAGCAACCCTAGGGGTGCAAAAGACTCGGATAGCGTGCAATCATTGAAGATTGCCATTGAGGTGAGCGACCATGTTGTCGCAAAAGACTCGGAAGAAAGAATGAATGAAAAGAATGGAAGATAACGAATGAGATGAAAGATAATAATGACAGTATCTATGTATACGTATGTTGAATGATCGCATGATAAAAGGAATAGTTTTAATGAAAGTAAAGTATGTTTTATTATTAAAACTAGAACTCACTCAGCAACGCTGACTTTTATTACATTTTCCACTTGGCAGGTAAATGATTGCTGAGGATGGCACGGCGAGGCTACTCGGCTCTTTTGGGATGGCATCCAATTATATAGCTTTTGTGATGTAATGCAAACATGAATTTTGTAACCGGATAATGATGTATTATTTGGCAAAAGTAATTATAATGAAACGTGATGCCATTTTTGAATGTTTCCGCTGCAATGTTTTCTTAATGCAATGAAATTGTATGTCTTATGTGCGATGAATGACCAATTGTAAGCGTCCCGGGAACAGGGCCTTACAAGTTGGTATCAGAGCCAAAGTTTAAGTGAAATGGATAAATTTTCAAAGTAAACCTTAACTTAAACTGAGAATGGGACGAATGGGGAATGGGATGCCAAACTGAGTAGTTGCGTGCCATCAGGTATTTTCTTAAAGTTAACCGGTTTATGTGCGCATGGTATGTGGTTATGTGTTGTATGCAGATTTGAATACTGATGTAGTCAGGACAGGTAATACTTGGGGTATGAAGAGTATAGTAAGTGGCTAATCACAACTGGCCACTGTAATTAGGGACTTACTATACTTGACATAAACTGAGTTGTTTCCTTGAATGACGGTGTTGGTGTTTGAATCTTTCAGTGTGATAGAGAATGGCTGGTGGTAGATCTTCTAGAGCTTCTAGGGGTGGAGGCCGTGGTGGCCCTGATGCTGAACCACGCCCTAAAAGAGGAAGGCCTAGAGCTGAGAAAGAGGTTCCTGCAGAACCTGAGACTCCTCATCCAGAAGCTGGGGATGAGAGTGCGAACTTGAGGGCCTCGGTAAAGGAGGCTGTTGTTGAGGAAGTACATCAGGTCATGCAGACAATCTTACCGTCTGTGGTGACCGAAGTCATCAAAGCTGTGAAGGAGGGAGAGAGGAAGGAGAGAAACAGGGCCTCGGGGGAGCAACCGGAGCCTGAAACGATTTTCTCCGATAATGAGGAGGAAGAGGAAGAGGAACCTGTGCGAGAGGTGGCACGAGGCTGTAACTATGGGGTGTTTATGAGATGCAAGCCCCCTACTTTTGACGGTAATGGTAATGCTGCTGCTGCTCACCGATGGGTGAGAGAAATGGAGGCTGTTCTCGACATCAGCGAGTGCCGGGAAGATCAAAAAGTAAAGTTTGCCACCCATTCATTCGTGGACTCGGCACTATGCTGGTGGGACAACATTGTCCAAGCGGAGGGTAATCGGGCAATCGGGAGAATGAGGTGGCCCGAACTGAAGAAGATGGTGATCGAGGAGTTTTGTCCTCATCGGGAAATGGATAAGCTTGAAAGGGAGTTTCTACAACTGGAGGCGGGAACTATGACACACCAACAGTACACCACGAAGTTCAACGAGATGGCACGTCTGGTGCCGGATCAAGTGACGCCTCTGTCCCGAAAGATCAAGAGGTATAGACAGGGTTTGCCGGCGGATATTCGCAGGCACATGATCGCGGCCCGGCCGAGCACGTTTAGGTCGGCGGTGGATTTAGCGGGAAGATTGTACGATGAGAGGACGGTGGTGATAATTGATGGTGGCAGGAAGAGCGGTGGTGATCGAAACTGGCAGAGGAAGAGGTTTGGGCGGGGTGATGCCTCGTCGGGTGATAAGAAGGCACGGGTGGATGATCGCCGTGTGGGCATGTCAAGTGCGGGATCGAGAAGGTGTGGTAAATGTGGAAGGGAGCATAGTGGGGAGTGCAGGTTTGGGTCGAACTTGTGCTTCAGGTGTGGAAAGGCGGGGCACATGGCAAAGGACTGTCGTACGGTCCGGTGCTTTAACTGTGGTGAAGAGGGTCACATGCTCAAGGATTGTAAGAAGCCGAGGGCTGAGAGTTCAGGGGCAAAGAGGACGGGAGGTGATGGACCGAGGGCGAGCGCCAGGGCATTCACCATGACACAGGAGGAGGCTAGGACGGACCCTAACGTTGTGTCCGGTACGTTTCTGGTGAATCAAACTTTAGCTTCTGTGTTATTTGATTCTGGTGCCAGTAAAAGTTTTATTTCTGTTGCTTTCTGTGCTAAGCTGCCTGTTAGTAGTAGATGTGTTGATGCGCCCTTCGATGTAGAAACTGCCATAGGTAAGTCTACCAGGATTTCTGAGATGATAGAGAACTGTGATGTGGAGCTCGAGGGTCATAAGTTTCCTGTTAGACCGTTTGTGATGACCTTAGGTGGTTTTGATTTGGTTCTCGGGATGGATTGGTTAGCGGACTTCGAGGCGAACATTGTGTGTCGCAAGAAGATGATTCGGTTGTTGGCGCCTGACGGTAGTTCAGTAACGGTTTACGGTGATCGGGTTACTACGATTCCGAAGGTGATTTCGATGGCGGTGGCGGGAAAGTGTATGAGGCGTGGATGTAGTGCCTACTTGGCCTATGTAAAGGATGTGGATACGCCAACACCACAACTAGCTGATGTACCGGTTGTGTGTGACTTTCCAGATGTGTTCCCAGAAGACTTATCAGGAGTGCCACCTGACAGAGAGATTGAGTTTCAGATTGATCTGATATCGGGTGCCCAACCTGTCGCCAAGGCACCGTATCGGTTGGCTCCGACCGAGATGAAAGAGTTGATGGAGTAGTTACAAGAGTTGCTTGATAAGGGGTTCATTAGACCGAGTATCTCTCCTTGGGGTGCTCCGGTCCTGTTTGTAAAGAAGAAGGACGGTAGTATGAGGATGTGCATCGACTACCGCGAGCTGAACAAGTTGACAGTGAAGAACCGATACCCCTTACCGAGGATAGATGATTTGTTCGATCAGCTTCAGGGTGCCAGTTGGTTTTCGAGAATAGATCTTCGATCGGTTATCATCAGTTGAAGGTGAAGGAGCAAGATATTCCTAAAACAACTTTCCGTACGCGCTATGGTCACTACGAGTTTCTTGTCATGTCTTTTGGTTTGACCAATGCGCCAGCTGCTTTTATGGATTTGATGAACCGTGTGTGTCGGCCTATGTTGGATAAATCAGTGATTGTGTTTATTGATGATATCCTGATTTACTCGAGGAGCGAAGCAGAGCATGCCGGTCACATTCGGGAGGTTCTAGAGACGTTGAGAAGGGAGAAGTTGTATGCAAAATTCTCCAAGTGCGCGTTCTGGTTGCGCGAAGTTCAGTTTTGGGTCACGTGGTGAATCCCGATGGGATTATGGTGGACCCGGCAAAAGTGGAGGCGGTTATGCAATGGAAGTCACAAAGACGCCATCCGAGATTCGTAGCTTCTTGGGTTTGGCGGGCTACTATAGTAGATTCATCCAAGACTTCTCTAAGATTGCTTCTCCACTGACTAAGTTGACCCGAAAAGATGTGAAGTTCGTATGGGGTCAAGCTCAAGAGAAGCGTTTGAAGAATTGAAGGCGAGATTGACTCAAGCTCCTGTTCTGTCGTTACCCGATGGAAGTGAAGATCTGGTGGTTTATTCCGATGCTTCTTACTCGGGATTGGGGTGTGTGTTAATGCAGAGAGGAAAGGTTATAGCCTATGCATCCCGACAGTTGAAGGTTCATGAGGTCAATTATCCTACTCATGACTTGGAGCTAGCAGCCGTGGTCTTTGCATTAAAGATTTGGAGGCACTACCTCTACGGGACGAAGTGCACCATATTCACTGACCACAAGAGTCTGAAGTACTTCTTTGAGCAGAAGGATTTGAACATGAGGCAGAGGCGGTGGTTGGAACTTATAAAGGATTATGATTGTGAGATCCACTACCATCCGGGCAAGGCCAACGTGGTGGCTGATGCCCTTAGCCGGAAAGAGAGGCCCGAGCCGATTCGGGTGAAAGCCTATCAGTTGATCATGACCTCCGATGTGATGAAGCGGGTTAAAGAGTTTCAAGATGAGGCATTGAAAGAAGATCATCTTAACTCTGAAAGAATGAGAGGTCTGGTTGGGGAATTGGGTGAAAACACGCTCGGTGTTAGAACCCGATTCGATCGTGTGTGGATTCCTCGTTTTGGGGATTACGGGTGAAGATTATGGATGAAGCTCACAAGACTCGGTACTCCATTCATCCTGGTGCCACGAAGATGTACCATGATATGAAGAAAGATTATTGGTGGCGGGTATGAAGCGCGATGTGGTGGAGTATGTGAGTAAGTGCCTTACTTGCTTACAGGTGAAGGCCGAGCATCAAAAGCCGTATGGGAAGATACAACCTTTGGATATACCGGAATGGAAGTGGGAGCATATCACCATGGATTTCATTACCAAGCTGCCGCGTACCCCGAAAGGGTACGATGCCATATGGGTGATAGTTGATCGTTTGACGAAGAGTGCTCACTTCCTACCGATCCGCGAGACATATTCATCTGAGAGGTTGGCTGATCTGTTCATCAAGGAGATTGTGACTCGTCATGGTGTGCCGGTGTCTATCGTGTCGGATCGCGAAACCCAGTTTACATCTAAATTCTGGAAGAAGTTCCACGACGCTATGGGGACGAGGTTACATATCAGCACGGCTTATCATCCCCAGACTGATGGTCAGTCAGAAAGGACCATTCAGACACTGGAAGACATGCTTCGGGCATGTGTGATTGATTTTGGTGGAAGTTGGGATGACCACCTACCGTTAGCCGAATTCTCATACAACAACAGTTACCATGCCAGCATTGGTATGCCTCCATATGAGATGCTATACGGTAGGAGATGCAGAACACCCGTTTGTTGGGGTGATATTGTCAAAAGGAATTGGGAAGCGTCAGGTAATCGAAGCTACGACTGAGAAGCTTGAGAAGATTAAAGCCTTCATGAAGGCAGCCAAAGACAGACAGAAGTCGTATGCTGATAAACGACGCAGGCCGATTGAGTTCCAGGTGGGTGACCGGGTTATGTTGAAGGTCTCACCTTGGAAGGGTATCATTCACTTCCGAAAGCGGGGCAAGTTGAGCCCAAGGTATATAGGCCCTTTCCGAATCATTGCTCGAGTAGGAGAGGTGGCCTATAGACTGGAGTTACCAGATGAGTTAAGTGGAATTCACCCGACATTCCATGTATCTCATCTAAGGAAGTGCTTAGCAGATGAAGATATGATTGTCCCATTGGAAGATATCGAGGTAGACGAACGGCTCAATTATGTGGAGCAACCAGTGGCAATCATTGACCGAAAGGAGAAAAGGCTAAGGAATAAAGTGGTTCCTCTTGTGCGTGTACAGTGGAAGCACAGGAAGATCCGAATCAACGTGGGAGACTGAGGAAGAAATGAGACGACATTATCCACGTTTGTTCGAAGAATAACAGGTTTCGGGGGGGGTGGACTTGTAACACCCGGAAATTTATTATTTTGAAGCCGGCGAAGAAAGAAAAGAAATAAAGTCCAAAGTCGAGGGACCAAACTCACCAACGAAGAAAAGTTGGGAAATGTGGTGATATGTGTAGGGAGAGGGCAGCCCACTCTCCCCACACTTCACATATTTTCGGGTTCAAGAGGGGGAAGAGAGAAAAGAAGAGAAAAAAGGAGAAAAAGGGGTGTTTCGGGTGATTCGGGTGTCCAAATCCGTCGAGTAGCAAGCCAAATCGAAGCTCTTGTCTTTGTGCTCGATTGTGTGAGTTCTAGGACCCCACTTTTACTTGTTTACAACTTATTTTGGGGCTCGAAAATGTTCAAAACCCGTTTTTGTGTGTGTATGTGTTTGACCCATTTGGGTGTGATGTGTATGATGTGTTTAGAGTATGATTTCGGGCTTGTGTGTGCTTGTATGGTGTTATGGTATGCATTCCTAAGGTCCAAGAGGGTTAATTTAGGCTTAGAATGGGTTTGGATAAGCTTGGAGGCCGAAAATGGCAGATTGGGTTCGGGATGAACTCCATTCTGCATCAGCTAGGGCTAGGTGACCGAATGAAGGCCATACGGCCGAATGAGGGGCGATTGAGGGTCATTCGCACGATTGGGATTCATTCGCACGATTAAGGGTTCAATCGCACGACTAAGGTTTCAGTCGCACGACTGGGAGTCCAGTCGCATGAGGATTGCACGACTGAGGGTTCAGTCGCACAGATGCTTAGTCGCATGAGTCCATTCGCATGAGGTCAGTCGCATAGGTGCCCATTCGCAGTAATCCCATTCGCACAAGGTCCATATGCACGATTGGATGTTCATTCGCATAGATGACCATCCGCATGAGTCCAGTCACACGATGTTCAGTCGCATGGAGGCCATGCGATTGAGGGGTGTCCATACGCCCAAATAGGACTGTTGCACTCGAAGGAATGTGTAGTTTGACTTCTGGCCTTCGGGGAAAGGTGCATATGTAAGTTTCGACGTAAAGTAAGAGCATGTAAGATGAATGTTATGGCCTTAGAGAGCATGTAGGGCATGAGGATGATGATGTTGCATGTTTATGCATATTATAAATGTATGATGTTGCCCTGTATGATGATGATGAATGTGTATGATATGTTCCTTATGATGATATATGCTTATCTTTCTTGTGGCTTTACATGCCATGCTAATGAATGAATGAAGTATTATGTAATGTAAAGCGAAAGATAATGAAAGAGGAACATGAAGTAAGAATGCATGCATTAATGAATGATGAATGAACAAAAGAAAGGCTTGCAAGCATATATATTGGGGTGAGCGACTTTGTGTTGCAAAAGACTCGGATGAAGTGCAATCATTTAGATTGCCTATGAGGTGAGCAACCTTGTCGTTGCAAAAGACTCGAGTAAAGTGCTATCGTGATGTTGCCTTGGGGTGAGCAACCTTGTTGTTGCAAAAGACTCGGATAGCTTGCTATCGTGATGGGCAATTGAGGTGAGCAACCCTAGGGGTGCAAAAGACTCGAATAGCGTGCAATTATTGAGATTGCCATTGAGGTGAGCGACCATGTTGTCGCAAAAGACTCGGAAGAAAGAATGAACGAAAAGAATGGAAGATAATGAATGAGATGAAAGATAATAATGACAGTATCTATGTATACGTATGTTGAATGGTCGCATGATAAAAGGAATAGTTTTAATGAAAGTAAAGTATGTTTTATTATTAAAACTAGAACTCACTCAGCAACGCTGACTTTTATTACATTTTCCAGTTGGCAGGTAAATGATTGCTGAGGATGGCACGGCGAGGCTACTCGGCTCTTTTGGGATGGCATCCAATTATATAGCTTTTGTGATGTAATGCAAACATGAATTTTGTAACCGGATAATGATGTATTATTTGGCAAAAGTAATTATAATGAAACGTGATGCCATTTTTTAATGTTTCCGCTGCAATGTTTTCTTAATGCAATGAAATTGTATGTCTTATGTGCGATGAATGACCAACTGTAAGCGTCCCGGGAACGGGGCCTTACAGGTGAACGACATTTACGACCATAAAGTGCTTCGAAAGGTGCCATCTTGATACTCGAGTGGTAACTATTGTTATACGAAAATTCTGCGAGCGGTAGATGCGTATCCCAATCACCACCAAAGTCAAAAACACAAAGGCGTAGCAAATCCTCCAAGGTTTGGATCGTTCGCTCGGTTTGACCATCAGTTTGAGGATGGTAAGCCGTGCTTAGATCCAATTGAGTACCCAAGAGTTCTTGCATAGACGACCAAAAGTGTGAAGTGAAACGAGCATCTCGGTCGGATATGATGTGCAGAGGTACCCTATGACGACTTACAATCTCATCAACGTATATACGAGCCAACCTTGATGTCTTGTAAGTGTCACGTATGGGTATAAAATGTGCCGATTTGGTTAATCGGTCAACAATCACCCATATGCTATCATGTCCACGAGAGGTTTGGGGTAGCTTGGTTATGAAGTCCATGGATATGTGTTCCCACTTCCATATAGGAATCTCGGGTTGCTCAAGTAATCCACTTGGACGTTGATGTTCGGCTTTAACCTTCGTATATGTGAGGCACTTAGCTACATAAGTTGCTATGTCTTTCTTCATTCCAGGCCACCAATATTGACCACGCAGGTCCATATACATCTTATCGGAGCCAGGATGAATAGAATAACGAGTTTGATGAGCTTCGTTCATGGTAAAGGTACAAAGGTTATTGCGATTTGGAACCCAAATTCGATTTGCGAAGTACATCAATCCATTAGGTTTCGTTTCCAATTGGGTTAGAAGATTATGCTCCTATTCATCCTTCATTCTTCCTTCTCGTTGTACCATTTGTTGAGCCTCTAAGATACTAGACTCGATGTCACTATCTATTCTCAGGTTTTGTAGCAGTACGGTAGTCTCGTTGACATCTAGTCGGATCTCAGTATCGAACTCACCCAAAGTGTCAAACCATTGACGTCGATCGCGAATTTCTTGGAATGAGATCATCTTGTTGTGAATCTTTCGGCTTAGTTCATTGGCTACAACATTTGCTTTACCAGGATGGTAACAAATGTCACAATCGTAATCACTAATCAAATCCACCCAATGACGTTGTTTCATTCCTTTTGATTGAAAACGTGTTGAAGGCTTTTGTGATCGGTGTAGACTATACATTGTGTACCATACAAGTAGTGTCTCCAAATCTTCAAAGCAAAGACAACAGTACCAAGCTCGAGATCGTGTGTTGTGTAATTCACCTCGTGAACCTTCAATTGTCTCGATGCATAAGCTATGATCTTGCCTCGTTGCATGAGAACACAACCAAGGCCTTGTTTAGATGCATCACAATACACGGTGAAATCGTTGTTTCCATCGGGTGGGGTCAAGATAGGAGCATTGCACAACTTATGCTTTAATGCTTCAAAAGCTTTTTCTTGCTCGGAACCCCACTCGAATGGTTTATTCTTTTGTGTCAAAGTAGTGAGCGGTCTCGCGATCCTCGAGAAGTTGGCAATGAATCGCCGATAATAACCAGCAAGACCAAGAAAAGAACGAACTTCGGTAGGAGTTGTAGGAACACACCAATTCTTCACAGCTTCCACCTTTGCAGGATCAACGTGAATTCCTTGGCTATTCACCACGTGTCCTAGAAATTGAACTTCCTCGAGCCAGAAGTCACACTTCGAGAACTTTGCGTATAATTGATCTTTATTCAACAACTCAAGAACCAATCTCAAATGGAGTTCATGATTGGTGTTGGACTTGGAATAGATAAGTATGTCATCAATGAAGACGATCACAAACTTGTCTAGATAAGGCTTGCATACTCGGTTCATGAGATCCATGAAAACAGCAGGAGCATTGGTTAAACCAAAAGGCATCACCATAAACTCATAGTGCCCATAACGAGTACGGAACGCGGTCTTTGGGATGTCATCATCATGGACTCGTAATTGATGATATCCAGAACGTAAATCGATCTTCGAGAAAATAGCAGCTCCTTGAAGTTGGTCAAACAAGTCATCGATACGAGGAAGAGGATAACGATTCTTGATGGTAAGCTTGTTAAGCTCACGATAGTCGATGCACATACGAAATGTTCCATCTTTCTTCTTCACGAATAGAACAGGTGCACCCCAAGGCGAAGAACTAGGACGGATGAAGCCCTTCTCGGATAGCTCTTGAAGTTGACTAGAGAGTTCTTGCATTTCCGATGGTGCAAGCCGATATGGTGACTTAGCCACGGGATTTGCTCCCGGTATCAAGTCAATTTTAAACTCGACTTCACGCACGGGAGGTAGACCACTAAGGTCATCGGGAAATACTTCAGGCTAGTCTCGTACGATAGGGACATCCTTAAGTTCTTTCCCTTTGACTTTCGTGTTGACCATGTAAGCCAAGAAGGCCATATACTTCTTGCTTAAGCACTTTCGGACTTGAGTGCAAGACATGAGTTTAAGCCCTTTGGAAGATTTTTCACCGAACACTTTCAAAGTATCTCCTAAGGGTAACGGTATACGAATGCACTTCTCGAAACAAATGATCTGGGCATGGTGTTTGGCTAACCAATCCATACCAATGATGACGTCGAAGCTTCCAAGTTTCATAACGACATCAACGGTGATCGGTTCTCCATCGGCAACTTCAACGGTGATAGGTCTTTCTAGTTTCGTATGTGGCTTAGCAAGTATGGGTTCAAACTCTAACGAAACAAAACTCTTATCGGCTCCAGAATCAAATAGGACATAGGCATACGTTTTATTAATAAGAAACATACATGTTCAATTTTAAAGGTATTTAACGACGCAGGTAACACATGAAAAGAATTCGGTCACAAAAGTTAAAGGTAAGTTAACATACCATTCACCACATCGTTGTTTGCTTGTGCTTGATTTGCGTTGATGTTGAAAGCACGTCCTCGGGCTTGTGGCACATTACCCACAAGACGAGGGCATTGTGGGCGGAAATGACCAGGTTCCCCACAGTTGTAGCAAACACGGTTTGTGAGCACGGCGGCGTTGTTAGGTGCACGGTGACAAGTCGCCACCAAGTGACCATATTTACCGCATAAAGTACAGATACGACATGGTTGATTTCCTGGGTGATGGTACCTACAAGTGGTGCACATAGGTTGAGGACCAGCATAGGCCCTAGCCCCAGGTATTTGTGCCACAGGTGTAGTTACAGGTACTATTTGCCTTTGAGGTGGTTTGGGTGCAGCCACGACATAATTGCGCGCCGGTGTGAACTTGCGCTTCTTCTTCTTGTTGTTGTTGTTGTTGTAAGACGGTTCAGCTTTGGTCTCCTTAACAGCCTCGGTAGACGTCTTCTCTACCTTCTTTGCACCCTTCACAAACATGGTGCCCGCTCGTATATGGTTCTCGGTGAGTTGAGCGGTGATAGTAATGGCTTCTTCCAAAGTTGTGGGTCGGCTACCTACCACAGCATCTTGAATTTGGGGTGGTACACCCTTAATGAACTTCTCGATGTTACGAGGGACAGTGTCGACCATATGAGGCAGCAATATACTCAACTCATGATGCCTAGTTGAGTAGGCCAAATGATCACCATCGTTTTGCTTCAAATTCCAGAATTCTTCCTCCAACTTTTGCAATTCACTTCTCGGGCAGAACTTCGCGATGGCGATGTTCTTGAACTCATCCCAAGAGAGTGCCAATATAGCATCAGCTCCACGATTTCTCTTCTCGCTATTCCACCAGGTGAGAGCCCTTTGTTGGAGCATGCTAGTGGCATAACGAACTTTGAGTGCCTCGGGACACTCACAATTGACGAAGGTGTTTTCCATGCTCTCGAACCACTCAAGAAGACCAGTGGCTCCTTCCTTGCCACTAAAACTAGTGGGCTTGCAAGAGCTAAAGTGCTTGAAGGTGCAAGTTGATTGTTCCCTTGTTGATTGTTCCCGTTTTGGCCGTTGCTATTGTCTCCATTAGCACCGCTATTGTTCCCATTGGTGTTGTTGTTGCTATTAGCCATTAGAGTGCTATTAAGTTCAGCAACCATAGTTGGGATGACGGCAGCCATTTGTCGGGCAATCATGGCAGCTAGCTTACGGTCAGAACTTCCACGCTTTCCATGGTGACGAGACATGTTGGATATACAAAAATGAGTTAGTTACGGGAGTGAGGATAACAAAGGATAGTAGTTTAAACAAAGATAAGCTAAGGGTTGTAAGGTACACAGAATGATTCCATTTGGTAACGCATTACCATTTGGAAACGTTGACACGTCAAGGTGAATTGACCCACTTACCTTAGAAACTTGTGTAAATTGACCATAATTTATCACTCATCCCAGAAATCCCCAGGTAAGCATAACTAGTCCCGTAGGATTTATGGGATATGCTTGCCTTAGCCCGAGGGCCTTTTGCCAGGAAATCCAGAATACAGGTGTCTATGTGTCACACAAATTTCTTAAGTTCATGAAGTCAATGTCACACCCCCGCTAAAAGCGGAAACACGGGGATGTAACGAGACCGGGATCGTCATAACACATGGTAAGCGATAGAGAGCAATATAAATAAATGATGACGTGCGTGTCATGACGACACCCGACAACAAGGGGACTTGTGTCGTGTTTAGTCAATGTTCACGACAACATAGCCATAAGCAATCATGATAAAGATACACATATTCACATAAAGATGAAAATGTAAGTGTTAATTCCCACAACCCGGGAACAAGTTTCAAAAGTTGATAATTGTTTACAAGCGTTAACATAGTTCAAAAGATTGTTTAACAAAACATGTTAAGTCCCAAAAATGCATCCTAGGGTCTCCACTAAGGCAGCACACCTAGATTCCTGGACTTGTATGATCACCTGAAAAGATATGCTTAAAACGGTCAACATAATTGTTGGTGAGCTCGCAGGTTTATGTAATAAAAATGTAAGTGATGCTGTAATAAGTAAGCGTGTTGGAATACCGTGAATACAGTTATATACACAAGTAATTTCACATGACATGAGCTTTGCAACCAAACCTAGCGACGTACACAAAGAAATTGTCGGCATATATTCACCCAAGGGCCCGTTCCTGGCCACTGATGGTACCAACTAGTATACCATCGAACGAGGGTGGGGGTGTCAACCCAGTAGTACTACCAATACCTAACCGTCGGTTCCCACACTGGAATTAAATAGTTGCAAAGATAGAACCACACAGCAGACCCAAGCATGTATCATATAGTACTTGCAACACAGTATCACGTTAATTCCTTGTATGTAAAATGTATGTAAGTTGTACAGCATTAAAAATGAGTAAGAATACTTTTCCCCCAAGTTGTAAATGATTGAAATATTGTATAAGCGTAAAAAGGGGCCACGAAACTCACTTGTTAGGTGGTAAGTATGTATGATCGATGTATCCCAAATGTTGAATGCAAATAAACAGTCAAACACCTATTGACAGTTATTGTATAGCATTAATGATATGATATATATGTATAAGCGCGCAATAATGATGGGTCGGTTCGGGTCGTTTCGGCTGGGTCGCGTATAACACACACAGACTGACACACGTACTAGATCTTATGTAGATCCAAGTACAAGACATTGTCGCCATTAATGATGATGTTTAAGTAAAAGTCTCGTTGTTATTGAAGAAGCATTGAATAAGTGTCAATAGTTTTAAGTCAATTTGATCATTGTAAAGCGTTAGTTCAATTTATTCAAAATAGTTTCTGTGCCCTTTCTCGCGTTGACTTTAATCTTTGTGGCCGAACAATGGCATTATTGTGTTAGTGTTACCTCAACACCACACGACTTACTCACACCACGCATAAGGAATCAAACACAACAACTTCAGTCGCATAACAAGGTCAGACGCACGACTCAACCTCCATTCGTGCGAATCAACCCTCAATCGTGCGAATCAGCTTCATTCGTATGACTGGTCTTCAGTCGTACCACACAACACCCAATCGCACGACTCAACTTCCATACGCACGAATCAACCTTCAATCGTGCGAATTAGCTACTTTCGTACGACTGAACCTTCATTCGTGCGATTGGACTCCAGTCGTGCGAATCACGCACATTCGCACACATTCAGTCGGTCACCTGACTCAATCGCACACAATCACTCAATCGCATGACTCAATCGCATACACTCATTCGCACGCATGACTCAATCGCATACAGACACTCAGTTGCACAACTCAGTCGCACGACATGCCTAGTCGCACAACTCAGTCGCGCGATTGACTCAGACGCATGATCCAGTCGCACGACCCACTTGTTGGAGCATATATTGTCATATATAGTGTGTCCGTCGCTTGTCGAATAGTCTAGACTTAATGTAATAAACCTGATATGTTGTAAACACATGAAACTGGGTCATTCGCAGGAGCATATGCGAATGAGACTCAGTCGTGCGACTGAGCCTTACTAATGGGCCAGTCGTGCGACTGAGAGATGCGATTGGGTCATTCGTAAGACTGAACCATAAGTATGGTCCAGTCGTACGATTGAACCATACGCATGGTCCAGTCGTACGATTGAACCATACGCATGGTCCAATCGCACGAATGGGCCCAGTCGTATCCAATATGGGCCAAGGCCTATATATACCAGTTACAATGTGTAGAGAGAAAAAGGGTTTGGGGAGGGAGTCTGCCCGGAGCCTAGGGCTGCCGGATGAGAAGGGAGATCATGCTCGATCTCCCCTTGCCAAGAGTCTTGATTCTTATGTTGTAACGAGCTTGTAATCATTAGGTTTTAATCAATGAAACCAATTTTTGATAGTTCGTGTTATTGATTTGACTTTTGGTTGTGGTTGTTTATCCTTCCGTCAAGAACATGCTCGGATGTTTACCGATCCAGTGACCTCACAATTGGTATCAGAGCCGGTTACTACTGGAATGATCTAACAATCATTCTAGCAACCCGAGCTCTTGATTTCTGGATCCAATTTCAGATCTTGACGTTAAACCCACTTCGTGTTCTTCGTGTTTTGATCAGATCGTGTTACGTGTGGTATCTCTATGTTAAAATTGCACTAAATCCACGTTCCTATCACCCTTTCGAATCTGATGATGTCTACTTTGTTTCGGTTCATGTTGAATTCGTCAGATTAGGGTTTAGGGCAGCCCTGGCGGCTGCAGATCTGAAAATCTGCGTGCAGACCCGTTCATGCGACTGGGCCATGCGAATGGACCATTCGTACGACTGGGCCATGCGAATGGACCATTCGTACGACTGGACCATGCTAATGGACCAGTCGTGCGACTGGACCAGTCGTATGTTCAGTCGTGCGACTGGACCAGTCGTATGTTCAATCGCACGAATGGACCAGCCGCATTGACTCATCCGCATTTGTTTCAAACTATAAAAAAAAAAAAATAAGAGAGTTTGGAACTGCTTCTTGCACAGATTTGAGGATGAGCAAAGCACATTCACCCTGCGGTTCTTTTGTCAAACAAGTTCGATGTATACCCCATTATTCGTCGGGCCTCCAGAATAGGTGAATGTATTTGGAACACGAAAGAGAGACGAGAAGATGTCGGCAGTCAGTGCTGATTTTGTGGGGTAGTCAGGAGCATCTGACTATTTATGGGCCAACCAAGTTATATTTATCCGCACAGAGAGGATTCTCATTCTTAGGGGGAATCTATGTATAGAGAGATTGAAGACGCAATCAGAAAGTGATGATGTGAGCCGGTTTCCGATGAAGAATCTACATGCATGCTGATTTGTTTGATATTGTCAGCTGTGGATTGGAACCTTCAACCTTTTGCCCAATACACCGTATGAAGACGCCAAGAGAGCACAACGTTTATATATTGGGATATGTTGAATGTGAGGGGGAATTTCTGCAGGTGTTAATGTTAATCAGGTTAGCCTATGTGAAGATTGAAGCAATGGAAAACTGTTCATGTCATTATTTGGAAAAATCAGTCATATGGGGAATCTTGATGCTGTGATGGTGTTCTACAAAGTAAACGAATGCTATTGTGCCTAAATTCATTTTCAGGGATATTGTAGCAACCTGACGGATCGGCAACGTTGGCTAATATGGTTTTCGTTTGATTCTATTGACAACCAGAGCAAAGATTGACTGAAGATTGTAAGAGGTGTTATCTACTATTCGCAAGCAACGTCCAAGGGGGAATTTGTTGGAGCATATATTGTCATATATAGTGTGTCCGTCACTTGTCGAATAGTCTAGACTTAATGTAATAAACCTGATATGTTGTAAACACATGAAACTGGGTCATTCGCAGGAGCATATGCGAATGAGACTCAGTCGTGCGACTGAGCCTTACTAATGGGCCAGTCGTGCGACTGAGAGATGCGATTGGGTCATTCGTAAGACTGAACCATAAGTATGGTCCCGTCGTACGATTGAACCATACGCATGGTCCAGTCGTACGATTGAACCATACGCATGGTCCAATCGCACGAATGGGCCCAGTCGTATCCAATATAGGCCAAGGCCTATATATACCAGTTTCAATATGTAGAGAGAAAAAGGGTTTGGGGAGGGAGTCTGCCCGGAGCCTAGGGCTGCCGGATGAGAGGGGAGATCATGCTCGATCTCCCCTTGCCAAGAGTCTTGATTCTTATGTTGTAACGAGCTTGTAATCATTAGGTTTTAATCAATGAAACCAATTTTTGATAGTTCGTGTTATTGATTTGACTTTTGGTTGTGGTTGTTTATCCTTCCGTCAAGAACATGCTCGGATGTTTACCGATCCAGTGACCTCACACCACTTCAGTCGCACGGCTCAATCGCATGGATGACCCAGTCGCCTGATCTGCAGAATCGCGACTGTGGTCGGGATGAGCAGCCCCCGAGCTGCTCTAAACACGGGTTTTACACCACAAAGACCTCCAGAAACACTCAACAACATACACAAGCATGAAACACAAGCAAGGAGACCTCACACGCACCCATACGACCTTGTATGTTCGGGTTGAACCTGAACACCCGAAACCCTAGTTTTGGACAGCCGTAAAAAGGCTAGAAAACGGACAACCAAAGACAACTACCTGCTAGAAAGGGGTAGTCTAAGCTGTAGACGGTGTCAAGACGAAGAAAACAAGACCTCTCGGGTTGGATTTGGTGCAAGAATGGTGATTTTGTGTGTGTAGAGGGTGAAGATGACGAAGATGGTGATAATGAAGATTAGGGCTGATATGAGGGTATTTATACCCAGCCCAAGTTTGCATAATTACAAGTTTAGTCCCTGCACTTAACCCCCGAGTTTTCCCAAGTTTTTGTTCGGTTGAAAAACGACTTTGTTAGGTGTTTTATATTAATTGTAAAAGTATGTTTAATGTTGTTATGACTTAAGAAATGGTTATATTAAAAAAAACATTTATTATATTTATAAAATGATATATTTGACGTTTTCAAAAATGAAAGTTTTAAAAGTCTTTTTAAGGTCGACACAAGGTTATAACGAATGCACACACAACGATAATAGCGCACACATGATATCCACATATAGAATCAAATAAGGATGAGGAATAACCAATCATAGAATAGATGACGGACAAACACGTTAATTGACGGACCTTAAAGTGACGGATGTCACAGTATCCCCCAGTTGAGAGAATTTCGTCCCGAAATTCAGCTGGAGTTAGGTCCAAGAGTGTCATCCTCGAAGAGATGTGGATATTTGAGTTTCATCTGATCTTCACGTTTCCATGTAAACTCTGGCCCTCGTTTTGAATTCAACCTTACGCGAACAATAGGTATCCTACTGCGCTTCAGCTGCTTGGCCTTTCGATCCATGATCTCAATGGGTTCTTCAACAAAATGAAGCTTGTCGTCAATCTTGATTTCCTCGATTGGCACGTGAAGGGATTCATCAGCCAAACATTTCTTGAGGTTTGACACGTGAAAAGTATCATGCACACCGCTAAGCTCTTGTGGCAACCTTAATCGGTAAGCCACTGGACCGATCCTTTCAGTGATCTCAAATGGTCCAACGTATCTTGGGGCTAACTTCCCTTTCTTTCCGAATCGAACGACTCCTTTCCAAAGGGAAACTTTGAGTAACACACGATCCCCAACATTGAACTCTAGAGGCTTCCGATGATTGTCAGCATATCTCTTTTGGCGATCTCGCGCGGCTTTAAGTCGATCTTTGATTTGGAAAATCTTGTCTGTTGTTTCTTGAATGATCTCTAGGCCTGTCAGCTGACTTTCACCAATTTCGGCCCAACAAACGGGAGATCTGCATTTCCTTCCATACAACGCTTCAAATGGAGCACATCCAATGCTTGTATGGTAGCTGTTGTTGTAGGAGAACTCAATCAACGGTAAATGAGCATCCCAGCTACCTCCAAAATCGATTACACACGCTCTCAACATGTCTTCTAGCGTCTGTATAGTGCGTTCACTTTGGCCATCTGTTTGAGGGTGATAGGCTATACTCATGTCTAACCGAGTGCCCATCGCTTTCTGTAGTGACTGCCAAAAACGTGAAGTGAATCGGCTATCACGGTCGGATATGATTGACACCGGCACCCCGTGCCGTGTCACGACCTCTTTGATGTACAATCTCGCCAACTTATCCATCTTATAATCTTCTCGGATAGGCAAGAAATGTGCTGATTTCGTCATTCGATCAATAATGACCCATATCGAGTCATGACCGCTGTTTGTTCTAGGGAGTTTGGTAATGAAATCCATAGCTATGTTCTCCCATTTCCACTCGGGAATTTCAGGTTGCTGTAATAATCCCGATGGTTTCTGATGTTCGGCCTTGACTTTCGAACACGTCAAGCATCGACTGACGTATAAGGCAATGTCTTTCTTCATGCCTGGCCACCAGTACAGATCCTTAAGATCATGATACATCTTGTCTGCACCAGGATGAATAGAATATCGCGTCTTGTGGGCTTCATCCATGACTAAGGTTCGAATACCTCCCCATTTGGGTACCCATATGCGATCCATGAAGTACTGAATGCCGTCATCCTTGCGAAACATCTGTTTATCTAATCCCCGGAACTCTTCTCCCACAAGGTTTTCTTCTTTCAGTGCCTCACTCTGTGCAATTTGGATCTGAGCTTTCAAGTTGGTTTGGATAGTCAATCCCAACGCTCGTGCACGCAGTGGTTTCACACGTTCTTTACGGCTTAAGGCATCAGCCACCACGTTAGCTTTCCCCGGATGATACCGGATCTCACAATCGTAGTCACTAAGAAGCTCTACCCAACGTCGTTGGCACATGTTGAGTTCCTTCTGATCCAGAATATGTTGAAGGCTCTTATGGTCAGTGAAGATGATGCATTTGGTGTCATACAGATAATGCCTCCAAATCTTGAGTGCAAATACTACAGCGCCCAACTCAAGATCATGAGTGGTGTAGTTCTTTTCGTGCACTTTAAGCTGTCGCGAAGCGTAGGCAATCACCTTATCCTTCTGCATTAGTACACATCCCAATCCTTGGTGTGACGCATCGCAGTAAACCACAAAATCATCGGTTCCGTCTGGGAGAGACAATATAGGCGCGTTGCACAACTTCTCTTTCAACGTTTGGAACGCTTGCTCTTGTGCATATCCCCGGTCAAACTTCTTGTCTTTCTGAGTAAGCAGGGTCAACGGTTGCGCAATCTTTGAAAAGTTCGCGATGAAGCGACGATAATAACCGGCCAATCCCAAGAATTGCCGTATCTCTGATGGCGTCTGGGGCGTATCCCACTTCTTCACTGCTTCGATTTTGCCGGGATCTACGTAAATCCCGTTCTCATTAACCACATGACCCAAAAACTTCACTTCCCGCAACCAAAACTCACACTTTGAGAACTAGGCGAAAAGTTTCTCTTCGCGTAGCAGCTCCAGAATTGCCCGAAGATGTTCTACATGATCTTCTTTCGATCGGGAGTAGATAAGTATATCGTCTAGGAACACAATCACAAACTTATCCAAATAAGGTTTGCACACCCGATTCATTAGATCCATGAACACAGCTGGTGCGTTAATCAATCCGAACGGCATGACCAAGAACTCATACTGCCCATAACGAGTCCTGAACGCAGTCTTCAGTATGTCGTCCTCGAAAACCCTTAATTGATGATAACCTGAACGAAGATCGATCTTTGAAAAATACGAAGCTCCTTCCAGCTGATCAAATAAATCGTCGATCCTGGGGAGAGGATATCGGTTCTTCACCGTTAACTTGTTCAGTTCACGGTAATCGATGCACATACGGAACGATCCATCCTTCTTCTTGACCACTATTACCGGTGCTCCCCACGGCGAATGACTCGGTCGAATAAAACCCTTCTCCAGTAGTTCCTGTAATTGACTAGACAACTCTTGCATCTCGGATGGCGCTAGTCGATATGGCGTTTTCGCTACCGGTGTAGCTCCAGGAACCAACTCAATACGGAATGCCACCTGTCGTGGAGGAGGTAAACCAGATAAGTCATCTGGAAATACATCTGGGTAATCCCGTACCACTGGAATATCCACCAGTTTCCTCTCTTCGTCTTTCTTTTCAACCACATGAGCCAGAAAAGCGTAGCACTGCTTTCGTAAACTCTGGCGTGCTTTCATGCAGGAAATAAGCTTTAAGTTCTTACCCGGTCGTTCTCCCTGAACCTTGAGTACTTCCCCGTTTGGCATAGGGATACGTACTACTTTGTCTCGGCAAACAATCTCTGCTCCATTTTGCGACAACCAATCCATACCCACAATCACATCGAAGCTTCCTAACTCGAAGGGTATCAAATCTATCTCAAAGGTATGATCCTCCAGCGTCAACGAACACTTCCTAATAATCTCATCGGCCTGGACAACTCTACCATTGGCCATTTCTACGGAGTAGCTAGTTTCTAGCCTACTAGGACTCAAATCAAGTAATTGCACAAACTCAGAAGATATGAAACTATTGTCTGCTCCAGTATCAAATAATATAGATGCGAAGTGATGATTGAGTAAGTGCGTACCCGTGACAACATTCGGGTCCTGACGAGCATCATTGGCTCCAATGACGAATGCACGTCCCCGAGTTGCATTCCCCTGAGTAGCCTGGCCTTGATTCCCAGCGATAGCCAACACCTGCTGCTGGTTGTTCCCCTGTTGACCCGGTGCCCGATTCAGCCTGGGGCACATATTCCTGTAGTGATCGGGGCTCCCACACTCAAAGCAAGCCCTTGCATTCCCGGCGGGGTTAACCGCGTTGACGGGCGCTACAAGATTCGGCGCAGTTCTGCAATCTCTTGCCAAATGACCCGGGCGCCTACAGTTAGCGCACACCCGGCACTGCGTCCCTGGGGGATGATGATAATTGCACCTGTCACATTTGGGGTGCGGCCCCACATACTCTCTTCTGGCCTGAGACACGGCCACAAAATTCCTGGTCGACTTAGACCTCTTCTCAAACTTTCCGGCACTCGACCGGCTCGATTCCCCAACATCCTTTCTCTTCTCGGCTCCTCTGCCCAAAACCCCTGTTCTAACCATCTCATCAGTCAAAGCGCCAGCTTTCAGAATTGCGCTCTGAATAGTAGGAGGAGCGGCTGCTGTGACCATAGCTCTAATTTGAGGCGCGAGTCCCCAAATATACCTCTCGATTCTCTTTGATTCCGGCGTAACCAGATGCGTAACCAGATGCGGAACCAATCTTGCCAGCTCATGAAAACGATCAGTATAAGCTGCATGCCCTGCCCCCACCATAGCATGATTCCAGAATTCATGCTCCAGCTTCTGCATCTCGTTGAGAGGGCAGTATTCCTCGGTGATCAAGGCTTTGAACTCGTCCCATGACATCTGCATCGCAGATTCTCTTCCTCGAGCTTGAACCTGGGTGTTCCACCAGGTTAGGGCCTTACCCTGTAGAGAACAAGTGGCATACTTGATCCTCTGGCTGTCGAGGCACTCACTGATGTCGATCACTGCCTCCATCTTTTCCAACCACCTGGTTAGGGCTATCGCCCCACCTTTCCCATCGAATTCCCTCGGCTTACAAGCCACGAACTCCTTGTACGAACATCCCCGACGAGCATTAACCACCCCAGTATCAATACCGGCAGTACCACCATTCCCGGTTTCCTGGTTGCTCTCGTTTCCGGTCGGGTTTCCGTTTCCCGTCTCAGTTTCAATCCCACCTTGGGCTCCATCATCGTTGCCACCATCCCCGTGAGGGTGGTGTTGTTGGAGTGCGTCGCTCACTTGGGCCACGATAGTAGGAATTAGTGCGGCCAATTGCTGAGCGATCAGGGCTGCCATGTCGGCGTTCCCTGTTCCTTGACTGTTACTGGCAGGAGCATCATTTGCTCTTGGTGCTCTGCCCCTGCCTTGGCCTCTGCCCCTTGGGGCTTCACTCCCGCCACTACTGCTACGGGTAACTCTTCGAGGCGGCATGTTCTAATCATAAAAGAGGTAAAATATCAGCTTTAGTCACCATAAGATGCACAAGTATTCCACTTATCAAATTCCAATGTTCATGTTCCGGTCAGTCAAGACCACCATGAAGCCCATTTCAAGCATATTCTCGGTATACCGGTGATGTTTATATATAGGGTTCCCCGCAGCGTTCCCACCACACCCACGATGTACCGAGAATGATGCCCGATCCGGTTACATGACATCCGACTTTTCTTTACATCATATCCATAATAATCCATCAAGTCCATGTATTTCATGTCAATAACACACTTATTGTCATCACACGTCACATGCAATTCGTGCAGTTCACACATCATGAATTGATAATGTTTCAATGATAATCCATCACAACAGTTGTAAGTCCATGTATACAATCACGTTTAGTCTAGCGGAGGTTGTCTATTTTCCTTCCTCTTTCGAGGTTTCAGACATATTCCTCCTCAGAGTTAATCTCAATGTCCAAGGTCAAGCGCAATAGCATTATCTGTGAAGATCTCTTCGGGTCTAATACCCGGACCTGTTAAACTAACTCGGCGCGCAGAGGGAACGGAAGATCCAATAGAAGCATCCCCATAAAAGAGTGAGCACAAGGGCTCTCTCATAGGGTGGAAAGATCACATAACAAATAGATGAACAAATCAAGCAGCGAGAAACACATACACGAGATATAATATGCATACAGAGTCCTAGCATGCAAATCTACATGAAGGTTCCTAGGTTATAGTCTAGGTCAAGCGTATTGCCTAATTTTCTATAACCAATGGCTCTGATACCAATCTATTTGTCACACCCCCGCTAAAAGCGGAAACACGGGGATGTAACGAGACCGGGATCGTCATAACACATGGTAAGCGATAGAGAGCAATATAAATAAATGATGACATGCGTGTCATGACGACACCCGACAATAAGGGGACTTGTGTCGTGTTTAGTCAATGTTCACGACAACATAGCTATAAGCAATCATGATAAAGATACACATATTCACATAAAGATGAAAATGTAAGTGTTAATTCCCACAACCCGGGAACAAGTTTCAAAAGTTGATAATTGTTTACAAGCGTTAACATAGTTCAAAAGATTGTTTAACAAAACATGTTAAGTCCCAAAAATGCATCCTAGGGTCTCCACTAAGGCAGCACACCTAGATTCCTGGACTTGTATCATCACCTGAAAATATATGCTTAAAACGGTCAACATAATTGTTGGTGAGCTCGCAGGTTTATGTAATAAAAATGTAAGTGATGTTGTAATAAGTAAGCGTGTTGGAATGCCGTGAATACAGTTATATACACAAGTAATTTCACATGACATGAGCTTTGCAACCAAACCTAGCGACGTACACAAAGAAATTATCGGCATATATTCACCCAAGGGCCCGTTCCTGGCCACTGATGGTACCAACTAGTATACCATCGAACGAGGGTGGGGGTGTCAACCCAGTAGTACTACCAATACCTAACCATCGGTTCCCACACTGGAATTAAATAGTTGCAAAGATAGAACCACACAGCAGACCCAAGCATGTATCATATAGTACTTGCAACACAGTATCACGTTGATTCCTTGTATGTAAAATGTATGTAAGTTGTACAGCATTGAAAATGAGTAAGCATACTTTTCCCCCAAGTTGTAAATGATTGAAATATTGTATAAGCGTAAAAAGGGGCCACGAAACTCACTTGTTAGGTGGTAAGTATGTATGATCGATGTATCCCAAATGTTGAATGCAAATAAACAGTCAAACACCTATTGACAATTATTGTATAGCATTAATGATATGATATATATGTATAAGCGCGCAATAATGATGGGTCGGTTCGGGTCGTTTCGGCTGGGTCGCGTATAACACACACAGACTGACACACGTACTAGATCTTATGTAGATCCAAGAACAAGACATTATCGCCATTAATGATGATGTTTAAGTAAAAGTCTCGTTGTTATTGAAGAAGCATTGAATAAGTGTCAATAGTTTTAAGTCAATTTGATCGTTGTAAAGCGTTAGTTCAATTTGTTCAAAATAGTTTCTGTGCCCTTTCTCGCGTTGACTTTAATCTTTGTGGCCGAACAATGGCATTATTGTGTTAGTGTTACCTCAACACCACACGACTTACTCACACCACGCATAAGGAATCAAACACAACAACTTCAGTCGCATAACAAGGTCAGACGCACGACTCAACCTCCATTCGTGCGAATCAACCCTCAATCGTGCGAATCAGCTTCATTCGTACGATTGAGCCTTCATTCGTATGACTGGCATTCAGTCGTACCACACAACACCCAATCGCACGACTCAACTTCCATACGCACGAATCAACCTTCAATCGTGCGAATTAGCTACTTTCGTACGACTGAACCTTCATTCGTGCGATTGGACTCCAGTCGTGCGAATCACGCACATTCGCACACATTCAGTCGGTCACCTGACTCAGTCGCCCACAATCACTCAATCGCATGACTCAATCGCATACACTCATTCGCACGCATGACTCAATCGCAAACAAACACTCAGTCGCACGACATGCCTAGTCGCACAACTCAGTCGCGCGATTGACTCAGACGCATGATCCAGTCGCACGACCCACTCAGTCGCACGGCTCAATCGCATGGATGACCCAGTCGCCTGATCTGCAGAATCGCGACTGTGGTCGGGATGAGCAGCCCCCGAGCTGCTCTAAACACGGTTTTTACACCACAAAGACCTCCAGAAACACTCAACAACATACACAAGCATGAAACACAAGCAAGGAGACCTCACACGCACCCATACGACCTTGTATGTTCGGGTTGAACCCGAACACCCGAAACCCTAGTTTTGGACAGCCGTGAAAAGGCTAGAAAACGGACAACCAAAGACAACTACCTGCTAGAAAGGGGTAGTCTAAGCTGTAGACGGTGTCAAGACGAAGAAAACAAGACCTCTCGGGTTGGATTTGGTGCAAGAATGGTGATTTTGTGTGTGTAGAGGGTGAAGATGAAGAAGATGGTGATAATGAAGATTAGGGCTGATATGAGGGTATTTATACCCAGCCCAAGTTTGCAAAATTACAAGTTTAGTCCCTGCACTTAACCCCCGAGTTTTCCCAAGTTTTTGTTCGGTTGAAAAACGACTTTGTTAGGTGTTTTATATTAATTGTAAAAGTATGTTTAATGTTGTTATGACTTAAGAAATGGTTATATTAAAAAAACATTTATTATATTTATAAAAGGATATATTTGACGTTTTCAAAAATGAAAGTTTTAAAAGTCTTTTTAAGGTCGACACAAGGTTATAACGAATGCACACACAACGATAATAGCGCACACATGATATCCACATATAGAATCAAATAAGGATGAGGAATGACCAATCATAGAATAGATGACGGACAAACACGTTAATTGACGGACCTTAAAGTGACGGATGTCACAGTATCCCCCAGTTGAGAGAATTTCGTCCCGAAATTCAGCTGGAGTTAGGTCCAAGAGTGTCATCCTCAAAGAGATGTGGATATTTGAGTTTCATCTGATCTTCACGTTCTCATGTAAACTCTGGCCCTCGTTTTGAATTCCACCTTACGCGAACAATAGGTATCCTACTGCGCTTCAGCTGCTTGACCTTTCGATCCATGATCTCAATGGGTTCTTCAACAAAATGAAGCTTGTCGTCAATCTTGATTTCCTCGATTGGCACGTGAAGGGATTCATCGGCCAAACATTTCTTGAGGTTTGACACGTGAAAAGTATCATGCACACCGCTAAGCTCTTGTGGCAACCTTAATCGGTAAGCCACTGGACCGATCCTTTCAGTGATCTCAAATGGTCCAACGTATCTTGGGGCTAACTTCCCTTTCTTTCCGAATCGAACGACTCCTTTCCAAGGGGAAACTTTGAGTAACACACGATCCCCAACATTGAATTCTAGAGGCTTCCGACGATTGTCAGTATAGCTCTTTTGGCGATCTCACGCGGCTTTAAGTCGATCTTTGATTTGGAAAATCTTGTCTGTTGTTTCTTGAATGATCTCTGGGCCTGTCAGCTAAATTGACCATAGTTTATCACTCATCCCAGAAATCCCCAGGTAAGCATAACTAGTCCCGTAGGATTTATGCGATATGCTTGCCTTAGCCCGAGGGCCTTTTGCCAGGAAATCCAGAATACAGGTGTCTATGTGTCACACAAATTTCTTAAGTTCATGAAGTCAAAACCTTGATGAGATTTACATAGATTAGACATAAGTCTAAAGATTCAAGTCATAAGCATAAGTATACGATTCCACGTGTCGTCGAGAATAAGATTAAGAAGTTTCATTTGTCGGGGAGAGTCAAAGAGTCAAAGTTAAGTTTAGGGAGACGAGTAACAAAGTTTAAACAATTACAAGGCAAACCTATGCTAAGCATCAATTTGCACGTAAGTTTGGTATAGCATTATGTAACATGTAAACAATATATATATTTCCAAGAATATAAATATTATTCTATGAGGTTCATGCATAAGCTATAGTCTAGGTCACCATTTCTAATAACCTAAATCCCTATAGTTATGGGCTCTGATACCAATCTGTCACACCCCAACCTTGACGGCGGAAACGTCGAGATGTGAGGGTTAAGATTGTTCACAGCCACATAACGCTATATTTAAATGTAAATATTAAAATTATAAGTTTCAAAAGGCATTACAAACATAAGTCTAAAACATGAAATAAGTTCCAAACAAAACAAAACATTACATAAACATTTTATTTAGTTAACTAGGTCCAAGTCCTAGTTTTATTGCAAGCTTCAAAAGACCACTTTAAACTTGGGGGTTACCTGAAACATGATAAAAATAAAAGGTCAACTATAAATAGTTAGTGAGTTTCCAAGGTTTTCATACATAATATGATAAAGTTACAAGTAGCAATTCATGTCATAGGTCATAAGTTAGTAAGGTTATAGAACACATATCGTTACAACCAAACCTCGACTTGATTACAAGTATATAAGATTGGCTAAGTGTATTTGGTTCCCATGATGAACAAGCATACGTCATCAGGAGCCGGCAATACCTCGGCTTTAGCACCAAATAGGCTTGTCAGGCCCAAAGATCTAAGACGTCGCCAGGCTAGCAATAGTTAATGATTGCAAACAAAAATATGTATCTCATATAAACACTTACAACACACAAATAACCATGACAAAAATATGAATTGCAAGTGCTTACAAGTTTAAACGTTTACAAGTGTATGAGAATAAGTATCATGTTTCACCCCAAATTAGTGTGAAAATATAAAAGAAGGCAAGGTAAACTCACATGTTCAATAAGTATATAAGAGATGTGTAAGGATTCCTGAAGTCTGATGCAACCCAAAACAGCCTAAGTGTCTCAACAACATGCACTAAGTACTGAAGTGAAGAATGCTTCGGAAGTTTTACACAAAGCATTAGAAAATACTCTAAGTGTAAAATCTTCCGAAGCCAAGACCAATATCTTCCGAAGCCAAACATGAAGTCTTCCGAAGCTTCAGAGACAAAGTCTTCCGAAGCCTCATCTTATAAAGACAGATTTCTTCCGAAGACTTTTAGTACACATGCTTTATCTGATGTACTGTTCCATAAAGCACCTTTTCCGCTGCATCTCTGTAAAGTCACCAACTTACATGAGTTGGTGAAAAGGGCCTTGCTTTTGGTAACTGTACATTGAGGTCTTGAGTATTCAACTTTCCACTTTATGTACTTTATCCTTTTTGTATTGTAAAAGGATGTGAGCTATGGCATGTCATAGTCACAAGGTCAAAAGGCAGATATGCCTTTTGATCCTACAATTGATTTTGTTAGTGTCTAGTCAATTGTATCCAGCTGGCCTTCAAAGTATGGCCGGCTGTAGGTTGTAGTATAAGTATTTCAAGTTCTTGTATCTTTTCTTTATGCTTTGTAACACTTGTAAAAGAACTTGAGAAAGCAATATACTGCCTCCTTGAAACCCAACTCTCTTGTTCTGTCTCTTTACTTTACTTGTGTTCTTAGTATCATACTTGGTTAATCCAGTTCACTGTTTGATTAGAGCTTAGTTATTCTCCTCATTGTGTTGTTGTGTTGTAATTGTAGTTAAGCCCTTAAACGGTCCTGCAAGATGTCTAATAAAACTAGTAAGCGACGTTCCAAAGTAAACCTTCACGAGATACCTAAATATATATATATATATTTACAAGTTTTAAGTTAATAATAAGGTTAACGATTTAATGTGAACTAGGGTACTAGAATTTGGGGATTTATAAATAAATAAGATTAGTGAACTCTTAAGTAAAGTACTATTTATAAAATTTTTAAAGGAATTAAATCCTTTATAAAAATTTATGAAATTTGATTATAAAATGTATATACATCTTATGATTCTATAATTAAAGATAACATATAGGCCAATAATAATTTAATAATTTAAATTATTATATATATAAATCTACTTTTATAAAAATTATTTAGTTATAACATTTGTAGATAATTTTTATAATAAAATGTTAAAATGTAGTACAAGAATTAATTTACAGAAAATATTTAGATGATTATAAAAATATTTGAAGTTTGTAAAAATTATTTTATATTTATTGAAAAAATTTTATAATTAAAATAAGGCTGAAAAAGCCTTAAAAATTTACATGAGGGTCACCGGGTTCGAACCCGGGACCTCATGATGAAGGTGCAAAGTCTTAACCAGTGAACCAGGCTCTCAGCCGCGATACATCTTGGTTTTAATATCTTTTAAACACAAACTAAAGGTTTCCCCCAAATTCATATAAACCCTAAATCACCCGAACCAAAATTGAGCAATTGAGGTGCTGAACGAGTCCCGGTTCGTGTTCGATCACCTCGGTTGCAATTGGGTGTTTAATTGATGATTTAACTCGAATTAAACTATGCATTTATCTTGGCAATGATTATTCAAACGTTTGTGTACGTTTAATTTGATTAATCATCAACATTTGTACGTTAATCGGTTATATGTCGATCGAGATGCGTGTTCGGTTCGAAACCCTTCAATACCGAGCTTTAATGTTCAATTAAGTCTTGGTTTCGAGTCCGAGGGGTCCTCCTGAGTCGATTAACATGTTTGTATGTTTAAACATGGGCTGTTTTTTTAGAGTTCGGTGGTCACCAGAGCTCGGCCGGAGGCCGGCCGGTGACCGGTTGGTCGGGGAGAGAGAAAGGGGAAAAAGGGGGGTTTGGTTTTGTAAAATTACATAACTGGTCCCTGTAGTTTATAAGTGTTAATATTATATGTAATTATCTTTCTTTTAAAGTTTTCAAAATGACTAAACACCCCCTTAACTTAACTTAACTTTAAGTTTCAAGCCTTTTCAAGATTAGTAACTTAAATAATTATTATTATTAATATTATTATTATTATTATTTTTATTTTTGTTATTATTATTATCATTATTATTATTATTGGTATTATTATTATTATTATTATTATTATTATTATTATTATTATTATTATTATTATTATTATCAATTAATATTATTTAATATTTTTATTTTTAACTTTCATACATTTAAATTTAATGACAACTAAAAAGAATAAGCATAAACGACACATGAGTTCCATAATTGACAATAATGACCATTATAAGAATAAACGAAGTTAACTTTTAGTTAACAAAATTACGAGATGTTACAATTACCCCTACTCTTATAACACAAATTAAAACCCTAACCCCAATTACAACTCCCCACCATCGCATTCGACCCTCCCCTGCCCTGCCCCCTCATTGCTCGGCCAGTCGCTCCTGCCCTACCCCTGTCGTTGCCTGCTCAGGTGCTCCGACCACTGCCTGCAGCTGAGCTGCGGCCTCCTTCCCCTTGTTGTGCCTACTGCCTGCAGCTGCCATCGATTTGTTGTGACTTGCTTTGGTGTGATCTTAATTTGTAGCACAAAGGCTACAACTTGTTAGTGTATATAAAGGAGAAGCTGACAATATAGTTCAAGTTCATAAAGCAGAGGCAACATTTTTTTGTCCAGGAGTTTATTCATTATGTGTGTACGGGTCGTTTTGACCAATATAAAATAGAAAATGCATTGTTATAATTTCATAAACTGTGTGTTAAGGTTGTTTTGACCCATTTTAATTGCATTGTGATTGTTATGGCTTCACAAAATAGGTACAAGTCATTTTGATTATTATGATCACATCTAAAGAAAATGAGTGGGTCAACACAGTTATGCAAATAATTTTATGCATAGTTTATGGACTACTGATCGTAATGACCTTAATGAAACATCAATCGTTCCAATCAATTGTTAATGACCATAACGAATCATCATTAACTGTGATTGACCATCATTCACCTTAATAAACTAAAATTAACTTTAACTTGTCAACGGATCACACGGTTCATAGAATGGGTCAACGGGTAAAAATACTTTTAATCCATGAGAAATAATAATGGGTCAATTGGTCAAGCTAATACAATAAAATTTCCATTTTATGAAAATGACATACATGGGGATGATAGCAATGATGATTTGGGAGACGAGGTTGATGTACTAGCTCAAGAACCATTAGAAGGCCGCGCATTAGGAAAACAAATAGGTTCAATTTAACTACTGGATCATGTTTTGGCTTATTATTGTTTACTTATCTAATTTGATGTGTATTTGTAAACAGAAATTTCTAAACTGAAGAAAAGGGGACCAACAATGATGCATGATGTGCACACACGAAAAGTCAATGAACGTGAGGTCATTATATGCAATGAATTTGGACAACCCGTTGGACCAATAGAGAAGGATGTAGTAGGAAAATTCTCTCGATTTTTGGGTACAATAGCTCGTAATCACAGTTATGCACCATTGATCCATAATTCATGGCATAAGGTGCCACATAAAGATAAAATATGGGAGTATGTCTTGGTAAGGTTTCATATAGTTTAATTCTTTTATTTTTTATGATTTTTATATTTTACTAACTTTTATTTTTTAAGGAAAAATACGATGTGCCCGATGCTGCTAAAACTTGGGTTCTAAGGACCATTGGACATTCCTATAAGGTACACAAATGTAGGTTTAAGAAAAAACACTTCTATCAGTATAAGGACAACAAAACAAGATGGAAGAACCGACCTAAAAGCATTCCACAAGATGATTTTTTACAATTGTTGAGCTTATGGAATGATACAAATGTGGCGGTAATTTTCTAGAAAATTTTTATTACTATTATGAATAATTTTCAGTATTCTTGGGATGTAAACTAAGTTGTATTCATTAATGTGTGTGTAGAAGCGTTGTTTGCGGGCCAAGGATATACGTTTGTCCCAAAAAAATATGCACACGGCCGGTCCAAAAAGTTTTGCTAGGATTCGTGATGAGATGGTAATATGTGTTTGTTTGCTTGTGTTTTTTTTATTTTTCTATTAACTCATAAAATAATATTTTTTGATTGATGTTTATGTTATTATAAATGAAGAAAAATGAGGACCCGAACAAAGAGTTACCTACTTTAACTCAATTGTTTGAACGTACACGTAAAAGGACCGAAGGACATTCATATGTTGATACATATGATGACACTGCAAGAAAAATTGTAAGTTCGTATTTTGATGACACTATAGGTTTATATTTTAATATTATTTAGATTTTAGATGTTACGGTTCAGTTTTCTTTAAGAAACATTAAGCTACCTTTCTTTAGATAAAAAGATGACATGGTTGTATTAAGCCAAACAGAGTTGGAATTCCAAGAGTTTGTCTAAAATTTGTTACTGCCAAGAACAATTAACACATAAATATAGGTTGTATTTTAGTCATTGAAAGATGGAGTGTACATAAGCATATGTGTCTGTTAACCGGCTTTTTTGTGTAGTTGATTCTTAAATCACTATATTGCCTTAACACCATTGCCCACAATTAATCAGCAGTAGTATTAAATGAAGTTTAGTGCCAATCAAACCATCTTTGCTAATGATAGGATATATGATGTTGACAGTATATAAGCAGTATTATGACGATAGATACATGATATTGTGTCATCCAATGAAACATAATTGTTAAAATCTTTACTTTCCTGTCTAACAAAACCAACCCAAGCAATTAATTTTAGGTCTTTATGGGTCTTGACATTCACCTACCAGGTTATATTGATAATTCTAAATGAGGTTATACTTTATTGAATTTAAACAAGTGAACATTAGAACGGGTCAAGATAGGTAGTTACTTGAAACTGATAGGGGGTAATAATGGGAGTTGTGAAACTATGGTTGTGTAAGGTTTTGAGGCGGTACCCACTTATTCTACTCCGTATGGTTTTTGTATCTTTTTGGAAGAAACCATTTGTGTGCTTCTTTGTAATTTTTTTTATTTGTAACTTATTAAAAACCTTGACTTAGTTAGACCATCTTAGGACGTCTTTTTTACCTTGTAAATCTTTAGATTCCTATTTATAAAAGTCTCCCGTGCAATATTTTTATAGATATTCATTGGTTTTTCGACATTAAAGTGTAGTTTATTTTGACAATATATTTTTAGACATTAAATAACAATTATTTTGATATTAAGTTTTAATTATTTTGACTATATTTCTTATCATTTTTTTACCTTGTAAATCTTTAGATTCCTATTTATAAAAGTCTCCCGTGCAAAATTTTTTATAGATATTCATTGGTTTTTCGACATTAAAGTGTAGTTTATTTTGACAATATATTTTTAGACATTAAATAACAATTATTTTGATTTTAAGTTTCAATTATTTTGACTATATTTCTTATCATTTTTTGACTAATATTACAGGAACAAATGAAGAACTACAAACCTTTAGAAGATGGAAGTGCTTCGGTAGATCCTTATATGGTTGTGATGAACAAAGAGCATGATGGATATCGTAGACTATATGGTAGAGGTGTTACCAATAAATTGTTAAAAAAAGTGGATGGTGGTGATACATCATACATGATTCCGCGGGATCTTATGGAATCATTCAAAGCAAGTGTTGAAGTTGAAAAAAATCAATTGAAGTCCGAGTTGGAAGCTGCACGAAAAGATATAGACAACCAACGAGAAAAGTTTGAAGCTATGGTGAGGAAGCTTATGGAACAACTACCTCTTGAAGTTCGAGAGTATTTAACATGAGCGAGAGGTTCTAATTACTTTTTATGATTGTAGTTGACAACTTTGTTTTAACTAGTGTTATTTTAAGTTTGAACATGCATGTTAAAGTACACCGTAAGACCATATATGATATCTATGTTATTATTGTTGTGGTGTAACTAAGATAGCAAGACATATTAATAGCAATTGTAGTGCTTGAAACAATGTGCTATCAGGTTGCATTTGAGTATAAACAAAGTTGTATTTATTGTAACTGTGATTGTAAAACAAATGTTGCAATTATGCTAAAAAATGTTGCATTCTTTTATACTAAAAAGATAATAATGGTTGCATTTGAGTATAAAAAGTGTTGCATTTTAATAAATAAATCTATAATAAAGGTTGCCTTTAATATATAAAAAAGTTGCATTGCTAAATTAAAAAGTTGCATTTTAATGTTAAAAAGGTTGCATCATAAAAATGTTGCATTTGAATAATACATGCAACTTTTTAAAAAAGGTTGCATCATCTAACAAAAAAGTTACCTTAGGTCTAATGCAACTGCGCCTGATGCAGCCCTAGATAAAAGGTTGCTTTAGTCGTAATGCAACCTTTTCGGGACCTTATGCAACATTTTACTTGGGTTGCACTAGCCTTAATTTGTTGTAGCGGGTTGTTGAACTAGGTTCTGGTTTCTCAATTTCTTCTTCATTCACCTTATTTTTGTTGGTTTGATGCTTTGATAATGAATCTTGATTGTTGAAAGTTTCATTATCTTTTGATTTTGAATGAGGAACATGAGTTCCCTTTTCAAAATTATCAAAGAAAGCATCATCATCATATATTTCTTTTTCAGTCAAATCCCCCTTTTGTGAGGTGTTTTTGATTGCTGAAATGTTGTTCTTTTCTTTAAAGGTTGAACATCAGTGGATGTTTCCTTTTTTGGTTTTGGCTTTTGTTTTTGTTGATGCTTTTTAATTTTTGAATCTTTTTCACAATCAATAGATTGAGTGTCTGATTCAGCTTTATCAGATTGTTTCTTCTTTGTGCTCCTTGTCTTGTTTTTTTTGTTGAAATAGCATTCCTGAGTTGAATGGTTATTTTTATTACAAAGAGCATAATGTTTGTTGAAGTAGCAGTTAGATGTCATGTGATTGTTCATATTGCAAATAGAATAATAACTACTGAAGTAACAATCTTCAGTATTGTGGTTTTTCATATCACACCATTTGCAATACATCTCCTCTGATTCTTTGTCAGAATCAGTTACTTTCTTCTTCTTTGTCAACTTCTGAGGCTTTGCATCCTTTTCCATTTTTGTAGTTGATTTATCCTCTTTCAGCTTTTGAGCCTTTGATTTGCCTACTGCTGATTTTGCCTTCCATAGATCATCTACTGAATCAGTAGATTTGGTTTTCCGCAGATCTCCTACTGAAGAAGATTTCTTCTTCTGCTGAGGATCTGCTGAATCAACATCAACCTGTGAATCCCACGATCGTAATCAGGAATTATCGGTGTTAATAGGGAATCAAGTTAATGTTTGTGGAATCAACATTAACCTTAGTTTAATTGTTTAATAAATATAAATCAAATATAATGATCAATGATTATGACGAACACAATGAAAATAACACCATTAGTAAGCAAAAAGGATCTGATTCAAATCTATTTCATTAAATTGATTAATGATTACAGATGAATAAATAATAAACAATAAATGCTTCTTCTTTCATTTATCTACCGAAACTGTGTGTACTTCCTCAGTAGGTGCACACTTTTCAATTTCTTCATTTGAAGATTTTTGTTGCTGATGAAGTTCTTGAAGACCTTCATTTAGCTGAGCTATTCTCTTGCAAATAGTCTTCAGCATGTTTCTTTGTTTTGGAGGATATGGCAACTTTGTTTCTTCAAGAACTTTGGGAATGATTGTTTCTTCAAGGACTTTTGGAATGTTTGTTTCAAAAGCAACATTCTTACCAATGTTTAGTAGATCATCATCATGTTCATCAGAATCATCCAAGTCATCACACTCATCAAAGTCAAATTCTGAGTCATTTTGATTAATCTTTTCTGATTCAGAAGACTCAGTTTCATTCACCTCAGTTTTATTATGATTAACTTGTTGATTAGAGTTTGTTTCAAACTTGGTGCTTGGCACAAAATGATTTGACAAGTTGTTTTTCATTGATTCAGGTAAAGGTGAGTAATTATTGTTTATAGGAGGTGCCACAGCATTATATCCCAACCCATACATGTTCTTTGATTCAATATGAGAATTTAATAATTTCTCATATTGCTGAGATGAAAGTTAAAACTTCTGAAGTTTCACTTCAGTTGATGCATGATCAGCCATGGATTTAGTTAAGGAAGTGGTCAGATGCTTAACTTGTGCTTCTAAATCCTTTTGTAAAGAGTTAATTTTGATTTGATATAATTTATGTTCTCTTACATGAGATTCATTCAAAATCATTGTTTCTTTAATTTTATCAGCCAGTTGTTGAGCATGGACTCTATATCTTTCAACTTCCTCAACACATATTGATGAACATAACCTATCTCTTACCTCTCTAGCCATGGGTGGACTTTGTTTTCCATGTGATACATTAAAGCTTGATAATCTTCCAAGACTTCCTTCTCATACATACTCCAGTCACAAGTTCCATCTTGAAGTATGATCAGCCTAGTTTCTTTAGAGTTACTTGTTCCTGCTGATGTATTTATGGCTGGTGGGGATGAGTTGGTAAGTTGTGGTTGTCTGAAAGATCTTTGAGATGATGATGGTTGGTGAGACTGATGTTGCTGATGTTGTGTCAAGTCAGGATTTGATTAATGATTACATTCTCTAGAAAAGTGTCCATAGAGATTGCACTTGAAACATCTTACCTTTGACTTATCAACACCAATCTTTGATGATTTACTTGCAGCAGCCAAATTTTTATTTCTCCTGAGATATTGTTTGGCTCTATAAGCAATCATTGCCATTTGCCATTGTAGATCCATCTCCTCTACTACATCTGGATATAGTTCTTCCAAGTCTTGCTGGCAAATGTTGGCAGATGTTAATGAGCTTCCCAGGTAAGCTTGAAAACTTGAACTGAAAGCTGCAAAAGCTGCTTTTTGTTCTTCAGAGTCCAGAATGACAGTGATGGGCTCTGTTTGGTTGTTATTTGATAAAGACTTTGCTGATGATGTATCTCTTCGATCATCAGTTCTTCCTTTTTCTTTTCTTGACTTACTTTGAGAAGATTTCTTTGAAGGCTTTGATGCATAGAAACTTACTTCATCTTCATCTTCACTCAAAGTACAAGAGTTATCACTATCATTGTTGGAAATGAAGGCACTTCCAGCACTTTTTGTTTCTTCAAAGTGATAGGTGAGACATGTGTTCTCACACTCTTATTTCTTGATTTTTCATCCATTTAGAGAGCCTCAACTTTAGCTACCAATGTATCTAAACCAGTTGCTTTGAGGTCAATGGTGTTCTTGAACATGGATACAGTTTGCTTCCAACTTTCAGGCAAAGTATGGAGCATCTTTTTGTTTAATTCCTCATTTGTATATTTCAACTCCAAGATGTTCATCTCTGTTACAGGTTGCATAAATCTATGGAGTTGTTGAGGAATTGATTCACCCTTAATATGATGAAAGGTTTCATATTGTGAACGAAGGGTGTCCTTTCTAATGCTTCTGATTTCATCACTCCCTTCACAGAGTGTATGAAGAATCTTCCACAAGGAATTTGTTGTTTTATAATTCTCACATCTGATTAATATTTCTTCAGGTAAAGCCATACTAAGCAAGTTGTATGCCTTAATATCAACCTTAACCTTCTTAATATCATCAGGTGACAGATCCTTTGTACTTATGGGTTGATTATTGTCATTATAATCCGGCCTCATAGTTGGTGGAATATAAGGACCTTCAGTTATTGACACCCATAAGTCAGAATTTGTATAATTCACATGATTCCTGAACTTGATTTTCCAGGATTTAAAATCTATTTTTGTTTCCAACTTTGGAGGTTGGTATGATGATCCACCAAAGTTACTCATGTTTTGATTTGTTGAATCAAAAATTTGTTAATGTATTTGTTCAAATAAACTTGAACAATTGATGAATGTCAATCAATAACCAAGATCTACTATTCAATTGTTTTGAATATTGACCTAAGTTAATCAAGCAATGAAACAGTAGTTGCTGAAGGACAATTCACTGTTCTAATCAATGCACACAAAAATGATTTGCTTAAAAACAATAGGTCTAATCAGCAAAAACTGACAAATCTAGTGAAACAAGCAAACAATTAAACACTATTAACACTGATAGATCAATCAATCTAAATCAATGAGCACTTGGCTCTGATACCACCTGTGAATCCAAGGATCGCAATCAGGAATTATCGGTGTTAATAGGAAATCAAGTTAATGTTTGTGGAATCAACATTAACCTTTGTTTAATTGTTTAATAAATAAAAATCAAATACAATGATCAATGATTATGATGAACACAATAATAATAACACAACTAATAAGCAAAAAGGATTTGATTCAAACGTATTTCATTAAATTGATTAATGACTACAGATGAATAAATAATGAACAATAAATGCTTCGAACATGTTGATTTGACGGCTACTAGGGTTTATGTTTGTGTGAATTGATGTGATGTTTGGGGTTTGCCGTATTGTTGCTTGGTTGTTTGTGTTCGTGTGCCGTCCATTGATGTGAAACCTAGGATCCATATTTATAGGCACATGTGTTTCGGTTAAGGAAACTCCGGATCTCTTGGGATTCGCACAACTGTCTTGTTGACTTGTTGACTTGTTGACTTGTAACACTTGCATTATTTAAATACAAGTGTTTGGACTCCGCAGTTGCATAGTCTTACGTAGGTGTTTGTTCTTTCGAAGGTATTCAGTCTTCCGAAGGTATTCAGTCTTCCGAAGGTGTTTGCTCATCCGCAGGAGTTTTCTCATCCGTAGGAGTCTTCACTTGAACTCTTTGATTGACTTCACTTAAACTCCAGAGCTAATTGTTCATCCGCAGATGATCTTCGGATGTATGATACTTGTAAGAAACATATCTATGGAAGAGCAAAATGTTCATGCGTAGATGTTTCTTACACTTAGTCAATTTCAGTAATTGACCAAGAATAATGTTTGTACCTGCAACCATACATAGATTAACACACATATGGGTTAACCTATATACATAATGCATACATCAAAATAATGAATTATAATCATTCATTACAAGTATTGATTAAAGCTCTAAGGCTATATAAAATGATCTAGATCTATTGTTTCTAGATCTAACAAGAGCCTAGTTTAAAACAAAATAAACAAAACCCAACCCCACAACCCTAATCCCCATTTTCGAATGCCCCATCCCCCACACCCTTTCACCTTCCGACACACACACATCATTCTTGTGATGATTTCTTGTAATTGGAAGTGAAATCGATTGTTTTTTCATCATAAACTTGTTAGTAAGCATCTACATCGCATTACAAGTAAGCTATATGGCTTAGTTTCATTATTCGATTATCATGATGAACACGAACCCTAGATTATCCAAACTTGCATCAAAACATATAATTGAATAAAATTGATGGTTGATTATGCTTTAGTATGCAAATATAAGATGATTGTATTGTCTAGTTTTGTGAAATTATTATGTTTAGGTCAAAAACCAACACTTGCCATTAAAGGAAACTTTGATTTGGGGCTTTTGTAGAAATTGCATGGATTTGATGAAATTAAGTTTAGTTATTAACACTAGGATGCTAGTTGATTCTAATTGATAAAATTTGATGTTTTGAACTTGTGAATTTAGCTCATTCTTACTAAAATAGTAACTTTTTAGGTAAGTTAGCTTTTAGATTGAGTTCTATGCATCTTTGATGGTAATGATGATTGTTATGTGATGTTTAGAACCTAAGAATGGATTAGGAATCATTGAATTGTGAAAAACGTCTCGTGTGATACAACGATTTACCTTGTTTGGATACAACGAGGTTTATATAAACCATTATGTACACACACTAACAGACCAATATTTGTTAGGTAATATTTGTTTCTATGATAGGTGAGTCTTTACGAGAAACATGAAAACCATATTTATCTTGTCTTAGTATTATTGGTGATGATATATCACCTGCTACTATAGTGAAAACATTATCATAATAGTCCTTGCATTCTTGAACCGTTAGTAACAAGCAAGCGAGTAGTACTACTGGGTTCGGCAAACCCACCCGCGTTAGCCATGCTAACTCGACTGGTGGTCAAATATGTGTTCAGTTGACCTAACATTTACCACTAGTATGTGATAACATGTGGTGGAAAGGCAAACAACTTACAAGCAGTCATTCTTGGTTTTAAAACAGTAAGTAACTTGACTTATAAGCTAGCTATATATTGATGTATCTTTGTTTAATTTTACCTAGCAAACATTTCAAATGCATTATTTGTTATTTAAATATGTGAACTCACCAACCTCACACTTTAGCATGTTTTCTCAAGTCGTCGTCATGCTTAAAGCTAATGTTGCATTGCTGAGGTTCATGCATGTCAAACATTTCAAACATGTAAATTTACATTTAATACTTTCATTGGGTCCTATGTTTTGCGCATTTACTATTTATGATTTTAACTTTAGTTTTATGTTTCCGCATTGAGTACATTGAAAACTATATTTTACTTTGATTTACGAGCAAATGTTTTATTTTAATTTCCTATACTAGTCGTTTGATATGACCAATTTTTGAGGGATCAATTGCATATATGCCCTTGTAAACATCCCTTAAATACATATATACCCAAGCAAAAACTTTAATTGCATATATACCCAATTTATTGTTATGACAATATTACCCTTCCAAAAAAATTAATAAACACTTACAGATTGGGTATATATGCCATTAAATAGTTTTAGCGGGAAAATATGCTTTTAATCCAGTTGCCGATTATAAGGTTTGTAAGGTGAAATTTGTCAATCATTAAGTTTTACTAAAAATAAGGGCAAATTAGTCAGTACATAAACTATTTTTAATGAAAATGGTAAATTTGCCAATTATAAAGTTTTGTAAGGGGATATATGCATTTAAAAATTTTGCTTGGGTATATATGTCATTAAAGAGTTTTAGAGGGGGAAATATGCTTTTAACCCATTTCTGATATCCTGTTTTGTCACACGCCTCGCAGGAGAACCCCGTAGGTGGAATTGAGGGTGTGACGCTATTCTTTTCACAACATTTGTGTCCTTATAAACAACCATGGCCATCTAACACTTGATGTCATGTTCCTCTACATCATTAGGGATTACTTTGATTACTGAATTGCATCAAGCGTTACAAAATTGAAATTGACAAGTGATATAATCTAATGCTCCAAAACAACTGTTTATAGTAGGCCACACAAGTTTTCGCCCCAAGTCTCATTGTTATTGCATCCTAGATGTTTTTGCTTCTTCAAGTTTTCGCACGGTGATAGATGTTTTCGCTTAATCTTGATGTTTGATTTCCCTAACCTACCTCTACACGGTCACTTTTCTCAATCATACATCATTTCCTTTCAAACATAAAAAGCTCACTTTCTTCATTTCCCTTAAGGAAAGAAATCCTACATACTCTTTTAAACTACTAGACACATTTATACTACTAATTACCCATCTATATTTTCTACACTTCTGAATTTAAAGTACTATAACTCTATAAGTGGTTGCCATGAGTTATAAGTTTCCATAGTGTCTACTACATCATTTCATGTAAGTATGTTCACTATTCTTTAGTTTTAAAAAGTTAAAATGACCTAAACACTAAACATGATATTCCTCACAACAACTTAAGTCCCATTTGGTGTAATTTCAGCTCTTAAAATTGTTCATCTATCACCACCCAAATTCATCACGATTGATAAGCTGAAAACCATCTAAACCTTCATTATTAAAATTAAAACTTCATATTCATATATGATTTGTGTACACAAATATTAGTAGGTAATCTTGGAGTTTTCACAAGGATAATTTGGTTTTAGGGCTACAAACCGTCACAACTCATTCACAAGGAGGTGTAAAACATAAAGCCGTTAATTTTCGCGTTAAATAACTTAAAAACCATCTTTAAGATAGATGCGCTAAAATTCATATTTTATATATTATTAAGGTTAAGATGATGTAAAACACTTAAAAAGATACAGGGATTTAACTTCTAGTCAAATGTTATTTGAAAATGGGTTTATATGCGTCAAAAATCCATAAGTGACATGTATATTCTAGAAATCTGACCATGAAGAGTCCTAAAGTTTTATTTGCCTATATTATACTAAAAAGGGTTTACCATGGTCTATAAGTTTTTTTTTTTTGGTGGCTCGACTAGTAAACGTTTAAATTCGATAATTATGCAAAAAATGAAAGTGACGAAATTTAGCAAAACCGGGCCCGAACCCGAACCCCTAATATAAAAATTACAAATTTACAAGTTATTTGGACATATAAAAGTGTTATTTAGAATAAAAAGTGAAATCTATTTACACAATATCGGTGCAATTAAAATCAAATGGTTACCCCTTAAAATAATGATTTTTGGACCTATAATTTTTAAAATGTTACTTTTCTAGTAGTATAATTCCATATAGATGACAAAATACTTTGAAAAGGTTTAAAATAATAATATTAATTACGCAATTAGATGTTTGAAATGGTGTTTTATTGAAATCGACAACAAAAATATATTTTCACTACTAGCCATAGATGCCTGAAAGGCTTATTACTACATATTTTGACAAAACCGATAAATCGGATGTAATTAAGATAAATGATTCACTTAGACTGACTTGACTATGATTAACTATTATTTATTTCCTAAACATATAAAATTCGCAAATAATAAGTCAAACTTATTATATTAAAGTTATCCAATTGAAAACCTTATTGTTTTTAAACAAATTAACTCTATTTAAAAAACCTACCTTAAAACATTAAACATTTAACTTAGGATATGGACCCAAGTAGTATTCATATAGTGTTTTTAGTAACACGTTGTATGATCATATGGATTCCTGTCACTCGAAGGCGTTAGCACTGTCGAGCTTACTAAACCACTACCACCGCGACTAGAACATAATGAGTTTCGTGACTTAAAACTTCTCTTTTTACTTAAACGGTTTTAGGGGTGAAATACATGTTGTATGTTCTATTTGAGTTCAACTATTTTTATGGTTTATACTTACATTAACTTCTACATAATCATTAACTGTATGAGCCACACACATATATGGGTAGTACTACTTGAACTTAGGAGCAACGTTCCCACCTCTGCATGTTGCTTTCCTTGATGGAGATCAGGGCATACTAGACTTTTGGCCAACTTATCTAGGCTAGGTCATCCATAAAGTTGACTTGGTCGATACCCGGGCTACACAACATATATTTATATCATCAATGCGTGACCTAGTAGTGTAACTTTGATAGGGGTTATCATTAAGACATGACTAACTCTATTGCTTACGGCCCTCGAGTGCGGATTGATTAAAGGGACGCAAATGTTTTATGCATACATACACCTACAACAAAAATTATGTAGATTATTTGAGTCATGTTACAAACTCACTTGTTTTATAGCTACTGTATATTTGAGCATGTATTTTAGGATATTGAGCTAAGAGCTTGGATGGGAGTTTAGAGCTGGACTTTTTGCGAGATTAGTACCTATTTTATGGTCTGGTTATAATATTTAGGCCCATATGATCGTGGAAGCATTTTGAACTCTTAGTATTGTATATCAAAAGTTGATAACCTACCAAGACATCTTTTCAGCCTTAAACATCCTATGTTTTAATTCCGCTACTTAAAGTTTTGATATCAATGGTTCATACGGAACCTCTAAGAAAGCAGGGTGTGACGACTAGACAACCCCATGATGAACAGACACATAAAACCCACCATAAATTCCAACATGATCCTTGATGTAAGTTGCATACATCACAAGGACAACAACTCAACAAACAATGACACAACGAACAAACCAAGACCAACTTTAATTCTAACGAAGACGTTTGATTTGTGTGACTAGAAGACGATGGAGAGGAGGCATATGAGAACTACAACCATGTAATGAAACACGGTCAACGAAGGCATCAGGGTAGAGGTAGGAGAAGTAATCAACGGCAATGATGAATGCCTTCCATGGGATCAAGTAGCAGCATGCCGAGAATGAAGTAGATTATGTAGGCTAAATGGTATGAATCTTGGGGAATTTTCATGTTGGTTTTTAGGAGGAGAAAAAGTGACGATGATTCGAGAGTCGTAGGTGAAGTGATGGTGCCATCCATGATCGGTGGTGATTTAGTACTTGGGAGAATAAGGATATTGGTTGTTTGAAATGGGGGTTGATAGCTTGAGGAGCTGTAAGGTGTGAATGAAGAGTTATACAACTCTAAAAATTAAAAGTTTTTTTGGTCAAATGGCATTTTTACCCATTCAATATGTGTACTAGCTAAAACCTCATGTATTAAAAGAGTTGAATAATAAATTATTAAATTCTTATAAATGAAAAGTTAGAAACTATAAAACATATTTTTAAGATAAAACTAGGTTACAATCTCATGTAATACACGGGCTAAATAAATTTATTGTTACATGATTTATAATATAAAAAGTTATGTCTTAAATATTGTATATTATACGGATTGAATAAACCTATGTATTACACATTTGAAAATTTGAAGTTAATATATTTGAAATTTTAATTATGGATAGTTATTAATTAATAAATAGTTATTATAGCATTCATAAATAAGAGCAGAGAGAAGCGGGAATACCAATTATTAGATGGCCTAAAATGGTGACAAATGTCCGGATTTATTTTTATTTATATTTATTAGTATAGATTAGTATAGATGATGTAGTTAACCCTTTAATATATGAGCTTAAGCCCATGTTTTATTTGATGTAGTTAACCCTTTGATATATGAGCTTAAGCCCATGTTTTATATATCAAGTTTGATTAGTCTGACAAACTCAAACAAATCTATTGCTTGTGACAGTACATAGAAATATAATATGCAGCTACACAATAAATAGAATTTGCAACAGTTTTCTTTTTAAAATATATGAAAACTAGTATTAAGCACCCCGCGTTGCGGTGAGGGGCGTAAAATAATGTCAAGTAGCAAAAATGGCATACTACCGTTAGCAACCACTAACACCCGAAAAACTCGTATAAAAAAGAAATAAAAACAAAAAATATAAAAAGGAACGAAAAGTAGACGTAAAAACGTCAAACGACACACATGAAACGTAAAACATTAAAAAAATAACTAAGTCGATCTGGTACTCGCGCGTTGTGACAGGCCGTTAAAGGGGAAAAATAAGCGTCATGCGCACGTTGCAGTGTGTTAACTCGTAAAATTTAGGCTGAAACATAAAACGAAAAACTTGTAAAAATATGAAAAGTATAAGGGTAAAGTGGAAAGTGAAAATTCATAAGGGTTAAATTGTAAAAGATGTAAAAGTATTGGGTTAAAAGTAAAATAAAGAGTAAATTACACGGATGGTCCCTGTGATTTGGTTAAAATTTTGGATTTGTTCCTTAAAGTTTTAAAATTACGAATACAATCCTTAATGTTATAGTTATCTTTTATCAATGGTCTCTACTCTGTTAGTTCAGTTAGTGATGTTAAATTTGTCAAAATAACTATTTTACTTGTAAGAATCATCAAATTTTATTATAATCTTTTTATTATAAATATGTTTATTATTTAATGCACAAATATAAAAATATTTAAAAATGTTTTCTTTTAAATGTAGTTTATAATTTTTTTAAACCTATATGCGGGTTTCTTTTAACCTTTACAAAAATGTCTTCTTTTATATATACATTTATAACTGAATGTTTTTTAAAAAATATTTAAAAAACTAAGAATTTGTTTAAGGAAATATGTTTTAAAAAATGAATGGTTTTCAAAAAAACTTTAGAAAACCAACCAGTTTAAAAAAGTTTAAAAAATCAAAAAGTTTGTAGAATGACGTATAAAAATTAAATAGTTAAAAAACCGAACATTTTAAAAAACATGTTTTAAAATGTTTTTTATTTGTGTATTTATATTTTATTAAATAATAATCTTATTAATAATGAAATTATAAAAATAATCTAAAATATAAAAAACTTGAGAAATAGGGACCATATGAGAAAGGTAAATTAAATAGATGGCTAATGCGATTAAAGTGCTAATTTTTACAATATTTAACATTACTAACGGTTAACTAACAAACATAGGGACCATATAAGAAAGAGAAAGAAATGTTATGGACTATATTCAAAGATTTTAAACTTTAAGGAACAAATCCAAAATTTTAACATAACCACAGGGACCATCCATGTAATTTACTCTAAAATAAAATTAAAGATTAAAAAACCCAAAAGTGGGTACAACCCACTAAGCTTAATGTACAAACCTTAGTACACACAAAACTTGGTAATTAGTAATATATATAATATGATTGAAATTACATATAACTATACTTTAATTATCCAAAAAAAATTGAACTTTTGTTAAAAACTTTTTTTAATATTTCGTTATGAAAAAAAGGCTATTTTCAAAAGCATGTCATTAATTTATAAAAATATTGTTATTTAAAAACTATGGTTTCTAATTATTTCCTTTTATAAACAATGTTCATCTTTTAAAAACACTCTTTTGAATAAACTTATAATTTTATTAAACAAACTTGCTGTTTAAAAGCTCTAGTTTTTAATTATTTTCCTTTTTAATTTTTTTATCATCTTTATAACTTTTATTTGTTGATGCTAATGACCTAGTCGCACGACTGAACCAGACGACTGGATCAGTCGTACGAGTACGAGTGAGACATGAGATTGAATCAGTCGCACGACTGAACTTTCAATCGTGCGTATGAATCAGTCGCATACTGAACCATGCTAATGGTTCAGTCGCATGAATGAAAACTGCAAACCTATAAATACCACTTAATTTGTGGAAAACGTAACTTTTGATACATACTCATAACCTAGGCGTCCAGAGCGTCCAGAAAGCCTATTCCAAGTTCATAGTTCGCATCTGATCGTTTCCTACTCGTTCTTAACGTTTCTTTAATCGTTAGATTGATCGAGATTGCGTTCTCACTGATTGGATCGCCAATCAATTAGGATTCCGCACTATTAGATCTGGTTTCACGTATTATCAGTTAGTATTCCGTACGTACACGGTCCTGACAAGTGGTATCAGAGCTTTGGATCTTGATTTTGCGTGTCATTCGATTAGTATCGGTGTAAAAATCACGTTTTTCATTCAAAGGAGTCACATTTTTGAGTAAAGCAGTGTTTTCGACATCTCCAGGTCTCAACGTTTACGTTTTTTCAGCATACGGCAGATTAGGGTTCTTGAAAAATCGTGTTTTTGTGTCAAAGTGTCAAAAACCTTTGATTTTGCAAAAACAGCAGCCTTCAGTCGCACGAATAGCTCATTCGTACGATTGAACCCATTCGCACACTTCATCCGCACGACTGAACCCCAGTCGCATCCTTCATTCGCACGACTGAACCACTTCAGTCGTTTGAGTCCATTCGCCTTGTCCATACGCACGACTGAATCCAATCGCACGATTGAATTCATTCGCACTCTTCATTCGCACGAGTGATCCATACGTATTGTTCATTCGCACGATTGAAGTTGTCCTGTTCTCAAAGTACAAAGTTCATACAAATGGAAGATCAGTTTTCAGCATTTACTACCGGGAAGGACTCACGCATCCAGAACCTTCTGCTTCTGGAGAATGAGGTTGGAAATCATAATAAACCGCCGAAGCTTATAACATTGGATGACTATCCACAATGGAAACAGCGGTTCGAGATTTACCTAAATGGAGTGGATCCAAATCTCTGGACTTCTATAGAGACTGGTTACACGGTACCAGTAAGTGCAAATGGAGTAAAGTTGACTTTGGGTGGAATGAGCGAGGCTCAGAAGATTCTCTACAATGTTGAGAAGAAAGTTTATGCTTTGTTGACTCAGTCAATCTCGAAAGACATCTTTCACCAATTTTCTGAGAACAAGTAAGCCAAAAAGTTATGGGATGCATTAGAGAAGAGGTACGAAGGGAATGCAACGTTAAAGGCACTGAAGGCTAAGGCTCTCAAGAAGGAATTCGATAATTTCTCTCCAATAGGAAACGAGATCTTGGATGACATCATCAACAGGTTCTACCATCTTATGAGTGAGCTACACACTCATGGGGTAACGACGTCTATGGAAGATAAAGTTTCAAGCTTTGCAGATGGGTTGCCTGAGAAATGGGATTCATTTGTTTCCAACTTAAGACAAAACGACATACTTATTACGTTGGACATAAATGACTTCATCTTGAAGTTAAGGGAGGAGGAACTGATAATGAAGTACAAGTCAAAGAAAGGATCTTACGTTTAGAATCCTTCATTATATAACTCAGTTTCCACTCCAACTGGTTTAGGAGCACCACTTCCAACAACTTTCGTGTCCAGTTCCGCAACTCCTTCCCAAACCACTGCTTCAGGACCAGAAATGTCAGGGTCATCTTGCACCCAATATATAGTATCTGAAGCCAATACTACTAAGTTGAAGACCGAGAATCTCGGTAATATCACAGTGGAAGTTTCAAAGGAGCATATGGATCTTCTAGCAGCTGTTGTTCATTCCTATGATGGTCTAGTTGCAGGGAAGATTGGTAATTGCCATCTTGCAGATGAAGATTACGAGCAGGTGGACGAAAATGAACTAGAGAGAATGGATATCATGTGGGCCTTGGCGAGTGCTGTCAGAAGGGGAAAAAGTTTGTGAAAAAGAAAAGACAGAATTTAGTAGCCACAAAAGACACAACCTTTGGTTTTGACAAAACCAAAGTTACCTGCTTTAATTGTGGTGAAAGGAGCATTTCAAACGTGAATGTGTAAAGCCCAAGAAAACAGGTAACTGAAATCCGTTCTCAACCTTCAACCATCAAGACAAAGACAGGAGTGGAACTACCTCTTCAAGCAAAGAGACAAAGGCCTTGACTTCTCAAGGTGACGAGGTGCAGGACTGGACCTTCCGTTTTATGTCTCCGGGTGAATCAAACATTGCCTGTGTCGAGGGATTGGATGATGGCTCTGCGAGTGAAGGTAAAATCACAGTTGAACAAGGAATGTCAGATAACGAAGAAGCTGTGAATGTGGTAAATCACCTGGTTGAATAAGAACTCAGAACGGCATGTTCGGAATCTCCAGCATCCGAAGCGTCTAACTCTGCATTGATGGCTGACTCAACTGAGTCTTCACAGGTAAGTACGAAAGACCAACTTTTTGAAAAACATGCTTGTATTGAATGTAACAAATTTAGAGAAAGCATTGATTTGAAATTTTCTAGGTTATTAGACCACAATGATAACTTAGTAAATGATTTACAACAGTGAACAGAAGCTAATCGTATTTTAAAACAAAATGAATGCAGTTACAAACAAAAAATAGAACTTTTAGGTAAACAACTAAGGGAAACCGAGGTTGTTGATTTTAATCAAGCTAATGATATAAAGTTTTATTTAAACTCTTTGGAAGAAACAAAGAAAGAAAAAGAAGTTTTAGAAGTCGAGGTAAATTCATTAAAACAAAAACTGCATAGTTGGGCTAGTTCTTCTCACATAGTACAGAACTTAGTGAAAGAATGAAATAATGGGGAAGGTTTGGGTTACCAAGTGGTTCCACCACCACATGAGATCATGTTAAATACAAAATGTAGACCTGTAAATAACAACCCAATTAAGGATCATGTGGTGTCCACTCCTCTGGTTAGTGATCCAGATTCCACTGGTAAACCGGTGAACTCTGTTACTAAACAGAAGGAGTCTACTTTAAAATCAAAAGGAAAGATGCCCATTGAAAATTTGGATAATCAGTTTGAAAAGGTTAATGGTTAATGGAAAGTCAGGTTCACACATGTCTACTTCTGAACCCAAAATGACCAAATCAGTTAACTAAACACGTGCGTCACGTCAAAGTCCAAATAAACTAAAGGTTAAAGATGTTAAGAATGTGCATACAATTAATTTTGTTAAAGAAGCAGAAACATCTAAACGAGTAGTGACCAAATCCAACCAGACTCATGTCACACCTGTATCACACTCAACTCCACATAAACAGTTTCCTCAACATGTAGAAGGGTGATCATGCTACAGTTGTAGAAAGAGAGGACACATTTCTTCTAACTGTCCTTATTATCAGACTCCCAGACAGATAATTGAACTTTATGATACAAAACCAAGTTCTTCGAAAAGGATTTCTATTACTCCACCAAAGAGAATTAATGAACCTAAAGTTCAAACTGTAAGCTAGCCATCTGTTTATCACAAACAGGCCTTACACAAAACTGGCTTATGGAAAGAAAAGTCAAGTCCATTGTCTGATAATGAGAACAATAAGAAGAATAATATGCCCTCACCCTCAAATGGACAGTGGGTTGAGTTTATGATGTGTGATTCCTCTGGGTCACCCAAGCCAGTTAAGGCTTGGGTCCCAAACCTAAACTAATCATTTCCTTTTAATGTGCAGGGTGTCCGTTATAGTGCTATCACAAATACCTGGATTGTGATAGTGGGGCGTCTAGGCACATGACCGGGAACTTGTGTCTTCTTTTCAATGTCAAACAAATTAAAGGGGGACAGGTATCATTTGCTGGAAATAAAGGAGGATACATCACCGCTCAAGGCGAAGTGGGAAACCAGAGAGTCAAGTTTGATAAGGTCAACTACGTTCAACAACTACAGAATAACTTGCTTTAAGCCTCCCAGATCTGTGACAAAGTATTCAGAGTTATTTTTGACAACAAGAAGTGCTATGTATTGAAGAAGGATTACATTATCCCGGAGGACAAAATCTTAATGTCAGCTTCAAGATATAATGACTTATATGTCTTGGATCTATCAAAAGCCTCCACAACCGATCATAAAGTTCAATGCTTCTTGTCAAAGGCAACAGAGAAGGACTCAATCTCCTGGCATAGGAGAATGGGACACATCAATCCACGAAAGATGAATCATCTGATCCAGAATGATTTAGTGAATGGAGTAAATGTCAAGAATTTTCAACTTCCGGATTTTTGTGTAGCGTGTAAGAAAGGTAAACAGACCAAGAAGTCTCACAAGGCAAAGAAAGTAAATTCTATTGACCTGCCTCTCGAACTTCTACACATGGATTTGTTTGGTCCTGTCATCACCAAAAGCATCGCTGGTGATTTGTATTGTTATGTAGTCACGGATGATTACTTAAGGTTCTCGTGGTTGATGTTTCTGAAATCCAAATCAGAGACATTTGAATCTTTCAAACAGCTGGTAACTACATTGGAATCACTCTACAAGCTGAAAGTGAGACAGATTCGATCAGACAACGGGACGGAGTTCAAGAACCAGTGGATGGAGGCGTTCTGCAAAGAGAAAGGAATTGTACACCAGTTCACATCTGCCTACACTCCATAAATGAACGGAGTTGCTGAACGAAAGAACAGGAGCTTAATAGAGACAGCAAGAACGATGTTAGCCGACTCAAAACTACCTATCCAATTTTGGAACGAAGTAGTTGCCAATGCATGTTACACCCTCAATCGAGTCTTAGTGGTCAAACGACATGGGAAAACATGTTATGAGCTGCTCCAGCGACGTAAACCCAACTTGGAGTATCTAGAACCGTTTGGCGCACCGTGCATGTTGCTGAAGAAAACTCAGACTGGGAAGTTTAGTGAAAAGGCAGAAGAAGGGATCTTTCTAGGATACAATATACCAGACAAGAGAGTTTATAACAACTCAATGGGTCAGGTAGAAGTGTGGTGTAACGTTGATGTTCAGAGATACACCACCCCCCTTGCTGGAAAGGGACCCTCATTCTTCTTCGACTATGATGGATTCTTTAAATCCTTCAACATCTCTCCCTCTCTTCCTGATGATGAGTTATCGACCAGAATGATGTACGATGTCTTAAACACACCATCCCTAGACTCGACAACATCAGTTCCACAAGGTCAATCTTCTAGTCCTTTAGGAGAAGCACTTGATGTAAGTGACTCCTCCTCTGACGATGAAGAAGTGAAGACTGAACACGTGGACCAGGAGGAATAGGTTTCTGCTACAGAAAGTACACAAGCATCAGATGTTGATGCCTCTGACACTTCGAAACCTCACACTCCAACGGCTACAGATACTGAACCGGGAATTCAAAATCTGGATCAGGAAGTAGTTGTTCCCACCACTCCCGGCTCTCGAATAAATGTATATCATCCTCTGGACAACGTCATAGGGGATGTACAATCGGGAGTACAGACACGAAATCAGCTTTACTCAGCTGATTATGCCTCAGTCATGGAAAAAGGCTATCTTCACGACGGTGCTTATCGATGTTTTGTGTCTCAATTTGAGCCAAAATATATTAGTGAAGCATTAAACGATGAGGCATGGGTGAGTGCGATGCAAGAAGAACTCCTACAGTTCAAGAAGAGTATTGACCCTTGTGGACAGAGCAAAAGGTGCTAAGGTGATTGGCACAAAATGGGTCTTGAAGTGCAAGAAAGATGACCAAGGGGTCATAATTCGGAATAAGGCTCGGCTTGTGGTTCAAGGATTCAGACAAGTCGAAGGCATTGATTACAATGAAGTGTTTGCACCTGTGGCTAGAATGGAAGCAATCTGTATCTTCCTAGCCTATGCATCTTACATGAAAATTAAAGTTTATCAACTAGATGTCAAAAGTGCATTCCTTCATGGTGAAATTCGTGAGACAGTCTACGTCAGTCAACCCAAAGGATTTGAGGACCCTTATCATCGAGACAGAGTTTACAAACTGGACAAGGCTCTCTGCGGGCTCCATCAAGCTCCTAGAGCCTAGTATGAGAAGCTCTCGACTCATCTTGTGAAACACGGTTTTTGTAGAGGAGTGATTGATTGTACGTTATTCATCAAAGAAAAAGACGGTTATTTACTGCTGGTACAGATATATGTAGATGACATAATCTTTGGTTCCAAGAATGAAGAATTATGTAAAGAATTTGGATCTTTAATGAAAGCAGAGTTTGAGATGGGTGCAATGGGGGAGATGAAGTTCTTTCTAGGACTACAGGTGGATTAGACACCAAAATGAATCTTCTTGCATCAAACTAAATATGTAGGGGACATCCTCAGTCGGTTTGACATGGAGAATGCTTCAGCTACTGGTTATCTGGTTGATGCTACAATGTATAGAGGAATGATCGGATCCCTTATGTATCTCACAACGTCTCATCCTGATATCATGTATGCCACGTGTCTTTGTTCAAGATATCAGGCAAAACCAAAAGTAAGGTGTTGTTTGTTTTTTTTGCAGGAAAACGTCTGGAGTCTGCGGACCACATCTGCAGACATCTGCAGCAGAATAGGTGGACCAAATGTCTGCAGTCTGCAAGAATTAGACTGTTTGTTTTTTAACATCTGCAGAATGCTGAAATATTCTGTAATTAAACTAAAATTATTTTTTAAACTTTAAAAACAACTAATACATGCCATTCAAAATCCCCAAAATCATCACTCACGACCATAAGCCATTCTACTTTCAAAAAACAACTAATACATTAATCCATTCAAAAACAACTAAATTTAATACTCACACACAGAGTACACTCAATCACTTGTTCGATTCTACTTTCATCTTTCAAATTCAGCTTTATCACCACCAAAATCATCACTCACGACCATAAGCCATTCAAAATCCCCAATTAATTCCACTTTTGGCCCTGGGAAGGTGGGATTTAGGGTTTTTAATCGCAAGATATCGAATTTCGCTAGCAAGTTCATCTTAATCGCCTTTGTTTCTCGATTCTCATACAGACTGTGAAACACCTGTATTCAATTTGAGTTTTGTTGTTCTGTTGAGGTGAATTCAAGGGGGTGAGTTGAGAGATGGACGGGAGGAGGATCACGGCGAGCCAACGGCCGTGCAACGGCCGGCGAGTGGTGGCGAAGAAGCGGCGGCGTGGTGGTGTCGGTGGTGATGGGTTTGTGAATAGCGTTAAGAAGCTTCAGAGGAGGGAGATTTGTTCGAAGGTGGAGCGGGGGCCGAAGGGGGAGGGGGGCCCGAAGGGGGGAAGAGGTGGGGAAGAGGTTTTTTCCAAAAACAAACACCCCTTAAATCATCTCATTTGTGTGAAACGGATTTTTTGCTATCTGAAGGGTACTCCAACACTCGGGTTGTGGTATCCTCATGACGATGATTTTGAGCTTACAGTGTATAGTGACTCGGATTATGGTGGTTGCAAGATGAATTACAAGTCAACTTCTGTAGGATGTCAATTCTTTGGTAGACGATTAGTCACCTGGCAGTGTAAGAAGCAGACATCGGTTGCTCTGTCAACTTGTGAAGCTGAATACGTTGCTGCTGCAAGTTGTTGTTCGCAGATCATTTGGATTCAACAGCAAATGCGCGACTACGGTTTGCAATTCTCTAACACTCCTATTTTTTTAATAATTCTGCTGCTATTGCTGTCACCAAAAATCCAGTCCAACATCCTAAAACTAAACACATCGGTATTAAATATCACTTTATACGTGACTGTTTTAAAAAGCAATTAATCGATGTTGTTAAAATAAATATGGATTTTCAACGCGCCGACCTCTACATAAAAGCATTTGATAAACTGAGGTTTTTTTATCTTTTAGAGGTTAATGGCGTGAAAAGAAAAGTGATGTGATTCTAGAAGAAGAAAGTGCATAGTCTGACATGTTTTTTATTTTCTTTTGTTTTATTTTTCTGTTTATTAAAATCTAAAAACACAAAAATATTTTTGATTTTAGAATTTTAGGGGGAGAATAGGTTAGCTTAGTATTTAATTTGTGTAGTATTTAATTACTTAAAAAATGACGGAGGAAGGCAGCTTAGCTAAAAGAAATGAAATTAAATCTGTGATTCGGATTCAACGCTTATGGAAATGATAGTACATAGTGAACAAATTGTTTGGGACCTCAAAAGCACCTAAATGATTAAGATGCAAAATTCTAAGTATAAATCTGAGAAGTCTAAGCAAAATAAAAAGAAAAATGATAGTAAAACTAGTCTGCTACTGAGCAAACATAAAGAAAGTATACCTAGAGGTTGCTAGTTCATTATATGATGTGTCGGTAGATTGAACACAATAGATGAGTAAACCTCATTGGTGATTTAAATTCAAACTAAGTTGTTCAACTTGCTGTGGGTTCCCATCTTATCCCTAGTTAACACAATCAACGGAGTTCCAATAAGGGGTGACGAGCAAAATAAACGCCACAAATTTGTGCGGATGACCATAAAAAGAGCAAAGCACGAGGAAAAAAATGTAAGCGTTATCAAGCTAATAACAAATGTTGGTGGTGCGTTACGTGCAAAAAGAAAAGAAAAATGCTCTCACAAGAAGATAAATTGTGTGCCTCTCTGCTGTGCGATGGCACTGACCTGAGGATAAGCATAACCTAAATATTCTAGAATTCATTGTTGTTTGCACCTCTCTGTTGTGTGATGGCACTGACCTGAGGCTTGGCATCTCTTTGAAAGCTCTTAGAATAGTCTCTTCTTGTCAAATACCCGTAGACCGCTCAAAAATCTCCTGAGGAATGTTGATTACCATATAAGCGTGGGATCCACTAATGCTTGTTGAAATAATTGAACCTTAATTCATCACCAATATGTGTCAAAAATCAGTGTATGGATTAAGAGGACAAGTATACTGACAATCATCGTGAGCTGCAGTTCTCGAAAGTCAAAATCATTGTGTGCATCTTGTAGTTCTAGTATGATTTCCTAAAATTGCTATTGACTCTCGGACGAAACAAGAATCTAGCATCAAAATAGTTTATTAAATGTCCCAAATGATTCTGATATACCTGTATGATTCCATACTAAATCGTACCAGAAATGATAAAATAGAATTGAAGTTGTGTTGTCGAGGAAGTAAAATCAGTTAGAATTACTCTAATAGGTTTAAATCCATCCCCAATCAAAAATACGAATATATGTCTTGTTATGTTTTTAAATTTCTAAGTTGTTTGTATATAGTTATTTTTAGTTATTTGGTAGGTAAAAGTCAGACTATACATCTGGATTCAATCTGTGAATCATTTACTAAAAAGGGTCACGGCTGAGTTGACCAATCGGGTTTTAAATTAAAAAGGATAACGTCTGAGGTGATCAAAGGTTTTCAAATTAAAAGGATCATGTCTGAGGTGATCAACAGTTTTTCAAATTAAAAAAGGTCATGTCTGAGATGATCATCAGTCAAAACGTCTTATCAATAGTTAACAGGTAAAGTGTTTGAAAGTGTAAGAGGTCAAACTCATAAGTCTTATCCATTCGCACGACTGGACCAGACGTACGATTGGACCATAAGCATGGGTCAATCCATGCGATTGGATCACCAGAATGAACCAATCGCACGAATGGATGTGACCGACTGAGCCAATCACACGACTGAGCCCCAGTCGCACGAATGAAGCGTGCGAATAGGTCCAGTCGCACGACTGAAGATAAACTCAGTATAAATAGAGGGGAGTCAGTCGCACATTCTGCTCTCAAATCGCACGAAAGCAAAGTTACTCTGCCCAAATCTCGTTTCAGTGATTTAGCATCTTGTTTGTGACCCTAACGATTTCTCTCTGTATCTACAGGTAATGTGAGACAAAAATCAACCTAAATGTTCGGTTTAATCGAGCCCAAAGACCTAAATTGGTCAAAACAAGAACCGAGACAAAGTTCTCAGAATAAACCACTAAAATGGACTAAATCGTTAACTTAAAGAGTATTAGGTGTTATTTTGAGCGTTTGCGAGTCTAATGAGCCTAACCACAACGTTTAACACCAAGTATAAACCAAGAACTGATTTTAAAGTATCGAACAGAGACCTATGCGAATGGACACTCTGATGAACCTTAATCGCACGATTGAGCTGGGTGACTGACTCAATCGCACGAATGAGCTGGGCATATGACTCAACCGCACGAATGAACCATGCGTATGAGTTCAGTCACACGACTAGTTCAACCGCATGGGATAGCATACGACTAAGCTCAGTCGCAGGCTCAATCGTACGACTGAGCTCAATCGCACGACTAAGACTCAGTCGCATTGTCCATTCGCACGACTGAACAGAATGATTCAAGTTCATTAAAAATCAAATGTCATCCATTTACACAAATTCTAACGTATATGTGTCTTGTGTTACAGAAACATGGCTAGCAGATGGACTATGAGCACGAAGCACAACCTCTGTGCTAATCTTGATGTCATTTCCCGGAACACTTGTGAGTTCACGGGGATTATTGCCTTTTTGCGGAGATCGAGGATCTTCAAGGCCATCTCTACACCATACACGCCATATCGATTGATTCAGCAGACTTTCTGGGAAAGCGCTGTAGTAGACAGGTCCACTGAGCCTCGTCGCATTCGGAGCTCTATTTTTGGTGAAGAGATTGAGATCAGCGAGGATGATCTGAGGAGGGTTTTGGAGTTGGGCGAGGATGGTGACTGCCCAACCAGGCTGCATCCTCTGACGGTTCGGGGATGTTTTCTTCGGATCAAGTACGCTAGGTGTGCTCAACAAGAGCAACCTGTGCCCCCAGTTCAAGTACTTGGCCCATGTGCTCCTCAAGTGCATAGCCTCACAGAAAGGTGGTTTTGATGAGATGTCTTATCAAATCCAGAATGCTTACGTAGCTCTGGTACTGAACCACCCGTTCAGTTTCTCTTGTATGATCTTCACATACATGGTAGAGAATATATAGGAAAAGGGCAAGGAAGGCTTCTGTATGTACCCTCGTTTTCTACAGATGATCATTGATCAGAAGCTTCCTCTGCTGCCAAAGGAGAGAGATGACGCGGTCACTCTTGAGGTTATGGATGATACCACTATTGGTAGGATGAAAGTGTACCGGGGCAAGCAGGTGAAGCCCCCGGTGAGGAAATTGTTTGGGCATCGGAGGACTACGTGGCGTCCGCTCGCAAAAAGTGGCGTCATGATGACAGTGACTCGGATACTGAGCCTATATTTTTTCCCACCGACGACGACGATGACGATGACAGTGAAGATGGTGGAGATACTGGCCCCACTCCATCTAGGGCCACTGCCTCTGATATTCCATCTCCACCATCCACACAGGGTGGAACTGAGAGGGCTGCATTCCATCAAGACTTCCTGCCTGATGAGGAGGAAGAGTCAGATGAGGAGCCGCTGGTAAGGACGGTGGGCAGTAAGGTTGTTGCAACGGAGAGAGGGATTGCGGCGGTTTGTGGACGCCAGGGTGAGTCCAGGGATGCTGCTACTACTGATACTGATCCATCATACATCCCTAACCATCCTATCAGCCAGGGGGAGCATCCTCTTCCAAACGCTCAAGGAAGAAGAGAATGGCTCAGCCCCATGGAATGAAGAGCAAGAGGAGGATTACCCTGATTACCACCACATCCACCACCTCTACCACAGCTACCACCACCACTACCACACCTCCTACCACCACTACCACACCTCCCACCACCACTACCACACCTCCTACCACCACCACTACAACCACCCCTTAACCATCCACTCCTATTCCACCACCTATATTCACCACATCCACTACCAATACCACCACCCAACGAGCCAGGACATCTGCTCAAGTCCCACTGAGCCATGGATGCACTCTGCCCTCTATCAGGGTAGAGGAACAGCTAGCCAACCTCAACCGGATGGTGCTAAAGCTGATGGCCACCGATGAGCATAGAGTTGCACAGCTCAACCAGCTTATAGAGCTAAATGCTGCTCAGGCTGAGCAGATTACACAGGTCAGGGAGCAGAATGCTCATTCGGTTAAGAGGATTAAGGATTTGGAGGCAAAGAACAAGAAGATCATGCTCAGGCTGAAAGGATCCCAAGATGAGCCTTTAAAGATCAGGGAAGGTGATGATGATGATGATGATGATGATGATTATTCTGGTGAAGAAGATGAGGGTGATGATGATGGACAGAGTGGAAAGGAGAAAGAGGATGATGATGACGAAGAAGGTGATGTTGCTGCATCAGCCTCTACTCAGGCTAAAGAGAGGCGTTCTAAGACAGCTCAAAATCAAGGAGACTCATCCTCAGCTCCTTCAGCTGAAGAATTAACCGATCAAGATAAAAGTACTAATTATATGTGTTTTATTTAAAAACTTTTGTACTTGATTCGTATATTACATTAATGTAACTTATGATTATCTATGTTTATCTATGTTTATCTATGTTTAAATGTCTTGATTAACTACTAATGATTATTGTGTTAAATGTTTAAATCAAGCAGATAAAACTTCACAACAAGATGAATACGATATTGCTCCCCTTCAGCAAATCAAGTCTCAATTCACCATGATTCTTGATTTGCAAGGAATCGTGAGAAGGTCAGTGAGCTACACTCCCAAAGAAGGAGAAATTATACACGATCTGACCAACGAGCAACTTGCTGAGATGTTCAGACTGAATCCTGACGAGCTCGTCAAAGACGCTCCAAATGTCGATGTTATAAGTGATGATGAGCTGAACGATGTTGATGAAATAGAGATAGAGGATGTCACGTCTGATCACTATCCAGAGTACACTGACCAAGAGGGAAATGTGATCCCCAACTTGGGTGACACTCTTGGTAGTGCTACATTTGAAAAAATGGATGAAATGGAGAAAGAAAAAGACAAGGATGAAAGCCAAGACCAAGCCTCGGATGCAGATGTAGATATAAAGAATGCTGAATGGGCAGCTTGTTTTGCTGAAATAAGAGCCCAGGGCACAGCTCCAAAGCAAAATGCCTACACCAAACTCTACAAAGTCAAGAAACATCAGAAGGTTTCTGGCAAGATCATAGCGTAGGTGTATTTTGAGGACTTAAACGTTTATGCTGTAAAAAAAGAGAAGGGAATAGAGTACTTCAGGTATCCTCATGATCTGAAGACTCTACCAGTCTTTGAACTTAACCAACTGGCATGCTTAAATCTGTTGTATGCTGATCCCAGAAAGATGTTAGGTTGGTTTGAGCTGCATTAAAGAAGGAATAACACACCAGGTGGGTAAACTTCAGACCTCAACAACCGAAGAGGTTTATTCGCAAGTCTGAGGTGGATCCCATATCTGGAAAGCCTAAAGTAGTGTTAAAGTGGAGTCCCCCGTGCACGATGTCGAAGATTCCCTTACGAGAAATGCCTCAAGACTTCACTTCACATTTCAAGTGGTGGTATTATGACTGGAGGACGGGTGAAGCGGTCATAGTTCTAAACAAAGATGGCAAAATGGAAACTATCAGGGTATTTGACCCAATGTGGCTTACCAACTTGTCAGCTGAAGATGTCTACACTTTATACAAGTGGCCACTATTCTATGACGCGTAGGATATTGTACAAGCTCTCCAATTCCAGAATGTGATACGGCTCTGCTTTGCGTATGAAATACACGTAGGAGTCATAACAGAGGAGAAGTACAAGAGGTTTGAAGAGCATATGAAGAATGTTAGAGTAAACTAGGTCTAAGGGGGAGTTTGTTGATACATATGTCCCTAGTTTATGTGCTTAATGTAAAAATCTGTCATGGCTTACATATGTGTAATGAAACAATGTAATTATATATGATTTGTGCTTTGATGTTTACTTATATCTGATTCATATATATAAACTTATTATATAGGTTTGAAGTTGTTATATGATGATTCATGCTAATGGACCATACTTATGGACCATACGCATGAATACATCATGCTAATGACCTAGTCGCACGACTGAACCAGACGACTGGATCAGTCGTACGAGTGAGACATGAGATTGAATCAGTCGCACGACTGAACTTTCAGTCGTGCGTATGAATCAGTCGCATGGGTCAGTCGCACGACTGAACCATGCTAATGGTTCAGTCGCACGACTGAACCATGCTAATGGTTCAGTCGCACGAATGAAGACTGCAAACCTATAAATACCACTTAATTCGTGGAAAAACGTAACTTTTGAGACATACATAACCTAGCCGTCCAGAGCGTCCAGAAAGCCTATTCCAAGTTCATAGTTCGCATCTGATCGTTTTCTACTCGTTCTTAACGTTTCTTTAATCGTTAGATTGATCGGGATTGCATTCTCACTGATTGGATCGCCAATCAAATAGGATTCCGCACTATTTGATCTGGTTTCACGCATTATCAGTTAGTATTCCGTACGTACACGGTCCTGACATTATTGTATTTAAAATACTTCTTATTAAAAATGTTCGGTATTTAAAAAAGAGTTAAATTCGATTTGCTACTTGAGATTTGACAAAAATAACAATTTTCTTTCAAGACACTAAAAATATCAATTTACCTTCAAAAGTTTCATAAGTTGTTTTTATTTAAAAGTTTTATCAATTGCTTCAACTTGAATTCATAATGATAAAACTTTTGGATTAAAAGTGAGACAAATGATGAAACTTTTGTACTGAAATTGATGTTTTTAATTTTCTAACGTAAAATGGTTATTTTTATCAAATTTTAAGGAGTAAAATTAAAATTAACTCTTAAAAAATTTGGTAGTGTTTAAGAAATATGTTTCTTAAAAAGCGTATTTCAATTTAAAGATGTAGTTTTTAGTTTATTGTGTGTATATACTAAAATACATAGCAAGGTTATTTTACCATTATGTTTGTTTTAAATTCATAATTTTATAATAACTCAATATTGTTTAGGAAAACATAATATTATAATAACGAACGGAAAAACACAATAAATTTCAAGAGATATACAATTACAAGCAGAAATCATATAAGTTGAAACGCAAATTATTTTATTTGTATATATAGTGATACCATACTCGTTTTAAAGATAAAATATGTTCATTTTAAAATGTAAATTTTACAAACGAATAATATTGTATATAAAGTTTAAAAACAAGTGAGAAAATTTTAAAAAATATCCTCAAAAGTGTCAATGCCTAAAATCTATTATCAAAACTTTTTCACTACAATTTGATATTAACAATTAATTATTGATGGTAAATATTTCTTCTTACACTTTTTATATTAGACACTTTTTGTTTGAACATTCACCATGTAATTTAGAACAAAACTAGTATTAAGCCCCCCGCGTTGCGGCGGGGGGCGTAAAATCATGCCAAGTAGCACCATTATCCACACCACCGTTGGCAATCAACAACATCGGAAAAAATTAAAACGAAAAAATTAAAACCGAACGGAAGAATAGACGTAAATATATTAAACTTTACACGTGAAACGTAAAACATTAAAAACAAAATAAATGAGCACCCGCACGTTGAGACGGGGCCGCTAAACCGGAAGAAATAGCCATAACAACGTAAACCACACTTGCACATTACGAAGTGTAATTCTGAAAATTTAGAATGAAAGGTAATGAAAATTTTATTAGAGATGAAAAATATAGGGTAACAAAGTTGAAAGCTGAATTTTGTGAGGTTAACTTGTAAAGGTGTAAAAGTATTAGGTATAAAATAAAAAATATATATACTTGTATCATATGCATAAAAATGTGTACATTTAAGTTAGTAATTAGAATATATATAATATGAAAATAATATATGTTTTGATATAGATTAGTATTTTTAATTTTTAATAATATATAAAGAAACATGGATTTTAGAATTCATACTTATTAATAAAATAATATATTTTGTGTTATTTTCTTAGGCATTCATTTCTTTGATTTCCCGCCTAAAAATGTATCTATCCTTATTATTAGTCTTGGTTCATTTGAATAAAATTAACTATTACTATAATTACAAAGGAGAGTTTTTTTCTTTAAATAGTGTATATAGAAAATTTATTTACCAAAATACGTGTTTAAAAAAGTGTTTTTTATCCTCATATAATGTTATTGGTTAAATTTATTTCTTTTTAAAATGATATTATTTAAGTACAAAGGTTAATAAAATCATAAAAACCATTTCGTTTATATGTCGTAATTAAAAACAGGAAAGTTTTTCTAAAACTTGTTTTTATTTTTTAATAAAAATGCATCTTTTAAAAATCTTTTACATAAATATCATGACGAAACAAAAAAATTAATGGTTTACTTTTGTTTTATTTTACGAACTATTAATGTAATCCTCAGTTACCGAGGGCATGCATGTTGGTAATAGAATCCCGACAACAATTAGTGGAGAAACGAGTCACACCATCTTAAACAAGCTCGAACTCATTTTACGACTCATTTAATAAATGGTTTTGAGTCCAAGCTTCCTATGTCGAGATCAAGCCGGCTCGCAAGACGAAACTAGCGTTGTATGTATATGATATTTATTTTATCTTTTATGTATATACTTATATAAATGATTATTACTATATATAAATTTATGTTAACAGTTATATAATATATTAGGTTAGAACCTGTGTGATACACAAACTGGATAAATGAGAAAATGCAAAATGAAAAAAATGTTCATAATTAATAGATCTTTAAATTATATTTATTTTATATTGTATTTATAATATTACCATCTTTATCTAAGATTAATAGCTTTATTTTTTTTACTTTATACTGTATTAATATTGCATTATATGAATTTCAAAGATAATTAAAAATTTTATTAAAATCACAAAAGGTAGCAATGTAAAAATATTTACTAATTGATAATTAAAATTATTAAAAAAATTAATAATTATCGAGCTTGTCAAACATTTGTAATAACTTTAATAAGTGTAATCAATTAGTTAGTGTAAATATTCTATTTAGGAAATCAAATACGGTGATAAATCTAGACTTAATAAGGGTTGAGTTATATAAACACTCATTTATGTTATTGAGTTATTTATTGTCACTATCTCTCATCCATGTATCCTATATGTAATATGTATGATAGAAAGATATAGAGAGGATAAAATAAATTAGATGTATCAATAACATACCCCTTTAAAAATATTATAAATTTTTTATTGAGTCAACTATTGATTTCTAAAGTTAGTTTAATTATAGTATGTTTTAATTTTTTAATTTCAAATCGGGGTTGAATTAAGGAAACTAAATTAGACGGATGCCATAAATGTGTGATTTTAAGGAAACTAATCAATTGTATTTGGAAATAAGTTTTAAAACCAATAATGGAACATGATTTTGACGAGAAAATAAGCTATAAGGTGCTCTAAAAAATGTCACATGTCACATAAGTTATTCATTTATTATAGAGTATAAAATATAGTATAAATATAGATATTGTTAATTGAATACATTAACCATTTAATTTCATAAAAATATATTTTCTATATATGAACACCTATTTTATAAAGAGACATGAAAAAAATATTGTTGAAAGAGTATTAACATTGTTGTATAATAAATTGTTATTAAAAAGGTAATATTAAGGAAACATTCATATAAAGAACTAAAAAATATTTTTTTTAAATCATGACATATGCTAAATTGGTTTTTATTTTATTGAAACTCTATCCTTTGAACTTTACTTAAATAGCATTATTAAAAACAAAACTACTTTTATCCAATCATATTATTAATAAGAAAAATTAACTTTCCACTATAAGAACCATTTTGGTAAATACCTTTGAAAACACTTATTTTGTTAAATTATTTTTCTACCAACCCTACTTCGAAAAAAACTCATTACAAAGGGCATTTGTGATGGTTTCAAAGTAAAACCCTAAAATAAATTGCAAGTTATAGTTAATTGTTTTTCTCACCCAAAAACAAGTTGAATTTATCCATACCAAACATATAATATAATGAGTTTTTACAGATTGTATTATATTAAAATTGTAAATTTAAATGTGTTGGATTTTTGCTTATTCAAACAAGCAATTAAAAGGTTCCTAACTCACTCATCTTATGCAAATGAGAAGAAATCCTATACGCGTCTTCTATTCTAAAACGATTTTAGATATTTCATCAAATCATGGGTCTTAAATAATCAATTCAAGGTTTTGATTTCCCAAATAATGATATCAATTTTCAAATAGAAATATGAACCATTTCATATCCTTTTCAATTTACAAGCATATCATGGTTTCGATTTACCCCAAATCACGTTATGTTTCAAGTTCAACTCACCGATCTTTTTACGCCTTCATTGATAATATCATTCACATCCCAACTTTTATTTCACAACAGCTTTTCTGCAAATTCTCAATTCAATGCTCATTTACACAAATCTTGATTGAAACAGCAGAAGTGGTCCGTAAGATTCAAAGATTTTGATTTCGATTTCAAGATAAACTTTAGTATTTTGGTTTTTTTACATCAATTTGACTGACTTATATTTTGTTTATAAAATCATAATATTTGATTTAATTTTAATTGATATAAGCATGAAACTGTTTTATATTTTTGGTCAACAAAAAGAGAAAATTACATAATAGTCCATGTGGTTTAATCAAATTGCATATTTGGTCCCCAAACTTAAAAATTGCAAAGATAGTCCAAACTTTTATGTAATTATTGCATGTTTGGTCCATGGCATCAATTCAAGCTCTATGTTGCATTATCTCGAGTTACAATTAGACATGAATTAAAATTATTAATATTAAACAATGATGGTAAAATTACAAAAACAACATCAAATTTCGTAACAAAGAAGTTTTCGAACGTTTATGTATGTTGTCATGTTCAATATAATTTGTTTATTATCTAAAGTTCTTATTTATAAGTTCATTTCATTTCATATTATACGCTATTTATACTTATAAACATTGATAAAGAAAAACTATTAATATTAGATATAGATGATTTTAATAAATTAAACATAAAAATCGATATACAAAGTATTAATAATAATATTATTACTTACGAACCTTTTTAATCAAAAAAATTTTAGTGATTGAAACCCGTGTATTACACAGGTCTTTAGTCTAGTACTAAAAAAAAGAAAAAATAAGATTTTAAAATTAAAAAAAAATTAAAATCCAGTCCGACCATCAGATATGGTTCAAACTGTTCACCAGTCCGACTCGTAATCACACGATTCAATTTAAAACTACCAAAATAGGTGTAACCGGATCGGTTGTATGACCGGTTTTGGGTCCAAATGGTTTGAGATTTGTAGGTTACAACTTACAATCGTTGCTTTTACTTTACCAAATTGCCGTTTGACTCTTCAAGTCAAACATTTCTTCCGATAACCCTTTCTCGCCATAATGATTTCAAATTTGAAATTCACCATCAAGTTACACCCAAAATTCACCATCTCTCTCACCATCTCACATCAGATCTACTAATTTCACCAAATCCCCTTCAAATGCCAGATATGATCAATCTACACTGTTAATTTCAAACTTTCATGTACAATTTGTGCTACTTGATACCCTCAATCCCTCAAAACCGTTGTTTCCTCATAACTTGTCGACATTTCACGATTTTCAGGTCTTTGGAACTTTAGATTTCGCGTGAAGATACTCTGAGTGTTCTCTGATGGAATTTACAGAACCCTTTAAGCAAACTGGCCCCTGTTGTTTCTCCCCAAATGCTCGGTACCTTGCTGTTGCTGTGGATTACCGCCTTGTGATTCGAGATGTTTTGTCTTTTAAGGTAATTGGTTAAGAAATTACTGTACTATACAATGTTTGAAATTGTTTTGACTTTTGAGTTGTTGATGAGGCATGTTTTGTTTGAAATTGCTTAGTTTTTTGTGTAAAGTTGTTTGATTGGTGAGTATCTGATTAAATTCTGGATATATTTTGATTTAGGAAGTGGATTTGCTAGGTATATTGCTGTATAAAGGATCTCTTCATTTAGGAGTTAGATGATTTGAATGATGTATTGAGATCAGTTTTACTACAAGGAATGCAGAATTGAAACAGATAGGTATAAGCTCTCTTGTATGCACTTATGCATCCTTGACTACTAAAAAGTAAAAAACCAGGAGCATATTAATTCAATTTGGTCTCTAAAAGTTGTACATGAGAGTCAGCAATTTGTAGTGTTGCCATATTTAGTGAGTGCTCATGCGGAAATGATGAAAAGGTTTATGATAACTTCATAGCCATATGGAAATGATGTTTGTGTTTATGTTTTTGTAACAATTTAGTGCTTAATTGTGAGTTGAAGAAGTGAAGTTTGTAACTTGCTATAATTGTGTTATCTATAGGTGATTATGAGACTGCATATATGTATGCAGTTTCCATAAAGAAATATACATGTTTATATTTAGATAATTAAGCTTGTTTTCTCTTTGTTTTATGATCAGTAATGAACATCTTTTGTTGGTTTTCAGTAGTCAGTAGCATGCTTATTTAATAATCTTTGAAGGTTTTTCTATACTAACACATGATTCTAACATTCATCTAGGTTGTACAATTATTTTCTTGTATGGATAAAATAAGCTATATCGAGTGGGCCCAAGATTCTGAATACATACTTTGTGGGCTCTACAAGAAGCCCATGATACAAGCATGGTCGTTAGCACAACCGGAATGGACTTGCAAAATTGATGAAGGTCCAGCTGGGATTGCTTATGCCAGGTGGAGCCCAGACAGTCGCCACATACTCACTACATCAGAGTTCCAGTTGCGGCTAACCGTTTGGTCACTTTTAAATACAGCATGTATACATGTGCAGTGGCCAAAACATGCTTCTAAAGGGGTGTCTTTCACCAAAGATGGGAGTTTTGCTGCAATATGTACGAGGCGTGACTGCAAAGATTATGTGAACCTAATATCATGTCAATCATGGGAAATCATGGGTGTTTTTGCTGTGGATACGTTAGATCTTGCTGATGTTGAATGGTCACCTGATGACACTGCAATTGTGATATGGGATTCCCCTCTTGAATATAAGGTTTACAATTACGGTCTTCTCTTTTCTAACACATAGTTACGTAATACTAGAGGTGGCAATTGTATTTGACATGCTACTGTTAAAAGAACTATCTTTTTCACCTCTGTTGGGTTAATCTGCCTTGACCCGTTTGATGCAAAAAAATATCACTCGTTTTGACCCATTTATCCTCTCATTCTTTCACCCCTACACGGTAAAAAACCAATGAACATAGTATTTAAGAAAATCCCAATACCAAACTGACTTGTCGTCTTCTCTTTATTTTTGTTAACTGTCAAGTGTATGGTGTTGTTTTAGTTAACATTTACCCGCCTTATTGCTTGTAGGTTTTGATATACTCGTTAGATGGGCGGTGTCTATCAAAATTTCAAGCATATGAGAGTGGATTGGGTGTAAAAAGTGTTTCTTGGTCTCCTAATGGCCAGTCTTTGGCAGTTGGTAGTTACGATCAGATGTTAAGAGTTCTAAATCACTTAACCTGGAAAGTGTTTGCAGAGTTTATGCATCTATCAACTCTAAGAGCTCCATGTTCTGCTGCTGTTTTTAAGGTAATTTTTTTAACGGCAATTCCTAGATTTTCTAGGATAGATACACCACAACTTGCATCCGGTACGATTACCCCCAACCTTTTGGTTGTGGGATACACCAATTAACCACCATGATGTCTCCTTGGGGACTGTTTTTAAGTTAAATTTTGTGGACCATAATTATTCTTACCAATATCTTGTAATGATTTATTTGCATTTTCAGAGAACCCAAAATAGAAAATGTTGCACTTCTTGTGATACTGCCATACAGGAAATATATTATTTATTGAATTCTGAGTATATGTGTTATTCTAAATTTTATTTTTGGTATTTCAGGAGGTTGACGAGCCCTTACAGCTTGATATGTCTGACTTGTCTTTAAATGATGATTTTACACAACAAAATTCTGGTAAACATTCTCAATGCCCCCTTGCTTTGTCTGTAGCATTTTCAGTGTCATGCCTATTTCATACATGGCCATACTTGATGATTTTAGCATGATTTATTTGTTGTCATTTCTTTTTGCATTGATTGTTTGAGCTGTTCTAATCATCAGTGACATTCCTTAATCCATGAAAACTGAAATTTTCGAAATTGATTTCCTACATGTTTATGGATAAGAATAATACAGAAACCAACAGAAAGTGAAAATTGTTTCAGGCGTGTTGGATGCTCTTAAATCTAGGCTTGTTTGTTGATTTGAGTTGACTTATGTGTCTATGTTCTCAAGAAGAAAGTTCTAAGATGTTGAACTCTTGGCTTTATGGTACTTTCTAGATGGGGCAGGATGTGCATGTGCAGGTTGGGTAATAGGTCATTACAGATAAAAGTTGAAACATCTCCTTTTTTGGTACAAGTCAAAATGGCCCTGGTTGGATTTACCCATAAACACTTCTTTTGTCTATCTTATATTTTTTAGTACATAATACTTTGAATATGACTACAAAAACAGTATTATTACAATAAAACCATAAATTTATGATTACAATGATTTAGGGGGTTGTAACTTGTACATATTAAAAGTATGCTTTTGGTGACTTTCAACTTGTTTGACCCTTTTAAGGTAAAACGCGACTCATATGGACTCATTCCTGAGTAAAAGGGTCTAATTTTCCACTCATAGTAATTAGTAAATTCATTTCTTGACGATCCTCGGTGCATGTTGCTAACATATGGCTACGAAAGCTGACAAATTTTTCTTTATAGTTTCCTCGCCATTGTATTGTGTAAACTATGCTTGTGACTTTGCATGTGGGTTTGCTTAATTTATATATCATGTCACTTCATTTTGTGTATTTTTAACTATATGTAGCCTTGTAATGATTCCTTTTTCGATAATTGTTCCTGTGTTTTTTTTATTGTTTACATTTTCTTTTTGCAGAATATGGTCCACCATTCGTAGATGTTAGATATGATGTTATGGAACTGCCCATCACCTTGCCTTTCCAAAAACCTGTTGCTGACAAACCAAACCCCAAGCAAGGAATTGGTAAGCTACACAATATTCGTAATGCTCTCTCTTTTTTCCCCCAGATTGTTTTTTAAAGCATCTGAAAAATATAAAAGTCAAAGCAATAATTGCACAACCACTCATTATATATGTTTTAGGTAAAAATTTAATGATATTTCTTGTAGAATGCTCATAAAAGGTGTAATGAAATTCTTTTATTGTACCCCATGAAAACTGCAACGTTTACCATCCTTGGATGTCCCTTGAAAAATTCAGCATTTCCATGTATGGGAGAATTTCAAACTAAATTTATCTTTTTGCCTTATGGTGCTATTGATGGTGGCTTTTGTTGGAATTAATCTTTGTTAATTCACATAAAAAAGTCAAAATCAGATCTTATATGGGTGGAGTTTTAGTTTTATTAAGTCTTTTATTTATTATTTAATTAGTATGTTTATCTAGTTATTTAGTTTGATGTTTATCAAGTTGTTTTAATTCCTAGAAGGTAGGAGTATGAGTCATAGTAGGATTTGTTTTGTTTAGTATAAATAGGGTTGTTTGGTTGATGTTTAAGGTGTCAAATATTTAGTTTTCTTTAATAAAAGTGTCGATCAACAATGTTTGTGATCAAATAGTTTCTGTTTTTCATCCTTTTCAACCTGCGTTTTGTTACGTTTTTGTTCGTTTGGAGATCGTTAGTTATTTAGTTTGATGTTTATCAAGTTGTTTTAATTCCTAGAAGGTAGGAGTATGAGTCATAGTAGGATTTGTTTTGTTTAGTATAAATAGGGTTGTTTGGTTGATGTTTAAGGTGTCAAATATTTAGTTTTCTTTAATAAAAATGTCGATCAACAATGTTTGTGATCAAATAGTTTCTGTTTTTCATCCTTTTCAACCTGCGTTTTGTTACGTTTTTGTTCGTTTGGAGATCGTTGGGCCTTCAGCTTTTGAGGTTCCATTAGCGTCGTCATTATTGGAGTGATTATAAAATTGGACAAAATTAACTAGTCAAATGGTTAGGTTAGACTTTGAGAGCAGTCAAATGCAGTCTGAAGATTAGTAGTGATTTAGACTTATGCGTTAGTTCTTTGGGTTATGTTTTTATCTCTAAAAGGTCAAACATGTAAAATATAAAAAGTGGCTGAAAAAAAAACAAATCAGATGGGTTGAATGGGGTGGGAGAATTGGTTATGTTTAATCTTAGCAGGTCTAACATTAGAAAGGAAATGAAAAGAACAAGTCAAATGGGTTGAATGGGGATGGTAGGAAAATCTTAATCTGAAGCGTTTAGGATGGTTTTTTGGGTATGAGATTATTTATTAAATTTTTCATGGGTATGGGGCGGGTATGATGGGATTATTTATTATAATATATCATGGGTTTGGGGCGTGTATTGTATAAATATATAGAAAAAACCAAGCCCGAAACGTTCACGACTGGTATTTTTAGTATGGAATTAATTATAAATTATTCTGTGGGTTTAGGACGGGTTTGGTACTAGGTGATGTACTTGATCCCTTACTGGTTCCCCAAATTGAGACCAAATATATTAATATCTTATATAAGCATAAAAAATATTCTTATTTTAAAGTTTGAAACTTGAAATTATCAAAAAAATAGAATTGTTAGAAGGGTGGTTTAGAGTTTAATATTTCAAGCCAGTTTTCAGGTTGAGTTAATTGTTGGGTTTTGGGTAAACAGAATCCCTGCGGGTAACTTTTAGCCACATAATATCATAAATGGGTACACCGATACCTGCAGGCAAAATCTGTGAACAGAATTTCCACAGGTAAATTTTAACCACATGATATCATACCTACGGGCAAAACCCATGAACCCAAGAATACTGGGTATGTAATATGGTTTTATAATCAGGTATAGGACTGGGATTCCGAACCCGTCCAATGCCTGGCCCATTGACATCCCTAGATTGTTTAAATAAGTTGAAAGTTGCAAAAAGTGTATCTATAATGCATACAACTTCCTTAATCATATTATTTGAAAATTAAATTATTCATTATTCATGTAATAATATAACTTTTTAGTCATATTTGATATACGAATTATTTGTATGGAATTCAAACAAATTTTTGCTACCTCTAGAAATGATGCATATTTGTTCTTTGTTGAACTTTCAACAAGCATCATAAATTTGAATTTACAAAATTGCAGGCCTAATGTCATGGAGCAAAGACAGCCAATACATCTGCACCCGCAACGACAGCATGCCAACTGTTTTATGGATTTGGGACATGAACCTTCTTGAACTTGCCGCCATTTTGGTACAGAAGGACCCTATTCGTGCCGCAGCATGGGACCCAACATGCACTAGACTAGTTTTGTGCACCGGGACCTCCCACGTGTACATGTGGACCCCTTCTGGTGCTTACTGTGTAAACGTTCCACTTCCACAGTTTTCAGTGATGGATCTAAAGTGGGATTTTAACGGTAGCTGTCTTCTTCTAAAGGATAAAGAGTTGTTTTGTTGTGCTGCTGTTCCTATGCTTCCTGATGACTCTAACACTGATTATAGCTCGGATGATTGACGCAATCTTTTAAGAGGTTAGAGTAGTTTTGTATATGTAAGATTAATGTAATTTCCCAAGTAGATGCTGATAAATTGTTCAGACATCGAAAGGTTCTATCAACCTCAAGAATCTTGTGCATTGTGACATGTTTGTTACATTAAGGTTTGATGATTTTATGGTATTTTGTTGTTTAGTACCGAATAACATAGATGTAGATGTCACGTGCGTTTGCACTCTACATACCGTTGATCGAAACTTCTGAACCTCATGTTTTTGTTGCCTGGTTCTGGAAAAGAATGCAGAAGTCCACTTTATTTTCGTATATTGTTAACATAAAAATCTTTCTTAATGTATACTTGACAAATATCCATAGCTGTTACTTTTCACCGTGTATGAAGTCAATATTTAGTAAAAACATGTTACTACTACATTTAATTAAGTGTTTGTCAGGAAATACTGTTTTAAAGATGTTTGTTTAGCAATAGTATATGGAGTTTACTCTTTTTTTTTCATGGCATACAGAGTTTATTACAAGTGGTAAAATCTAATTAGAAAAGTTACTGTTTATTGGATTGTAAATTGTTAGTAATCGAATTGAATGTCTTATAATACTTAAAATTACCTTAGTAACGTGCAATTTGTTACAGTTTAGTGATGTACTACAAGTAAAGGTTGTGTTAGTTCCTTTATGGGAAAAGGCCTACATGCCCTGTGGCCTGGATGCCCTTAGGATTCGGCTCGATCATAGTTGTAGTTATACGTACCGCCTATTATACTTGTATGAAATGTGGGATTTAGCCTCAAGTGGAAGTATAGAATCACAACGTATAATCAAGTTGATTTACTTATATTTCCCTTTCTTTGTAGGTGGGAATGTGGGATGATTACAATTTTGGGCCTTATGGAATGTAGTAAATCCTAATAGTCTTTCAAGAGTAATTGAGTTCTTTTGTTTAATACTTAGGGTTTAGCATCAAATATAAGTATAGGAGGGGTTGACAACAATGACTAGTTATATGGTGTAAAGAAAATGGTTGATGAGGATATGTTTAATGTTTCAGACCTAGTAAGGCCCCAACCACCTTTTAGAACCGATCTAGCTCTTATCGCGAACCATACCTTCTTCGAGTCAAAACTATCCGTCTCTAGTTTGAATCTTATATGATATGATTGTCATGATTAAGATATCATGTGATGTCAATATGCCATTTTTGAGGTGAAAAGTAACCACAACTGACATAGATGCCCCACCATTAACATCTAATCATGTGCCCATTTGATGAGGCTCAAAGGCAACATCTCTCGGCTTGTGGTGAAAATTGAAAGTTAAAACATATACACACATTATGTATACAGAGATTATGAGAGAGGTATATTTTTCAATAATTGATTTTGGGCGCGGTAAATGATCTTGTGGGACGAAATTATTCTATATACTTGTATGCTCTTCCTAGTTCATAACCTCATCTTTAAAAAATATTGTCTATTTTTGGTATGAAATTTGTAAGTTATTCTATTTTCTTGTACTCTCTTCCTAATTGCATATGTTCTCGCTGCATTACTTCGATCTGCTTATTTATACGACTATCTCCATGTGCATCACTTGTGTGTATATCTTGTGTGATGTGCATAATAACAACTGGACTAATCCATGATCTGCCAACAAGATTGGTGTGAAAACGTGGCTCTAGTCCTGTTTGTTTCTATCTGCGATTGCTTGTGTGCTAATCATTTTTCATTTGATCCACATTCATTCCAATATAACTACTAATGGTGACACCGATTTCACTTCTGACACTCTAGTTAGCAAGTTAGACCCTAACAATCCATTGTACCTTCATGCTAGTGACTCTAGTAATCTGTTCATAACATATGTAGTGTTGTCTTTTAATTATTTTTGAACTCTAATGTCTTGAAGGAACTTAAGTAGACTTGTGATAAAATTGATGGTTCCGTGGTTTTACGTATGTATACAAAAATTTAACTCATTTATTTCAAAATGGTACCATCATTTTCACAATACTATCATAACCTAATACAATGTGGAAATAAATTAATCAAATACTTCAGTTATCTTCTTGTATCTGTCTGATATAAAAACAGTTTAATGATTTCAATCATCCTATAAAACTCATGCAATCTTAAGAGTCAAGATGATCTTTATCAATCTATTAGATTCAACATATAACTCAAAGATCCTTTACCTATTGTTAGAGAGGATTCTTATATAAATTTTAATAGGAGTGTGTTTGGTTCGATTTTGGCCTAAACCCGAAACAAAACACTGATATTTCAGTTTATAGGTTTTAAAAACAGTTTAGCTTTGGTTTTCTTGTTTTTGGTTTTCAGTTTTTACTTCGGTTTAGGTTTTGTTTTTTTAAGTTTTGTTCGCGTTTCAGTATTGGTTGAAAAACTGATATTTTGTTAATAGTTAAAAATATATATATTCTATCTCTCTATTATAATAAAAGGGTAAATGAGGGGGACACGTTGCAACACCATATTCTTTCTCAATAAAATTTTCCTACTTCTCTCTCCTATTCAATAGTTTCTATAATTACTAATAATATTATTTAATTTTTTTATAGACTAAAAACACTTTTAATAAATTAAAAACATTCTTTTTATTAATTTTATTTATAAAGAAATAAATGTTTATAAAATATGAAAAAAAATTAAAACATTAGAGTTTTATAAAATACAAAACATTTTAAAATTGATTTTTTAAAAATTAAAATTTATATAAATAAAAAAATAATTAAAATTGGGAGTTATAACAATGAATTTTTTTTAAAATGGTTTGTTTTGAAACAAAATGTTTAGTATTTTTAACAAAAAAGTTTAAAAAGTTGATATCTTTGTTTTATTACTTATATCATTATTCATCGTAATTTCATTTATATCTTATCTTAGATTATCGTTTATAATTAATAAATTTTATTTTGTTTTATATTTTATTTATTCAACCCGTGTAATACACGCGTTTATTTTTTCTAGTTATATATATATATATATATATATATATATATATATATATATATATATATATATATATATATATATATATATATATATATATACACTAATAAAATAAGGTTTTTTAGACCACTTGTCACAATCTAGAGCCCCTAAATTTTATTTTTCCGCTTCTTTCTTTTAATAAATATTACATTAACTATAAATGATATTATTTAATTATTTTCATATTAAAAACATTTTTTACCTAATTAAAAAAAGATCTTTCTACAAATGCAATTTGTAAAGAAATATCTTTTATAAAATAAGAATTTTTTTCAAAAAGAATATCAAACTTTTAAAAAACATAATATATTTCAAAACATGTGGCTTTTAAAAAATAAAATTCTTATGAAACAAAATTAACTAAATTTCTAAGTTATAATAAAGAAATTATTATAAATGACACTTTTTAAAAACCATTTTGTTTTAAAACAATTTGTTTAAAAACCAATTTTTTTAGAAAAATAAAAAAAATTAAACAAAAGTTTAAAAAACAATATCGTTCTTTTATCACTCGTATGTAATGTCAGTCATATCTTATAAGTTTTATAATTTACTAATTTTTTTTATAACTAATTAATATTTTATTTATTCAACACGTGTAATGCACGGGTTACTAACCTAGTATATATATTATAAATGAGAGTTTAGAGATGACACATCGCGATTTGTGATAAAGTCTAAACTTTTATTCCCGCATCTCTCTCATAATAAATGATAAAGGTTTTAGTAAAATAAACTATACAACTAAAAAATCTAAAATGTAAATCTTCTTATTTAATAATTTATTAAGATTTACTATATTATAAGCTTTCGATTATATTATATCTTAAAATATAATTTTGTAATTCTTAATATTTATTATTTGTCATTTATGTTATACATTATAATCATTACAGATATTATTACCGACATTATGTCCCATCATATCTCACATTCATTATAGTGGCGGTTTCATGTTGCAAATGTATAGTGTGTGTGTGTGTGTGTGTGTATATGATGTACAAGATGTATTAGAATGATATAGAAATCAGATTTCCTCTCACTTTATCTCTTGTTTATAATACGTTATCAGCACGAGTTCGCTCCATCCACACTGTATTCGTTTTCACATTGAACCAACCATCAAAACATCTACTGAACATCTATATTTATCTCTTGTCTCTCAGTATCACTCTCTCAAAATTCTTTCTCTCATTTATACAATAACTATTGTTTCACCTGGGATACCTTCAATCCAATACACCGAACTAGAGATGGTAGACTTCATTAGGGTTCTTTTTTCCTTGCACTCACCCAAAATATAAGAACTTAGCTTTGAAACCGAAGAACAACAGGCTGAATAAATCAACTCTTGGTAAGGAAGAATATTGTTGGGGTTCTTAATCCAGAAGCATGAGCTATAAACTCTTTGATGAAGTTTTCTATTCGTTTTTTATTTTCGGTTCTCATTAAGGTAATGACTTAAACCTCTGTTCATTTCATACATAATACCCATTCATGCTATGATTATGTTTGATTGAAACTTAAACATAAATCACACTCATGATTTAACATTTTTGTTTAATTAAAAAAAACACAAAACAACATCTTAGAAGACGAACTAATCAGAAATGACTAACATGATAGATAATTCTATATTATCTTGATATGTGTGTAACCAAACTAAAGTATAGTTTGCTTTACCTTTTTCTCCTATGTGTTTGATTTATGTTCTAATTTCATCTTGTATGTTTTCATGCAAAAATCAGTAGTTGACTATAACTCACTTGATGCTCCTTAAAAATATATTAAAATAAATATATAAATGTGGGGATTCTCAATTACTATTGACTGGTACAGGGGTTTTTTTAACCGAAATTAAATAAATTAATAATTTATTGGGAATAACTTAGGGGCTGTTTGAAATTCCTTACTCGGTCAGAAGGTACTGACCAGGTAAAGGGTTGTTTCAAAACTGACCGGGTAAGGGGAAAATATGCATAGGTCAGTGGTGTCGGACCGGGTCAGACGCGAAAGTGTGAGAATCAAACACGTTGGCCGACCAAAATGTTTGACCGGATCAGATATTTTGACCGTGTTAGAAGTAAATCAAACAGCCTCTTAGTAAAGTTTGATGAGTAAATACGGAGGATTATAACCATTGGTTAAATTAAAAAGTGTTCTAATATCTAGTTTATGATAAATATTATTTTTGAACCGACAAATAATTGTGGAAAATGAAGTTTAAACTCATTATCTTAATTGAATTAATAACAATAAACCGTTTAAATGATTAATCGATACTTGATAAAAATACTACTATTTTGGTTAATTCTTGAGATAGTTACCGGGCCTCAAGGGTAAAAGGAACGGTTGGACCAGGAGGGGAAAAAGGTTTTCGACTTGGTCAAACTTGTGTAAATCAATATGATTATTTCTTGTAAATAATTTATAAATGCAAAAGTTAAAAAAAGGATTATTTTCGAAACAAACCCAACCGGAATGATGAATGATAACTCAAGCATATGTATTCATATATAGTTTGTAGCATGATAAAAAGGACACTGATCATTAAATGATCTAAATTGTATGTTTTATCTATCACAAGTAAATAACAAATCGTTAGAAGTTATGGGGCTTAAGTTTATTGTCAAAGCATTTTTGTTGCACTTTAGATTTTATTCGGTTTAGTAACCACTTGGGGACAATCATATTATCAAGTTTGTTAGGTATCTTTACGCGGCGGAAACACACACAATTAAATGTATGCATACGAAAACAATAAGAACATGACAATTTTTAGTGGCACGGTCAAGATGACCTACGTTCACTCTATGCAACTAGGTATTTTTTTATTAAACTCAATGGACAAGATTACAATACAATGACTTGTTTTATATATAAAGATAATTAGGGTTTCAAGAAGCGTCAATGGGTCAGGCCCATAACTCCATCCAAAAGCCCAAAAGCTATACTTCCAAAGTATTAGATAACATAAGACATAATTATTTTGCTTGATAATAACTAGGATTGGAACCCCGCGCGTTGTTGTGGGGTCCTTTTGGAGTGTCGTGAAAACCATGTTAGTATAAAATAGCAAGAGATTTTCAACAAATTTTAAGTGTCAAAATACCACAATAGTTTTAAACATAAGATTACATAGACTTCGTATATTGACCAACAATTACAAAAAATGATAGTTTGATTAGAAATATATATAAACTGCGTAATATACCGACCGATTATCGTAGAAAAACTTATGTATTAACTTTATGAAATAGAACATCTAAATATTTACTTTTTTTCATGTGAATATATTAAGTTGATGAAAAAATCAATATATCATATATCTAAAAAATTCTTTCAAAATGTAAAAAAAAATAAAATTAAATAAAGATTGCAGTTTTACTTAAGAAGAAAGAAACACAAACCTATAGAGATGCACAGTCTTGGCTCGTGGGTGAAGATGGTGACTCTAGTGGCGGCAATGGTGGGTACTGTAGACGGAAAGCGATGAGGATTATGGTGCTGGAGACGGTGACCATGGCCCGACATTGAAGAATTTTGGTGGCTAAACTAAAAGTCTCTAAAACTATACTGTCTCCACCGACATATAGTTTAATATGTATTATAATATTTCTAGTTATTTTTTGTTTAGCCATAATCAGTGTTATAAAACTCGGTCTAGGCGGTCGAGTACTTGACGAGTACTCGGAACCCGCAAGTGTGCCGAGGCGTTTTTATTCAACTCGGTCAACCTTACTCGAATCGGTCCAACTCGGCGCAACTCGGTCCAACTCGGCCAACCTCGGCCTACTCGGTCCAACTCGGATCAACTCGGTCTAACTCAGATTTTTGCTATTTTTCACTGATTTTCGATATTTTTCATCTATTTTTGTTGTTTTTCAATAATTTACTTTAAAAAATAAGTATTAAATGATTACTATGTGTGTATATATTAAAAAAATATATCATATTTTAAAGTACTATGGTATTTGAACATATTCTTTTGATACTATGTGTGTATATATTAAAAAAATATATCATATTTTAAAGTACTATGGTATTTGAACATATTCTTTTGATATATATTGATTTTCACGTATTTGTTATAAATATTTGTAAACTTATTATATTTGACATATATATAATTGGTCAAAAATTAATTTCTTTATAATTTACCATGTCCGAGTACTCCCCGTCTAAGTACTCGCAACTGCCCCATCGATCGACCTGGCAGCGCCTAGCAACTTTTGCAACCATGACCATTATTATGCTACTTAAGTAAATGGATGAGGTAAGTGTTTTTGTTATTTTGAATTAGAGATGTGGTTAAACATATTAAGGGAAAGTGAATAGTTAAGAGAAACGACATAAACGTATTAAGATCTACGTGAACATGATTATGAAGTTCCCAAAACTACTTACTCTATGATATAAAATGAGACTTCTCACCATATAAAAATATGTCACTTCCTCCACAAAGATCTAAAGCAATAAATACATTTCTTTTAGGGACCCTTGACCCATGAGGGAACCTCAAAGATAAGTTTAACCATCAAAAGTTGTTCTTACTCTCAAAGGCTAAGATTACAAAATATTTAGCGAGTACAACTTCATCCTCTTCTGTATCGCCTCTTAAACAAAACTATGTTGAGTAATCACCTCCAATATTGACTTGTTAGAACAAATGTTCTTCACACTCGTAACCTGCTCCTGATGCGGTAGTATTAAGAACATAGTTTTCCAAGAAACACTTAGAGTTCATATCATGAATTTTAGTCACAAAACAACTTAGTGTTTGAGTCAACATAGACTAGGCGACCGCTAAGGGGGAGATCTTTCAAGGTGCATGAAAACGCATGACACAAATACAAAACAACCAAAATAATTATGCAAAGCTCCGATAGAGTCACCAAATATATGGCGAGTAATCAAAAGGTACTAGCGAAAGGTATTTTCACTAAATAGTCTGACCCTAAATAGGTCATCAAGGAAACATCATAATGATATGACAACTAAATAATTAGAAGTGTCAACAAGCATCTTCTCAAATAACTAATGGTTTGCTACTAAAATATATTAATGTGTAGTGGTTTCTTCTGGTAAATTAATATTTATGCTTTTTGAGAACAAAATTCTATAAATACTCTCTATTATCTCTAGATAAAATTCAAAGAGATATATGAGGACATATCAATCTCCATGTGACATTTTATTAATTTTTTGTTTTAAGAAAAGACATATATCTTATACAGTCACATGTGAGTTTTTTCAACTATCGGAAGGTTGCAGTTGTCCGATAATATGGAATGTTATTCTTTAACATGATTTAAACGCTGATGTTAATGAAGCTAGCTAGGACCATGGTTGAGCACCATGTGAAGTATAACAAGAGGTATACGTAGCTAAGATAAGATATGTTTATCAAGATATATGTTGAAAATCGCACTTTATAAGATGTGAATTACCATCTCCTACATGAGGACAAAACAATATATATATATATATATATATATATATATATATATATATATATATATATATATATATATATATATATATATATATATATATATATATATATATATATATCATTATAGTAATCAAATAAACTTCAACTACTAATAACAAATGCTCTCCACCATAACCAATCTCCGAAAGAGAATTAAATATGTCGCATACAAAAATATTTGGTTGTACGATCTATATATATCGCCACCATAATGTACCAAATTAATATCATAAACAAAACTGGATAGGTTGGATAAATAATTATAGCATCTCAACATGTTAACTATCAAATATGATAGTATTTCCGGTCTTGAGGGGATATAAGAATACAAAAAAGCTTGGTAATACATAAATAACATAAAGTGCATCATAAGCATCTTATTTTGATCCTATGAAGATCAGTATGAATCTGAAGTCTAATATGTCATACATTTGTAAGAGTAGCAAATGAGTTACTAATGCATTTACAAACACACACAAACTGACATTGTTACATATACTAACATCAAAATCACCTGCTCGATTTGAAATAATCATACAATCAAAACGTGGAAAATACATTGGTTCCAATGATAAACATCTACAAAAATAAAAAGAGCAGAATAATGCAGTTGGTTTAACCCAGAAGAGGTCAAAGTCCTATAAGTGACTTATATATATCTAGAAGAAATAAAAGGAGAATAATACCCTAAACGAGGTGAAATATCCTAGAAAATGGCTAATATAATCTCAGAATAGATTAGTGAAATCCTAAAAGAGGATCATGGAGCTCCATAATGAACTCTGGTACCAAACAAACATGAGATCTCAATAGGGTATGTTTAACACAGTATGGAACCGAAGTGAAACATGTTTAATATCTATATATGATATAGCAATATATGTAATCAAAAAAAAGATTACATACATAAAACTATGTAAGAGTACATACACAGAGATGACCTGGCAAGATTTGCCAAGAAGCCTTAAAGGCAAGATTATCTTGACAAGCACTTTGTTTTTGGACATGTAGCCCGAATATCCATAGATGTCAAACCAGTATGTTATAAATAGGTGTCTTTACGATAAAAATAAACGGAAATATGAGAGTATGTGATGTAAGGCATGACTTGTAACACATGGGTTTTTCCCAATTCCTATAAGTTGATTATAATAAAACATATCCCCTGTGGTGGATGCGATAACCTTTAGCTGTGTAGAAGTTGCCTCACAATTTCAAAAGGACTTTAGATGAAATTTGTAGATGTTATCTACACAAACTTATATGTGACACGCGAATATGACATCTACATGAAAATCCCTGAAGGGTAAAAATGGCTAGAAACATTAAAATTTATCACCTCAAGATATAAATGCTAGATCTCTACGTGGTCTTAAACAACCTAGTCGTATATGGTACAATTGATTTAGTAAATAATATGGGTTATAAGTTTGATAAAATCATTCATGTGTCCAACAAATTTTCTTTTCAGGGTTCATATAATCACAATCTACAGTAATGATTTAAACATCACGAGATACTCAGTCAAACTCTTAGGAAAATAATTATTGAAAGATTATGGCACCATTTAAGTATATCTTAATTTGTACTTTGAGTATATTTGTTGTGATTTGACTCAGTCTACACCTTGAACATGTTAGCATAAATGTTCATCCGTCTAGCACATCCATGTTTGTTTGATCGCTATACATTGACAACGATCCTTAACGTCCTCAAGTAGAGGGCGAAGAAATACTTGGTCTAGAAGTGTTAGTAAAGTGCGATGGATTACTAATGTATCTTGCAAATATATAAGACATGAATAAAATATTATCAGTATATATGCTAGTGATATATAACTCAAATCCAAGAGAATCAATTTATTTTATAGTTCCTGAAGTGTTGGTTTAACATTATCCTAAAGACTCAAGACATGGGAGTGTTTTGCAAGAAAAAACATAGAGTTTCGTCTAGTTGGTTATGATGATGTGGTATATCTATTAGACCCGTGTACAGCTTAATTTTGGAAACAAGACTAGTTTATGGAAATGAAAACAAGTCCATCTACATATATGAAGACAACACAACATGTCACACACAAACTAAAGAAGACCACATCAAAGTTCAAGCAGGCCGTTTTCATAGAAGATTTAATTCCAAACACCAAATGATGTATGCTTAATTGAGGGAGAGTATTATACAACTATACTCTTTTTTTAATTGAGTTTTGTCCCACTGGGTTTTTCTTAGTAAGGTTTTAATGAGACATCATAACCGATCTTGAAGCATCAGTTAATATCGGCTCGAAATAATCGATCAAGCAATATCCAGCAGTATAATGTTAATAGTGTATAAGGAGTTGTAATATGTTTGAAGGGAGTGTTATAAATTATAATCATTACATACATTATTACCGACATTATGTCCCATCATATCTCACATTCATTATAGTATCGGTTTCATGTTTTATAGTGTGTGTGTGTGTGTGTGTGTATATATATATATATATATATATATATATATATATATATATATATATATATATATATATATATATATATATATATATATATATATATATATGTAGGGGAGGGTTCAAATGAGAACCACCTTTTTTTGTGAGAACTCTAGGAACCAATCTCAGTCACTCATTTTGTATCACATGCAAATCACATGCCATTTCCCCCTTTTTTTTAAAACGTTCATAACTTTTTTTCACGATATCATTTTTTCAAAAACAATTCACCATAAATTCAGTATTTTTTTATCTTTCCAACGCCTACCATATTGATATACTTTTCTATAAAAAATCGTACATCCGTTGTTTACATATGTGTAAATCTAGTTATACACATGTGTAGTACTGGATTTACAAATGTATAAATCCAGTACTACACATGTGTAAAATGAATTTCGTTAAAAAAACGAGATTTTTTTTATTTTTTTTATGAAATAGGAAAAGTAGGGGAACATTTTTGTATTTTTATTTTTTTTATTTATATGTTATTTTTTATTTATAAATTTTTTAAATATGTTTTTGTTAATTACAATTTTACCATTGAGAACTAGTTTAGGACCTGCTATTTGAACGAAATACCGAGTGATTAGCGTGTAAACCAAACCAAATAGTGCGGAATCCTATTTGATTGGCGATCCAATCAGTGAGAACACACGAAGAATGAATAAAGTATTGAATCTAACGTTAAGAATCGATTGGGAATCGATCTAATGTGTTCTATGAACTTGGAGAAGGAATTGGGAGGCTTCTGGACGGCTAGGGTACGTCTGGAGTCGAAATAGAATGAATGCTTACGTTTTTCCACGAATTGGGTGTATTTATAGGTTAGTATTGTTCATTCGTGCGACTGGACCATAAGTATGGTTCAGTCGTGCGATTGAACCATGCGGTTGATTCATCCGCACGACTGAGTGTTCAGTCGTGCGACTGAGCCAATCTTATGTTGCAGTCATACCACTGATCCAGTCTTCTGGTTCAGTCGTGCGACTGAGTCAATCGTATGAAGTTATTCATGCGTGTGGTCCATTCGCATGGGCCATTCGCATGAGAACTTCATTGTGTTAAGTTTGAATGTATTAATTAATATAACATTAAGTGTAACCATTCAACCAATCACAAACCTAATTAACCAATTCAACATCGACTCATTAATGAAATATTAAACATTATAAATCATAAACAACCAATATCATTTCATTAATCATTTCAAACATTACATCAGAAACAGATAAACAAGATCTATTACATTCATATCCTGATCTAGGGACATACATGTATCAACAAACTCCCCCTTGGACCTAGATCTCTCTAATGTCTTGTTTTCTGCATCACCTCCTCATATTTCTTGTACTTATCCTCTTTTGTGACTCCCGCGTGAATCTCAAACGCGAAGCAGAGTCTTATGATGTTCTGGAACTGGAGGGCTTGTACAATATCCTGCGTATCATATAACAGTGGCCACTTGTATAGCGTGTAGACATCATTAGCTGACAAGTTGGTAAGCCACATTGGGTCGAATACCCTGATAGTATCCATTTGACCCTCTTTGTTTAAGACTATGACCGCTTCTCCTGTCCTCCAATCGTAGTACCACCACTTAAAGTGTGGAGTGAAGTCCTGTGGCATTTCCCTGAGTGGGATTCTTGACATTGTGCGCGGAGGACTCCACTTCAACACTATCTTTGGCTTTCCAGTAATGGCATCAACCTCAGACCTTCTGATATACCTTGTAGGTTGTTGGGGTCTGAAGTTAACCCACCTGGTGTGGTACTCCTTCCTTAGGGCAGCCTCAAACCAGCCAGACATCTTTCTCGGGTCAGCATATAACAGCTTCAGTTTGGCCAGCTGGTTGAGCTCAAAACCTGGTAGAGTCTTCAGATCATGTGGGAATCTGAAGTACTCTATGCCCTTTTCCCTCTTAACTGCATATACGTTAAGGTCCTCAAAATACGCCCACGCTATGATCCTGCCAGACACCTTATGATGTTTCTTGACTCTGTAGAGTTTGGTGTAGGCATCCTGTTTAGGTGAGCGTGTTAAGCTCTAACTTCTTCAAAACATGCAGCCCACTCAGCCTTTCGGATATCGACATCATCATTTGAGGCTTGGGCCGTTTCCTCTATCTTCTCTGACTCTTGCTCCATTTTGTCTAACACCTCAAAAGTATCACTAACAAGGGATTCACCCAGATTGGGGACCACATTTCCCTCATTGTCAGCATACTGAGGGTAGTGCTCTGCAGTGACATCTTCAATCTCTATTTCATCAACGTCGTTGAGCTCTTCGTCACTAGTCGAGTCGCACGTCGGAGCATCCTTCACAATCTCATCTGGATTTAACTTGAATATCTCTGCCAGTTGCTCGTTTGATAGATCGTGAATTATTTCCCCTTCTTCAGGGGTATAACTCACCGACCTCCTTACGATCCCTTGCAGATCAAGAATCATAGTTAGCTGAGTCTTGACCTGCTGAAGGGGAGCAACATCGAACTCATCCCTCTGATAGTTAGGATCTGTTTGATTTAAACATTCAACACATCAACCATTAGTAATTAATCAAAACAGAACTGCATTAAACTTAATATAAACATTGAATACATAGGTTTAAACACATGATTCAAATACAAAAGTAATCAAATACATAGACATCTAATCTTTACTTTTGTCCTGGATCATCGGGTCATCACTTGGTGGAGCAGAGGAGGAAGCTTGTTGGTCTTGTCTATTCTTGGATCTCCTCTCCTGACCTTGAGCAGAGGCCGATGCAGCTGCATCTCCTCCTTCTGCATCATCATCTTCATCCTTCTCCTCTGTCCTTTCTTCTTCAGTCCCCTCATCCTCCTCAATCTCATCCTCATCATCCTCATCATCATCCTCATCATCATCATCACCATCATCTCCGTCTCCCTCTTTGATCTTCAGTGGCTCCTCTTTAGATCGCTTTAGCTTTAACCTGATCGTCTTCTTAGCCTCCTCCAACTCCTCTATCTTCTTGGTAGATGTGACACTTTCTCCTGGAGTTGGGCAATCTCATGGCTCTGAGCAGCCATTTGTTGGGCCTGCTCCTCAATCACCCGAGCCTGCTCTGAGATCTGCTGAGACTGTGCAGCAGTAAGATCAGCCAGCTGGCGGATCTGAGCCGTCTTCTCCTCATCCGCAGCTAATAAGCGCATCACCATCCGGTTAAGCGCAGAAAGCTGTTCCTCTACCCCAATTGGAGGTAGAGGTGATCCATAAGTATGTGAGGGATATGAAGAGGGTCCTGCTTGGTGGGTAGTGGTGGTGGTGGTGGCTGTAGTGAAGATGGGGCTGGGTCTGTGAAATGGTGGAGGTGATGTGGGAGTGAAAGATATGGTGGTAGATGGCATCTGTACAGTGGTGGGAGGTGTGGAGGTAGTAGTAGTAGCTGTGGTGGCTGTGGTGGTGGATGGTGTGGCTGTGGAGGTAACGAAGGTTAGTTGTCTTTTCTTCTTCTTTTGACCATGGGGCTGAGCCATCCTTTTCCTCGTTCCAGTCGAGGTGGATGCTCCCCCTACAACACGGCTAGCTGACTCCGGTGCATAACTAGGATCAGCAGCTGTCTCTCCTGAATCTCTTGGGCGTTCACCAACCGCCCTTAGCCCATACTCTGTGGGAACAACCTTGCTTCCCACAGTTCTTGTCAAGGGCTCCTCGTCCGACTCCTCTTCCTCCTCATCAGGAACAAAGTCCTGATGGAAACTAGCAGACTCGGCTATGTCACCAGCTGGGGCAGACACTGGAGGTATAACATCGGAAGCTGTGCCTCTCGGTGGAGTAGGCATATCATCTCCAGCGTCCCCACTGTCGTCATCATCTGAATCATGCTCTGGGAGCATGACCTTCCTCTCATCCGGCAGCCCTCGGCCCGGGGCAGACTCCCTCCCCAAAGCCTTTGCCTCCAGGTTCTCAAACAGATATGAGAAGATCATACTCGAAAAGCTGAAAGAGTGGTTCAGCACCAGTGCCACGTAGGCATTCTGAATCTGGTCTGATAGGTCATCGAACCCACCCCTCCTGGAAGCAATACACTTCAGGATCACATGCGCCAAGTACTTGTACTGGGGGCACAGGTTGCTCTTGTTGAGCACACCTGAGTTTATGTCCCCAACATACTTAATCCTGAGAAAGCAGCCTCTAACAGTAAGTGGATGTAATCTGGTGGGGTGATCGGTATCGTCCCCAAAATCAAGAACTCTCTAGATATCAGCAGCTGTAACCTCAATATCATGACCATGAATGGAGCTCTGTATACTGTAAGGCTCACGAGAACGATCAACGGAGGCATTCTCCCAGAATGCATGATGTAATGACCTGTAAGGCGTACACGGTGTAGAAATGGCCTTATGTATCCGGGAACGTCGAAGAAACGCAATAATCTCTGTAAACTCGGCCCCGTTCCGAGTCGTATGATCCAAATGAGCACAAATATTGTGCTTTGGGTTGATGGACCACCTATCAGCCATTTGCCTGAAACACAAGACATAGAACCATTAGTATAATACATCAAAATTCAGTTCTAAGTGTATAGTTTGAATTCAATCTGATACATTCGTGCAAATGAATCATGCGACTGAAGTCAGTCGGTTGTCCTTTCGTGCGACTGAGCTCATTCGGGTGAATGAGACATGCGACTGAGTTCAATCTGCTGACTGAGTCTGCGATTGGTTCAGTCGGCCGACTGAGCTCATTCGCATGGTTCATTCGGCCGATTGACCCAATCGCAAGATTCAATCGTGCGATTGGAGTTCATCCGGACGAGCAGTCGCCTGTCCCACTGTTCAGTCGCCTGTGGATCGAATCTTGACCAAAACAAGTGATTTAACATGGGTTACCGGTTCAATAGACTCGCCAGCCAGTTACTAATAACCTATTAAACTTACTTTTAACATTTTGCTTAGTTTAGGCAGGTTATTAGGTCATTGTTCAGTCCGTTTCTTGTTTTCATTCGAAAATCGCAAATTAGGGTTCCATTTCTTCAGATTTCTATGAGATTTCACTGCCATCTACCTGTATAAACGTCAACGAAAGTCAGACGATCAATAACAATGTGAAAGCACGGTCTAGCGAAATTTTGGCAGGGTAACGGTACGAAGAGCGATTTAGGAGCGATTGAGGGTGATGAGTGAAATGCGATCGACTGTGGCCCTTTAAATACTGAAGCTGAGTTCAATCGGCCGACTGGCCTCATTCGCTTAGTTCATTCGGGCGACTGAGGCTCAATCGTGCGATTGGCCCAATCAGTCGCATTCAGTTGGCCGACTGAGGTTCAGTCGGTCTACTGACTCATTCGTGCTCTTTCATTCGCACCTTCAGTTAACCGACTGAGTCTCAGTCGGTCGACTGACTCATTAGCACCCTTCCATTCGGTCGAATGGATCAGTCTGATAAGCCATTCGGGTGAATGGCTCAACCTCATGTCCAGTCGTGCGAATGGGATCCATTCGCATGGTTGGTCCATACTTATGGTACAATCGTGCGAATGGGTCATACTTATTAAATTTTCTGTCATTTTGAACATTTTACATTTAAAGCCCTTTTAACTTTTGAAATTAACATTATGAGCTTTTGATCATCTTAGACATGATCATTTTAACTTGAAACTTTTTGATCACCTCTGACGTGATCCTTTTAAACAATTTAGTCACCTCAGACGTGACCCTTTTAAACACTTTGTCACCTCAGACGTGACCCTTTTAAACTTTGAAAACACATGTGGTCATCTCAGACATGACCCTTTTAGTGAATTGATCCCATATTGATTTTTCATGATGTAGTCCGACAAACAAAACAAACTAAAATGACTAACTAAATTAGAAGATTAAACTAAAGTACAAAAATAAAACTTGTTTTTGGCTTTTTGTGAGAGATAAATCCTAAGATAGAAATCTACGGGATTTGGTTCCGGAATAGGCAGCTTCAACTTAGATTGACCACACCTGGACCAATTCAATTTTGGAATCATACAGGCAAGTCAAATCATTTGGGACTTGTTATCAAAACCTTTTGATGCTCAATTCTTGGTTTTCATCCAGAGTCATTAGCAAATTTAGGAAATCATACTGGAACTATTAGATTCCCACATTGATTTGAACTTTCAGGAATTGCAGCCACAATGATTGTCAATATGTTTGTCCTCTTAAATCCATACACAGACTTTTGACACAAACTGGTGATAGTTTTAGGTTTAATTATTTCAACTAACATTTGTGGATCCCACACTTATATGGTAATCAACATTCCTCAAGAGCTTTTGAGCGGTCTACGGGTATTATTACAAGAAGAGACTATTCTTAGAGCTTTCAAAGAGAAGCCAATCCTCAGGTCAGTGCCATCACACAGCAGAGAGGCGGCAAACAACAATGAATTCTAGAATATCTAGGTTATGCTTATCCTCAGGTCAGTGCCATCGCACAGCAGAGAGGCACACAACCTATCTCCTTGTTAGAGCAGCTTAATTTTATTTTGCACAAAATGCACCAACAACATAAGTCGTTAGCTTGATAGCATTTGTCTTTTATTTTTTTCGTGCTTTGCTCTATTTATGGTCATCGCACACATTCGTGGCGTTTACATGCTCATTACCCCTTATTGGAATATTGTTGATTGTGTTAACCAGTGATAAGATGGAAGCCCACAGTCAATTGAACAACTTAGTTTGATCTTGAGATCACCAGTCAGGTCTAATCATCTATTGTGTTGAATCTACCTACATATCATTTATGGTCTAGCAACCTCTAGGTCTACTCTCGTTGTGTTACCTTAGTAGTTACCAGCTTTTCTATCATCTTCCCTTTTATATTGCTTAGACTACACAGACTTATACTTTGAATTTTACATCTTTTCTAAATTAAAATTTTAAAGTCCCTTTTGATTTGTTCCTGTGTACTATCATTTTCCAAAGGATTTGAATTGGTATCACAGATACGATCTTCCTTATATCAGCTAAATAACATGAGTTTAATTTAGACAAACTAAAATAAATAAAGAAAATAAAATAAAAAAAATTAACTAAAACTACATCAGACTACACATGATCATCATCAGGAATAACATCACATTTCTTTTTAACGCCGTTGACCTCTAGCAAATATTGAAAACGTGGTTTATCAAAAGCTTTAGTATAGAGGTCAGCACGTTGAAAATCAGTATTAATTTTTACCACATCAATTAAGTTCTTTTCAAAACAGTCTCTTATGAAATGGTATTTAATACCGATATGTTTGGTCTTAGGATGTTGGACCGGATTTTTAGTTACTGCAATTGCAGCAGAGTTATCAACAAAAATAGGAGTAGAAGAAAACTTTAAACCGTAATCCCGCATTTGCTGTTGAATCCAGATGATTTGTGAACAGCAACTTGCAGCAGCAACGTATTCGGCTTCACAGGTTGACAATGCAACCGATGTCTGCTTCTTACACTGCCAGGTAACTAATCTTCTCCCAAAGAATTGACACCCTGCTGATGTAGACTTGTAGTTCATCTTGCAGCCCCTGTAATCCGAGTCACTATACGCCGTGAGCTCAAAATCATCATCATGAGGATACCACAACCCAAGTGTGGTGTACCCTTCAGATAACGAAATATCCTCTTGACCCCGATCAGATGGTTCACCTTAGGCTTAGCCTGATATCTAGAACATAAACATGTAGCATACATGATATCAGGTCTTGAGGCAGTGAGGTACATGAGGGATCCAATCATTCCTCGGTACATTGTGGCGTCCATTAGATCTCCATTTTCATCAGGTGCTATATCATGATTCGTAGCTAGTGGAGTCCCAGCAACAGAAGCAATCTCCATGTCAAAACGACTGAGAATGTCTCCTACATACTTGGTCTGATGTAGAAAGATCCCATTTGGTGTCTAATCCACCTGTAACCTGAGAAAGAATTTCATCTCCCCATAGCACTCATCTCAAACTCTTTCTTCATAACTACTTCAAACTATTTGCATAACTCTTCGTTCTTTGAACCGAAGATTATGTCATCGACATAGTAGGTCTCCATCTTTTTCTTTGATGAACAGCGTGCAGTCAATGACTCCCCTGCGAAAGCCGTGTTTCACAAGATGAATCGAGAGTTTCTCATACCAGGCTCTTGGAGCTTGATGAAGCCCGTATAAAGCCTTGTCGAGTTTGTAAACTCTATCCCGATGATAAGGATCTTCAAATCCCTCGGGTTGACTGACATAGACTGTCTCTCTGATTTCCCCATGAAGGAATGCACTCTTCACATCTAATTGGTAGACTTTAATCTTCATGTACGATGCATAGGCTAGGAAGATACGAATGGCTTCCATCCTTGCCACGGGTGCAAACACTTCATTGTAGTCAATCCCCTCAACTTGGCGAAATCCCTGAACCACCAGTCGAGCCTTGTTCCTGATAATGACCCCTTGGTCATCCTTCTTGCATTTCAAGACCCATTTGGTGCCAATGACCTTAGCACCTTTAGGTCTATCAACCAGAGTCCACACACCTAACTTCTTGAACTGAAGAAGTTCTTCTTGCATGGCACTCACCCATGCCTCATCATTTAGTGCATCACTGACGTATTTTGGCTCAAACTGTGAGACAAAACACCTATAAGCACCATCATGAATGTATCCCTTTTCCATAACCGAGGCGTAATCAGCTGAGTATAGCTGATTTCGGGTTTGTACTCCTGATCTGACATCCCCAATGACATTGTCTAGGGGATGATAGACGTTTAGACGTGATCCTGGAGTAGTAGGAACAGCTACCTCAGAGCCAAGATTATGAACATTTGGTTCTGCATCTGAGGTAGTTGGAGTTTGAGGTTCCGAAGTCGAAGGTGCATCACTGTTTGATGCTTGTGGACTTTCAGGAACTGGAACCTGTTCCTCCTGACTGTTCTGATCATCTTCTTCAGATTCATCTTCTGAGGAGGAGTCACTGTCGTCGACTACTCCCCCTGACTGAGTAGATGATTCTCCCTGTGAGCTAGATGATGTTGAATCATGAGATGGTGTATTCAAGATATCATACATCATCCGAGTAGCTAACTCATCCTCCGAAGGAGAGATAGGGATGTTGAAGGACTTGAAGAATCCATCATAGTCGAAAAAGTAGGTGGGTCCTTTGCCAGTAGGTGGTGTGGTATATCTCTGAACATCAACGTTACACCACACTTCTACTAAACCCGTTGAGTTGTTGTAAACTCTCTTGTTCGGTATGTTATATCCTAGAAAGATTCCTTCATCAGCCTTCTCGCTGAATTTTCCTTCTTGAGTCTTCTTCAGAAGTGTGCACGGCGCGCCAAATGGTTCGAGATACTCCAAATTCGGTTTGCGTCTTTGTAGTAGCTCGTAACATGTCTTTCCGTGGCGCTTGACTATCAGAACTCGATTCAGTGTATAACATGCATTAGCTACTGCCTCATTCCAGAATTGGATAGGCAGTTTCGAGTCATCCAGCATTGTACGTGCTGTCTCTATCAAGCTTTTGTTCTTTCTCTCAGCAACGCCATTCATCTGAGGCTTGTAGGCAGAAGTGAATTGATGCACAATTCCCTTTTCCTTGCAGTAAGCTTCCATCCACTGGTTCTTAAATTCAGTCCCGTTGTCTGAGCGTACTTGTCTCACCTTCAGCTTATAGAGAGATTCCAGTGTGGTTACTAACTCCTTGAATGACTCAAATGTTTTTGATTTGGATTTCAGAAACATTACCCAAGAGAATCTTGAGTAGTCATCAGTAACCACAAAACAGTACAAGTCGCCTGCAATGCTCTTTGTACTGACTGGACCAAACAGATCCATGTGAAGAAGTTCAAGAGGAAGTTCTATTGAATGAACTTTCTTTTCCTTATGAGACTTCTTCGTCTGTTTGCCTTTCTTGCAAGCTACACAAAAATCAGGAAGCTGGAAATTCTTGACGTTGACTCCTCTCACGAGATCCTTCTGGATCAAGTGATTCATCTTCCTCTGATTAATATGTCCCATTTTCCTATGCCAGGAGATGGAGTCTTTCTCAGTGGTTTTTGAGAGAAAGCACTGAACCTCCTGATCCGTTGTAGAAGCTGTTGACAGATCCAAAACATAAAGGTCTTTATATCTTGAAGCTGTCATCAGAACTTGGTCCTCCGGAATCACATAGTCTTTCTTTAGCACGTAGCACTTCTTGTTGTCGAATATGACTTTGAATCCCTTATCACAGATTTGGGAAACAGAAAGTAAGTTGTTTTGAAGTTGTTGAACGTAGTTCACCTTATCAAACTTAACTTTATGATTTCCCACTTCTCCCTGAGCTGTGATATTGCCTCCCTTGTTTCCTGCAAACGAAACATGCCCTCCTTTTATTTGCTTGACGTTTGATAAAAGGACCCTGTTTCCTGTCATGTGCCTGGATGCTCCGCTGTCTACAATTCACATGTTAGTTTCAGCACTGTACCGAACACCCTGCACATACAATGTAAAAGATTAGTTTAGGTTAGGAACCCAAGCCTTTACTGGCTTGGGTTTTCCAGAGGCATCACACATCATGAATTCAACCCATTGACCCTTAGAGTGTGAGGGTAGTTCAGATTCCTTCTTGTCATCATTATTAGACACAGAGAATGACTTTTCTTTCCATAAGCCAGATTTGTGCAATGCCTGTTTGTGATAAACAGTCGACTGGCTAATAGGTTGAACTTTAGGTTCACTAGTTCTTCTAGGTGGAGTTAAAGAACTCCTCTTAGAAAACCTAGGCTTTGAATCCTGAAGTTCAATCTTCTTCCTAGGTGTCTGATAGTAAGGACAATAGGAAGCAATGTGTCCACACTCTCCACAGTTGTAGCAAGACCTGCTATCAACTTTATGATTAAACTTTATTTGTGGAGATGTGTGTGACACTCTAGTAACATTACTCAATTTAGGTTTTGACTCTGGTTCTTTTGATGTTTTCTCTTGTTTAACAAAATTAATTGTTTTAACATTTTTAACATCTTTTTCTTTTTGCTTAACTGGTTTTTGACTTGAAACTTGCGAAAGATTAACATTAGAAGTCTTTTTAAAATCTGATTTGACTCTGTTTGACACTGACTTTATGTTAACTTTTTCAAATTCTTTCTTCAGATTAACACAAGGCATTTTACCCTTTTCCTTTAAAGTGGCCTCCTTTTGTTTGGTTCCAGATTCAATAGATGAACATGAGGAATCTGGATCACTAACAAGAGGAGTAGACACCACATGATCCTTGATGGGGTTAGTATTAATTGGTCTACTCTTAGTGTTCATCAAGGTCTCAGGTGGTGGTGGAACCACTTTATAGCCCAAACCCTCCCCGTTGTTCCTTTTTCTCACTAAGTGTTGGACAATGTGTGATGAACTTGTCCAACTGTGCAGTTTCTGTTTTAATGAGTTTACTTCTACTTCTAGAACTGCCTTTTGCTTCTTAGTGTCTTCTAGGGAGTTTAGATAGTACCTAATGTCATTAGCTTGGTTAAATGCAACTACTTCAGTTTCCCTAAGCTGTTTAGTCAAAAGGTCTATCTTTTCTTTGTAACTATGCTCATTTTGTTTTAATACTCTATTAGCCTCAGTGCACAGTTTCAAATCTTTTACTAAGTTATCATTATGATCTAATAACCTAGCAAATTTCTCATCTATGCTATTTCTAAAAGTATCACAATCAGAACAAGCATGATTATTAAACATTTGGTCAGTGGTACTTACCTGAGGAGGTTCAGAAGAGTTAGCCATCAAAGCAGCATCAGATGTCTCTGGTTCTGGTGATTCTGTCTTTTCTGTGGAAGTCCTTTCTTCAGGCTTGTAGCTGACCTCAGTTGCAGTTGTCTCTTCAATATTAGACATCGCTATCTCAACTGCTATATCTCCTTCACTCGCGGAATCATCGTCTAAGTCTTCTACATTTGCAATGTTTGATTCCCCTGGAGAGACAAACCTAAAGCTCCAGTCCTGTCCCTCATCATCATGAGCAGTCAAGGCTTTTGGATCCTTGCTTGATGAAGTAGAACTAGTAGCTTGCTTGTCTTGACGAGTGAAGGACGAGAATGGGTTCCCGTTACCCGTCTTCTTTGGCTTTACACATTCTCTCTTGAAGTGCCCCTTCTCTCCACAGTTAAAGCAGGTCACTTTACTCTTGTCAAAGCCAAATGTGGTATCCTTAGTAGCTACCAAGTTCTGTCCGGTCTTTTTCACAAACTTCTTCGCCCTCCGAACAGCACTAGCTAAGGCCCACATAATGTCCATCCTCTCAAGCTCCATTTCATCTACTTGCTCGTAGTCCTCATCTGCCAGATGGCAGTTTCCAATCTTTCCAGCAACAAGTCCATCATAAGAATGAACCACTGCAGCCAAAAGATCCATGTGCTCTCGAGCTACTTCCACAGTCACATTACCGAGGTTCTCGGTCTTCAGTCTAGTAGCATTTGCTTCAGATCCAATGTAGTGGGTACCAGAAGACCCTGACGTATCTGATCCTGAAGGAGAAGCATGTGAAGGACCTGATGAGCTAGACAAAAAATACAGTCTGGAGAGGTGCTCCAGATGTCTTAGCTTGAGGCGTGGCATTGTACAAAGCTGGATTCTGAGTGTACGAAGACTTCTAAGCTCTGTACTTCATCCTAAGTGCTTCTTCTCGCAGCTTTAGAATGAAGTCATTGATATCCAGCTTTGCCAGCATTTCATTCTGTCTCAGGTTAGACACGAATGAAGCCCACTTTTCCGGCAATCCGTCTGCAAAGTTAGTAACTTTTTCTTCCATGGTAGTAGCAACCCCATGTGTATGCAGTTCACTCATCAGATGGTAGAATCTATCTATAACATCGTCCAAACTATCGTTTCTCATCGATGAGAAGTTATCAAATTCCTTCTTTAACTCCTTAGCCTTGATTGCCTTCAGCGAAGCATTCCCGTCGTACCTCTTTTTCAGCTCATCCCATAGTTTCTTGGACTGCTTATTCTCTGAGTACTGGTGGAAAATGTCTTTAGGGATAGACTGTGTGATCAATGCATAGACTCTCTTCTCTGCATTATACTTAACCTTCTGCGCGTCTGTCATCCCTCCTAAAGTAAGCTTTACTCCATCGGCTCCCACAGGCGTACTATACCCAATCTCGATAGCTTCCCACAGATTTGGATCCACTCCATTGAGGTAGATCTCAAAACGTTGTTTCCAGTGGGGAAACTCATCTAATGTTAAGAGCTTTGGTGGTTTATTATGATTACCCACCTCACTCTCAAGTAGCAGTAGATTCTGGATCCTTGAGTCATTCCCAGCAGTAAAGGCTGACATTTGATCTTCCATGTCGAATAACTTTAAGTCTACTAAAACAAACTGTCAACTGATGAGACTGAAGGATGCGATTGGGCTATCCGTGCGAATGAACTATGCGACTGGTTTAATCGTGCGGCTGAACTAAGCGATTGGTTCAGTCGTGCGAATGAAGCTGATGCGTATGAACACTACGAACGAATGGTTCAATCGTACGAATGGAGATGCGACTGGTCCAATCGTGCGTCTGGGCAATGCGAATGAAGTCCAGTCGTGCGAATGGCTCACTCGTGCGACTGAAGCTGTTGTTTTGCGAAAATTTCTAGGTTAAACGTGGTTTAGCCGTAAAAATTCGAAATTTCGCAAACTCTAATCGCCTAAGTCCGTAGAAACTAAACTTTGATGAGCAGGGAACGTCCAAGATCACTTTTGACACAAAAGATTACGTTTTTGATGTAAAAACACAAACTTTTTATCAATCTTGATTGAATCACATGTAATCAAGAGTCAAAGCTCTGATACCACTTGTTAGGACCTGGTATTTGAACGAAATACCAAGTGATTAGCGTGTAAACCAAACCAAATAGTGCGGAATCCTATTTGATTGGCGATCCAATCAGTGAGAACACACGAAGAATCAATAAAGTATTGAATCTAACGTTAAGAATCGATTAGGAATCGATCTAATGTGTTCTATGAACTTGGAGAACGAATTGGGAGGCTTCTGGACGGCTAGGGTACGTCTGGAGTCGAAATAGAATGAATGCTTACGTTTTTTCCACGAATTGGGTTGTATTTATAGGTTAGTATTGTTCATTCGTGCGACTGGACCATAAGTATGGTTCAGTCGTGCGATTGAACCATGCGGTTGATTCATCCGCACGACTGAGTGTTCAGTCGTGCGACTGAGCCAATCTTATGTTACAGTCATACGACTGATCCAGTCTCCTGGTTCAGTCGTGCGACTGAGTCAATCGTATGAAGTTATTCATGCGTGTGGTCCATTCGCATGGGCCATTCGCATGAGAACTTCATTGTGTTAAGTTTGAATGTATTAATTAATATAACATTAAGTGTAACCATTCAACCAATCACAAACCTAATTAACCAATTCAACATCGACTCATTAATGAAATATTAAACATTATAAATCATAAACAACCAATATCATTTCATTAATCATTTCAAACATTACATCAGAAACAGATAAACAAGATCTATTACATTCATATCCTGATCTAGGGACATACATGTATCAACAACTAGTGATTGAGATTGGTTTCTAGAGTTCTCACAAGAAAAGCTAGTTCTCATTTGATCCCTCCCCTATATATATATATGTGTGTGTATATATATATATATATATATATATATATATATATATATATATATATGTATATATATATATATATATATATATATATATATATATGATGTACAAGATGTATTAAAATGATATTTCCTCTCTCACTTTATCTCTTGTTTATAATAATTTAGAGTTTCTTGAATATTTTTTATTTTTTATTTTGTTAATGGTTGATAACATTTAATATATAAATTTTCATAAAACTAATAATTTCAATAAGTTACATACATTTTATCCATGTAATACATGGGTTCTAAACTAGTAACCTATAAATATTTTTATTAGTTATCTCATACCAATTCAAATAAATATTAATTGTGTAATGCCAATAAACAAGTACACTAAACTAAAATATGATGATTTATCAGGAACTTTCATCAAAGAGATTGTATTTAATACGTTACTAATATAATATCGTCTACATTGGTTGGTTTTGAGTCAAATTTTTGTTGTTTCGATTTGGTTTGGTTACAAATGTTGTTTTATATGGTTGTAATATGTTTGGTTCGGGCTTTTTTATTTTTGTTTCAGTTAAAATTGAAATTGGAACCAAAAATTCAATTTCTGAAAAAACTTCATCCCAAACTGTTGTTTTTGTTTGGTTTTGGTTTTTCGGTTCAATTATGTTGTTTATTCTGGTTACGGTTATTATTTCAATTTAATGCACACCTCTAATTTCTAGACGAGAATTCCACATAAATTCCTCCATTAGTAATAAAAAATGGTTTCTTGACGGTTTGAATTATATTTTTTGGGCGGTTAGAAGGTAAAATCACCCAAAAAAATAATTCCATAGTTACTTTACATTTAAAAAAATAAAACCACCTAGAAAACCTTAAACCGCTTTAAACATTAACTTTTTTTGGGCCACGTACTTGAACCAAACAAAAACCGTTCCTTAAACCAAATAAAAAACGTTAAAAATATAATTTTTTGACATTTTTTAACAAATCTCTTGTAAGGCCCCGTTCCCGGGACGCTTACAGTTGGATCCTCTTCGCACATAAAACATATAATTACATTTAACTTTCATAAAACGTTGCAGCGGAAACATTAAACATCATTCCATTTCATCATAAAAGCTTTTGCCAAATAATACATCGTTAATCAGTTACAAAATACGTTGTTGCATTACATCACAAAAGCCTTATATAAATGGATGCCATCCAAAAGAGCTGAGTAGCCGCCCCGTGCCATCCTCAGCAATCATTACCTACCAACTAGAAACACATAAAAGTCAGCGTTGCTGAGTGAATTCTAGTTTTATACTTTACTTTCATTAAAACTGTTCATTACTTTCATGCGATCATACATCATACGTACACATAGATAATATCTTTATTATCTTCATCATTCGTTCGTTCATCATTACATCATTTCTTTCCATCAAACCCATGAACTTTTACCCTTCCGTCCGTTGGTACTGGGCCGAAGCCTATCATAGACCTTCCATTACGGTGCACAACACCTCATGGCCACAACACCGAAGGTAAAAATTCAGGTATACCATTGTCATGCGCTATGCCCTTCCGTCCGTTGGTACTGGACTGAAGCCTATCATAGACCTTCCATTACGGTGCACAGCACCTCATGGCCACAGTACCGAAGGTAAAAATTCAGGTATACCATTGTCATGCGCTATGCCCTTCCGTCCGTTGGTACTGGACCGAAGCCTATAATAGACCTTTCACTACGCTGCACAGCACCTCATGGCCACAGTACCGAATGCAAGCAACAATGGTTCTATACAAATGGTCAATCACAAAGAAAGACCCCGATGTGCATCCTCCCGGGGTAGCGAACCCACACACCGTTGGGCTAACACCTTACAAAGGGGCGTGTCCCGTTATACCATGCTTGCAAGACTTTTGTTACATTCCATCGTTTATTAATGCATGCATTCATTCATCATGTTCCTCTTTTATTATCTTCCACTTTACGTTACATAATACTTTCATTTCATTCATTAACATAACACGTAAAGCCACAAGAAAGATAAACATTCATCAAAATCAGGAACATCAACATACACAATCATCATCATCATACAGAGCAACATCATACATACATAACATACATCATACATAAATATGCAACATCATCATCATCATGCCCAACATACCCTCTAAGGTCTCAACAGTCATCTTACATGAACTTACGGGAATTTCCATGTCAAAACTTACATCTGCACTTTCCCCCGAAAGTCAGTAATTAAACTACACTTTTCCCGGGTACAACAGCCCTACTTGGGCGTATGGACACCCTTCAGTCGCATGGCCTCCAGGCGACTGAACATCATGCGAATGGACCATTGCGGATGAACACCTATGCATATGAACATCCAATCGTGCGAATGGACCTCATGCGGATGAACACCCAAGCGAATGAACACCCATGCGAATGACCTCATGCGGATGAGTCCTATACGAATGGAGCTAATGCGAATGGACCTCATACGGATGAAACTAATGCGGATGAGCACCTATGCGACTGGGCCCTCGGTCGTATGACTCCTCGTGCGACTGGCCCCCAATCGTACGAATGAATCCCCAATCGTACGAATGAATCCTCAATCGTGCGAATGAACCTCAATCGGCCGTATGGCCTTCATTCGGTCGCATAGCCCTAGCTGATGCAGAATGGAGTTCATCCCGAACCCAATCTGCCATTTTCGACCTCCAAGCTCATCCAAACCCATTCTAAGCCTAAATCAACCATCCTAAACCTTAGGAATGCATACCATAACACCATTCAAGCACACACAAGCCCGGAAACAAACTCCAAACGCATCACACGCAAACACATACAAATGGGTCAAACACACACATAAAAAAACGGGTTTCCTATGTGTTCCAGCCCCAAAATCATTTGAAAACATGTAAAAGAGGGGTCCTAGAACTCACACAAACGACCACAACGAGAAGAGCTACGAATCAACACGCTACACTTCGATTTTGCACTCTTGAATCCACTCGAACCAACTTTTTCTCCCTTTTTCTCTCTTCTTCTTCTCCTCTCTTTCTTGGCTGAAAATGTGGGTGTGGGGAGAGGGAAATGGCTGCCCTCTCCCTACAAATATCACCACTTACCCAACTTTCTCTCGGGCGAGTTTGGTCCCCCGACTTTGGACTTTATTTCTTTTCCTTCATTCGTCGGCTTCAAAATAAACAACCGGATGTTACATCTCTGAAATTTTATTTATAAATTTATATTTAAAAGTTATAATCTCAGCACATCTTTTCATCATCTTCCTCTTACTCTTCCTCTTCCTCAACTTAATCCTCTACACACCTTTATTTTTCTTAAGATTCAAAGAATTGGAGTTTGTTGAATTAACTTAAGGTACTTCATTTTTAGTTCTTTTTTAACTATTTATATATCTAGACAATATACCAATGATCCTTATGCTCAACTCTACGCATTTTTTGCTCAGAGTAAGACTTGAACCCATAATAACATAATAAAAAATTTATAAAACAAAAATTAACATAAAAATAGAAAAATAAAAACACAAAATGTTTACCTAGTTTCCCTCTTTCATAAATTTTTTTTTATAAAAAACAAAAAAAAATCTCGTTTTTTTAAGAAATTCGTTTTACACATGTGTAAATCCGGTATTACGCGTGTGTATAACAAGATTTACACATATATAAATAACGGGTCAACGACTTAAAGAAAAAATATATCAATATGGTAGGCGTTGCAAATATAAAAAAATATTGAAATTAATGATGATTTTTTTTTAAAAATGATGTCGTGAAAAAATGTTATGAATGTTTTAAAAAAATAGGGGTAATGACATTGACTTACATGTGATAAGAGTGTGTTACTTATATTGATTTCTAAAGTTCTCACAAAAAGAATGGTTCTCAACATAACCATATCCTTAGAGAATAGTTCCGGTACAAACTCTATACTACCTAAAAACCATGAGAACAGATCTGGGTGAGTAAATATATTGATGGCTAAGATTAATGACAACTCATCAATCTTCAATAAACTTAATAGTGAAAAAAACAAGGGCAAATTAATAATATGTGAACTAAAGAAAACAAATTCCACATCTACAATAAATTCTAGATTTTTCATCTGTTGACTTTTTAAAAAATAATAATTACTTTCACTAATTTTTTAAAACTAACATCTTTTATATACTTTATTATATTTTTAAAAAACTATACCATAAAATAAACCATTTTTTTAATCTTCAATATGTGTATAATATTGCTATATTTTTTCAAAAAATAATTACATGTTTTTAAAAAGTTTTCAGAAATAGCACTTAATAAATATAAATGGTGCTACTTTCGTAAAATAGCACACAACGAACTTAGCACTATATAGTTTTAAACTGAAACTTTATAACACAAAATAATCAATTCATGTATACATATTTTAAAACAAATCACCATTTTAACAATTAAAACATCAAATTTTTCCTCAAAGTAGCACATAACCTTAAAACATCATATAAAACTAAAACAATACTTAAGGAACATAACAGTGCATGATATCAACACATCACTTTATAATATCAAAAGTACACTAAAAATGCCCAATAAACACTTATCAAAAGTAAAGTAGTGGTTCAATATATTTTTTTTTCAAAATAACATCATTTTAACAATGAAAAACATCAAACTTTATCTAAAATTAGCATATACAGCTAAAATAACACATCAATCTTAAATAACACATAAGCGTAAAATAGCACGGTCGATTAAAAGAATGTGATCGCAATAGTTGTTTAAATGTGAATGCAAATAAAGATAAAATAATGAATGAATATAAAATTGCAATTTATAATGGTTAACTACGTTTGAATTACAAAATTAATTTAAGAGTTATTTGAATTGCATGAAATAAGAAGTTACCAAAACAAACTTAAATTGCTACGACAAGATTACCCCTGCTGCCTATGAAGCAAACAGTCCACATGTCGAAATAATATAGGTTCTCACGATGTTTATAAAATAATAGGTTTGTATATGATCCTACTCATATATATATATATATATATATATATATATATATATATATATATATATATATATATATATATGTATATATATATATTTATATATATGTATATATATATGTATATATATATGTATATATATATACATATATATATACATATATATACATATATATACATATATATATATTTATTTATATATGGGATATATACATACATACATATATATATATATATATATATATATATATATATATATATATATATATATATATATATATATATATATATATATATATATATATGTATATATATATATATATATATATATATATGTGTGTGTGTGTGTGTGTGTGAATGATCAAATGAGAACTCACTTATTTTGTAAGAACTCTAGTAACCAATATAAGCCACATATTTTCAAGGGCAAAATGGTAAATAATAATAACATAATAAAAAAATTATAAAATAAAAAATAACATAAAAATAAAAAAATAAAAACATAAAAATGTTTCCTTAGTTTCCTTTTTCATAAAAAAATTATAGAAAATAAAAAAATTCTTGTTTTTTTACGAAATTCGTTTTATATATGTGTAAATCTGGTATTACACTGTGTATAATCAAATTTACATATATGTAAACTGGTGGACAATTTTTTTAAATATATCAATACGGTAGGTGTTGAAAAGATAAAACCACTAAATTAATGGTTAAATTTTTTTGAAAAAGATAATGTCGTGAAAAAAGTTATGAACATTTAAAAAAAGGGAAAATGGCATGTGACTTGCATGTGATAAAAAATATGTGGCTCGTATTGGTTTCTAGAGTTCTCACAAAAAATGGTGGAGGTTAGTAAATGGACAAGATTTTTCTATATATGTTGGAGGTTAGTAATGGACAATATTTTTATATTGATCGAGAGTTAACAAATGTGAAATCTTGTTGGGTGTCGAATCCAACAAATAAATAATGAAAATGTAAACATATCGTGCACACACTAAGTGTAACACCCGACCCCTCACATCAACAATATTGTCCACTTTGCCCACGAGGAGCTCATGGATTTGCTTTTGGTTGCCCGGGTGAAAACTTCCCAGGGAGGTCACTCGTCCCTGGACTGCTCCCACCTGAGCACGCTTAACTGTGGAGTTCTCCTCTCATCCACAGCCAATACGCCCAAAACGTGTTGTTGATGTTAGAGGCCAGACATTCCTTATGAACCAGGAATGTCCCTCCTCTAACATCAACAACGCGTTTTGGGCGTATTGGCTGTGGATGAGAGGAGAACTCCACAGTTAAGCATGCTCAGGTGGGAGCAGTCCAGGGATGAATGACCTCCCTGGGAAGTTTTCACCCGGGCAACCAAAAGCAAATCCGTGAGCTCCTCGTGGGCAAAGCAGACAATATTGTTGATGTGAGGGGTGAGGTGTTACAGAATGGTATCAGAGCCAGGTTTGTGCTGTTCGGGATGTGGGACATACCTTACCAAGGATGGTGACTTCTCAGGCTCATCGAGGACGATGAGTCCAAACATGGGGTGCTTGTGACACCCTACACATATCCCACATCGGTCGTGGATAGGAGAGATTCCTGGTTCATAAGGAATGCCACGCCTCTAATATCAACAACGCGTTTTGGGCGTATTGGCTGTGGATGAGAGGAGAACTCCACAGTTAAGCGTGCTCAGGTGGAAGCAATCCAGGGATGGGTGACCTCCCTAGGAAGTTTTCACCCGGGCAACCATGTGGGCAAAACGGACAATATTGTTGGTGTGAGGGGTCGGGTGTTACAGAATGGTATCAGAGCCACTCCTGTGTCGTTCGGGGTGTGGGACATACCTCACAAAGGATGGTGACTTATCGGGCTCATCGAGGACGATGAATCCAAACAGGGGGTGCTTGTGACACCCTACACATATCCCATATCGGCCGTGGACAGGAGAGATTTCTGGTTCATAAGAAATGTCATGTCTCTAACATCAACAACACGTTTTGGGCGTATTGGCTGTGGATGAGTGGAGAACTCCACAGTTAAGCGTGCTCAGGTGGGAGCAGTCCAGGTATGGGTGACCTCCCTGAGAAGTTTTCACCCGGGCAACCAAAAGCAAATCCGTGAGCTCCTCGTGGGCAAAGCGAACAATATTGTTGGTGTGAGGGGCCGGGTGTTACACTAAGAATAGTATAAGCGGGAGTAGGGTTCGTGTACTCAGAAATACATGTTAATTATTTAAATACCAAAAATGTTTTAGCATAGTTACTATAGTTGGTTATGGGTTAAGGAAGGTGGGGGTTTTAATAAAAAAAACTAGAACTAGAAGTAAATTGTAAAAAGTAGTAAAAATCCAGCAAGCTGACACGATCGTGTCAAAACTGTAAATGAAATTCCACGTGGCCGTGTTAAGCTTCTGCTAGAAAAACGAAAATTTCCAATTTTTTTGTATTTTTTAGTTATGAAAAGAATTACTAAATACGTTAATTAAATTGTGAAATAATTTCAAATATGAAAACTAATTTCAACACTTAGGTAATTTCTTAATTCGATTATGCTTATGATTATTAATAATTATGGTACAATGACTCTTTTTAATTAATGATTTGTATCGATACTAGACATCACACCGTTCGAATATCCACTCTATCTAATGTATAATCAAGCGCAGTTCATTGATTAGAGCCAACCCGCTACTTTAAGTTCACGTCGTCCGGATCTTAGCATGTGAGATGCAACGATTGAAGTATTAATTATAATTAAACATACACACCGTTCGATATGCTTAACTAGATTGTATGATCTTATAACGAGAATGAATTCATAGACAAACTCAAACCGTTAATTGTTCCTTATTTCAAAACTTAAAACTTGATTAGGGTTTTAAATATTGAAGAAACTTATTAGAAAAATTAATAAAGTGACAAATTTTATTAACAATCTCCCTACTCTAATAAAAAAGTATTTAGAAAGACACATGTCAACATCATATTTCTCCTCAACAATTTTTCCCCGCTTCTCTCTCATATTTAATAACTACATTAACTACTAATAATATTATTTAATTTTTTTAAATTAAAATAGTTTTTATATAAATTAAGAAAGAGATATTTTTATTAATGTTATTTCTAAGGAAATAATTATTCATAAAATTAGAAGACTTTTAGAACATCAAAAATTTTAAAAAATACAAAATATTTTATAATTAGTGTTTTTAAAAAGTAAAATTTTTGTAAACAAAAAATAATTATTGAGACTTATAAGAAAAAGTTTTAAGTATGACATTTTTAAAATGTTTATTTTGAAATAAAAAAATTATTTTATATATTATAAGAAAATTTTCAATCATATCGTATTTTTGAATATCGATTTATAATTAATAAATTTTCATTATATTTAATATTTTTTTATTCAACCCGTTTAATACACGGGTTTACTAAAGCTAGTCTAATATATACCCTAATAGATCCGGGTTTAGAAAAATTAAACAAACAAACCATTAAAATAAAAATATTTCATAACCGTTTCACATAAGTTCAAACCAAATCAAAGAAACTAAACGTTAATATTGAAAATAAAATGCTCTAGCCGGACATGACGACTAGGTTAGTCAAACAAAAGGAAAACTTACAAATCAAAACCAAAATAGTTATAGTTTCTTTAAAAATGAAGAAAATCACAAAGATTCCACTTTCTTTTATGCAGTCCTCGTTGATCAAGGCACCTCCCCAAAAGTCCACCTTTTAAATTTTCTCCAAGGTACCCTATTTCTTTTGTTTTCCAGCTCCTATTTGTGCTCTTTTCCTTCAACTAATTCCTACTTTTTGTAAGATTAGAATTTGAGTTTTTTCATGAGGCTTTAATGATAAGCATTAAAAATCTCAAACTTAATATTTTCTTTTAAGCTTTTTTCTTCTCTTCCAATTGTATGAACCTACAAAACCAATCAAGACACACATTCCATCCCACAAAAGTACTATTATATGAAAAAGAATAAAAATGCATGCAAAGAATGCAAAATAAAATGCCAAAATATACTCTAAAATTATAATAATTAACGTATAAAAATATAACTAACAAATCTCCACAAGCTTAAACATTTCATTGTCCTCAAGGAAGTCAATAATAGCAATTAAACCAGAAAGTGGAAACAAATAATAATAAAACAAATAATAGCATGATTAGGATATTAGCAACACCCATCCTAGCCCCATGTAAGAAGTATGACATTAAATCATCTTATTATGCTAATTTTCAGTTGTTGTACACAAATGAGGCTTTCAAGATTTTTAAATCCAACTTCGTCCTCGAGGCATGAAGAAGAGAGTGGAATGAGTCTGCTATGATGGTAGACATTGGCTAGTGGTAGTGGAGGTGGTGGACCATTTAGTCTACTATCGATGGGTTGGGGTATATTCGACGATTTAAAGAGCGAAATCAATCGAACAACGCTTTCCACAAATTAAGGTGCATCTTTTGATTAACATTCTCAATACCTCATTTAGTTTTACTATTGAATGAGACCTTTTAGCAGCGATTATTTCTAGCAAGGTATTATCTTATAAAAACAACAAAACTATAAAGTAGACGCTAAATGTATCGTAGGTATAATGTCGTCTTTGCATTCATTATTGAAACTGCAACTACCATGGTCACATTATTTAACAACGCAATCAGCAGCCTCCTTAGCATTTAGTGCATATAAATGGTTATGCAGGAATTATAAGATGACCAAAATACAATACATGAACCACTATACGCATCAAAGGAAAAACAATAATTGATGCATATCTAGCACACACAAAAATCATACAACCAGAAATCAACCGAACAACCCCTTCCACAAACCCAACAAAACAAATGAATACATC